>JAFBJU010000476.1:117672-555066 GCA_016785305.1 Colistium nudipinnis | reverse complement strand
AAAAAAAAAAAAAAAAAAAAAAAAAAAAAAGATTTTGATCACAATACAATAATACAAACATATGCTTTTAATCCATTATATCTGTCACCTAAAGAAAATAAGAGGTAGGCTACATACAGGTACAATACATCTAAAGTATTATCTCCCTTCATCAGGGAAATTAAAGCTAAGGGTTAGGGTTAACGGACCACGGAAGGAATTTGCACAAATGTGGACGTTAAATGGTGGAGCAATGGTTGAGACAAACAGCTGATAATTTCAATATAATAAATACGTGTGTGGGGGGGGGGGGGGGGAAGGGGGAAAAAATAAAAGAAAGAAAAATAGTTCCAGTCTCTATGGTCTTTGAACGACCAATGCACTCTTAAATAATTTCTCTGGATGTGTCGTTTATGTGAATATGCAGCTTTAGATGAAGGCTTGATAAATAATTTATGTATATAATATGCCCATAAAAACAAAATGAATGCTGCTGACCTTTCGTTGCCCTTTTGTTCACGACAAGTAGATTAGCATTTCTCTTGTGTATCCCCACAGTACTTGCCTCTAAAGGCAATAACCTCGGCTCTCATCTCAGCATTTCGAGCAGTTGCGATTCAAAACCTACAGGAACCATTAGAAATAAGGAAGATAAAAACAGAACTGTGACGAGAGAGGACGGTGATGGTGTTATTTGGAGGAAGAAAAAAATCTGCATTTATCAACGGCATTAAATAAAAAATTGACGAGTATGGTACGAAGCCATCTGTATCATACAAACTGTCTGCATGCGTCACCTCTTTGATGATAGCGCACGTTTAGCTGGATGCCTATTAAATAATTAGATAAAACATTTATATGATATCAATGTCCCCATAAAACCTGCATATTGATAACTGGGAGTTGCTCTTTTGTGTTTTGCTGCAACGGCTCTCGTCACGGCCCTCATTACAATTCACTACTAGACTTTAAGACGAATGCTCCGGTCGGATTTGGTGTTGGTTAGGGAGTGGCGTCGGTTGTTCTTTGGATGATTTGTTTCACAGGTCAGTTTCGGAGGCCCTCTTCCAGAAGAAACCGTTTTCCTCAGAGTCCCGGCCTATTTGAATCCGTGGCAAGCCTTTTGTGTACGAGCCTCTTTCGAGGCTGAAGAAAAGAAGAGAGAGTATGTTTTTTAACAAAATGTGAGGCCTTACGAATTCTACATCATGAAGTATGAATTACTCCGCCAGTGAGGAGGCTGCCAGCTGGTACTCACTTACTCGGCCACGGTGGGAGACTCAAAGTAATGCTCAGCACGGTGAATGCGTGTTAAGGAAAGTCTGGGATTGATCTCCTAAGTGGGGGAGGAAAGAATAGATTTTTTTAAATGTTCTTTCAATAGCATACACCGCAAACACGGGCCAGCAGGAGAGAAAAGAAGAAGATATGGCCAAGCGCCAACTAAGCCGCTTGGTTAGAGCGGCAGTTGTTGAGAAGCACATTGATCCGTTATTGGATATTTCATTTGTTGAGGTGCATGCAAGGACAGAGGAAAGAGCGAGCATGAAGCCTTTAGATGCAGAATTCCAGCAGCCCTCGGTAATTAAGAGAAGCAAACTCGGTTTAGTACTCACTATCCAAAGACTTATCCCCCAACATGGGCTCCTTCTCCATCATATCCATGGAGATTTTTATACTTGGAACATTTTCATGGTATGGGTAGTCAGACTGCGGGAGGAACATTAACGCATAGATTTTTTTTTTGGTGAGGATCTACAGACGACACATGGCATCAGTGGACACAGGAAACGGTATGTGCATTTTTGAATGGACACGTGAATATTTTGATTTGAAAAGTACAATTTACTCACAAATTCAGTCTCGCTGTCGATGCTTCCCTTCTTCTTTTTCTTTTTCTTCTCGTCCTCCTTCTTCTTCTTGTCCTTCTCCGGAATGACGTCGTCCAGGTAGCTGAGGTCGTGCTGGGAGAACACGTAATCCATGGCCTTGCGCACCACGACCAATGCCAAGATCTAGACAAAAAAAGAGAGAAACGGCGGGATTAGCTCCCATGCCCAGATATTGAGCGGCGGGGCTTTGTGTGAAACGGTGGCCGGATTCCTCACCATGACGGGGAAGATGATGGCGGCCACAGTGGACTTGAGGATCCAGAGCAGGGCCAAACACACGACTTGGATGAAGGTGAAGAGGTGAATGCGTCTCTGGGGGACGTGGCGCAGGTAGATCAGGTCCGGCTGGTGCTTGGCTGGCATCAGGACCAGCAGCAGGCGGTCCATGAACTGAGTCAGACAAACAAGCTTAGTTTAGGCACGGTGCTGCGGACATCTCCCATTAACTTATTATATTTCTTAATTATTACAACTACAACTACAACTGACGAGCAGCGTTGTACTGACTGACGGTCGTATTTATGCAAGACTTAATAGACATTAACATGTTATAAAAATCATTAACGTCACCAAATCAAACAACGCTATGCTGCTTCGACACTTTAGTATTTATAGAAACATCTTTGACATAGCCAGGTGGAATTGAATGAGTCAGAATTGAAAGGCAAGTGAAGCAATTCAGTCAATTAAGAAATGACGGACACGGGTTTGCAGGTAGAGAAGAGGTGAAACTCACCTGGACGCCATTGAGCGAGGCCACGCCCATGTAAAGGAACACACCGTACAGCACAGGCATGGGAATGAACTGAATGACACAAAGCACAGTTGAAAAACCATTAACTTATGGTGCAAGATAGACGCAGTGTTTATTTTTAGTGTCTGGCCACAAATAAGTCGTCAAGCAGCTTTTCCGAGATTGTCCATTCGCATCAGTGCCACAAGTGAC
Organism: Colistium nudipinnis; assembly: GCA_016785305.1. Classification (NCBI taxonomy): domain Eukaryota; kingdom Metazoa; phylum Chordata; class Actinopteri; order Pleuronectiformes; family Rhombosoleidae; genus Colistium; species Colistium nudipinnis. Next base: position 552,249 of record JAFBJU010000476.1, on the reverse strand, counting down.
CCGGCTGCTTTGGTAACTACTCGCTTTAAGTATCAGCCGAGGAATCCAATATTAGAGCAGAGAACCAAAAACAAATAAAATCATTGCAATCTGGTTATCAAGTGCACAAATTCTCAATAAATCAGCAATGCTTTCTCCAAAAGGCGGTTATTACAGTAATAAAGTAATTTTATACACCGTCAATAATCATTTCGCACTTTTTAAAGTCAATGTAATTTAACCAAACAAAACAAGGAAAAGAAAATAGTGTGAAAGCAGTAGCGCAACGAGTACACAAGGGGGAGCACCAGCTCCACCAATCTTCACTCAAGGGTTCCACAGTCCAAGTTTTGCAGCTTAATGAGGGAGTGGAAACTCAGGAGGGATCTCAGCTGCCATCCCAGCTTAAGCGCCGATGAACATGCTTATTTCACATCGCATTACTTCAACTATTGGAGTCCCTAATGGGATAAATAAAAGACTTAAAATTACATCAAATTAAAAAAGAGGGGTGACGGGAGATGGTCCAGAGAAGGGGCGGACAGTAATCCATATTTCCACAGAGGAATTAGGGAGCTGGAGCACTACCTTGAGGATGGGGGCCATGAAGACGGAGAGTCCTGTGAGGAGGAACACGCAGATCCCGGTGACTCTTTGCTCCCTGGATCAAGAGAAGAAGATTAGACCGGTAATTCATCAAAGACAGTCTATCGGAATAATTGCCATCACAAAACGATTGCATAATAACAAATTAAGCCAAAGAAACCGCTGATACTCCAGAATAGTGCATCTTAATTGTACAGTACAGACCCTAAACCCGTTTAAATGAACTGCCTTCAAAATGTGTGAAACTAAAAGTTAGCGTCAAGAATTACTCCTATATCAATTAACCACACGAAGGTGATCGTTGTCATCAGCTGAACAAATCCATGTTGCACACAATGCATAATATTGCATATAAAAATATAAAGGATTTGCATAATTTGGAAAATTCAATTTTTTGGATTTTATTTTTCCTGCGTATGCTACATACTGCTAAAAAAAAAATCTGCTGCACACAATTTCAACTTTTATGTCCGTTTCACTTTTGGTGTGCATTTTACACGGTGTTGTGGTCCGCGGTCCTAAAAAGTCTTTTTGCACTGAGTTCAATTTACACCTTTGGACCCACAACAAATGCAGTTAACTGCTTGGCACAGTCAAAAAGCCAACACTGCTCTGGGAGCGGATTAGAAGCGTCCATTCTGGTCCATCAAGTAAGAAGAGATTTAATTCTTAAATGGGGACGAGGCTGTGTCCGGCAGGTGCGTTAGCTCACCTGACTCCCAGGAATTTGGGCTGCTCCCCAGGGGCCGAGGTCTTGGTCTCCATTTTCAGCGAGTCAATGTGGGCGATGGAGATGACGGTGGCTGCCACGTACCACGGCAGGCCCATGAAAGAGCAGATTATCATCAGGATGGCCACCCAGAACAGGTCCAAGTGATAGCCTGCCCCTTTCTGAGAGCACGACACGCGAGAAAAGGTCACAACAGAGGAAAAATGGGCTTTATCCCGTTCAAGCCACAGGAGCAGAGAATCTCACTGGGACAGGGATACTATAACCACAGAGCTTTCTTTGTTTCAGGAAACGTTTTTGGATGACTCAATGATGACTCAATGATGATGGTGTTTACAGTCTGTGCATTTTTTCCCCATCAGGAACTGCATTCCTGCGATTGCGTGGAAGCATTCGACTTCCTTTTTCGAAAAAAGGAAGGATGAGGCCGCACTGGGTCATCAGGTTTATCGGACAGCTGAAAAACTGAATGAAAACTTAGAGGCGGGCCACCAACCTTGAGTTTGTGCTCTTTCCTGTTGACGATCACGGCGGTGATCTGCTGATCCATAAATATCAGAATGGTGACCAGCAGGGCGGGAAGAGCGGCCGCCAGGTACACCCACCAAGGATTTCCTCCAAACGGAGGAATAAACCAGCCTCTCAGGTGACTTGTGGGCTAAACAAAAACATACAAATATATATATATATATATTTAAGTGCCAACATTACTTCTGCATGGAAACAGTCCCGATGTCTTGGGCACGGATAACTGGATATAAAGTCTTAAGTTACCGCTGCATCATGGGTGAAATCTGTGAATTAATACTCTCTGGTCAAACAAAGCCGGCTGTGTGCTGGCAACTGGAAGACAGTGTGGGTTTTCACATCACCTATAATTAAGTTGTTATTTGATGCAGGTGCCCAATCACTCCCTTTCTCCGTGTCAAGGCGAAGGGGGGGGGGTTAATACAAGCCAAGGAACATTTGAGCTTGGGAATGACTCTGCCCAGTGAGCAAAACATATTACCCGAAACTAAGTCAAACCACAAAGACAGCATTATGCTGGGATTGCAAAAAAAAAAAATAAAAAAAAAAATCACATGGGGTTATTTAGCAGGAACATGCATCGTCACTGGTGTCATCTGAGAAAACTGCACCTCGCCGACCCGTCATTCAACCTCAATCTATTCAGTTCAACGATTCAATGAAGCACACCGCGGGGCCGATGAGGGCTTTCTCGTAGATTCTCACATTTCTTAATTACAGGTTCTTTAACGTACGACATGTACCTTGAACTGGCTTGGCACTATGAGCTTTGGGGTGTCCACGCCGACGAAGGCATCCACGCCGCAGAAGAGGAGAATGGTCAGGATGATTGCAAAGTCACTGATGAGCTTCCTCACCTGCGGGGAAGGAAACATTTAAGGCACGGTTCAGCAGTGTTTTCTTTTTTTTTTTTTTTTCAATTTTTTCCCCCCCACACCAGGAGGAAGGAACTACACCGCGCGAAGAGTTTATTCATAATTACAGGTTCTTTAACGTACGACATGTACCTTGAACTGGCTTGGCACTATGAGCTTTGGGGTGTCCACGCCGACGAAGGCATCCACGCCGCAGAAGAGGAGAATGGTCAGGATGATTGCAAAGTCACTGATGAGCTTCCTCACCTGCGGGGAAGGAAACATTTAAGGCACGGTTCAGCAGTGTTTTCTTTTTTTTCATTTTTTCCCCCCCACACCAGGAGGAAGGAACTACACCGCGCGAAGAGTTTATTCATCGCGAGTTCGACAAAACACGCACATCCTGCTAAGCCACGTGTTTTTGGATAAACACTGGACATATCACCCCGCTGACCAGGCACATTTGTCACTGCAAGTGCAGTAATAGGGGTTATGTCCAGTGTGTAAACAAAGTTGTTCAGCAGTGCGAGACTAACTATTGTAACAAGTATTACATTTCACCAGAAGATGATAAAGAGCCAGTTTAATTACTAGTGGTCACCAAACCATTCGTGCCCTATTCCCATGAAAGAAAATGGCCTTACCACCCATTTCAGCTGCAGTTCAGTAATAATAATAATAATAGTAATACCATTACTACTAATAATAATAATAATAATAAATACATGATTAGGTGATTTCCCCAAACAGTCACTGATTCAAATTAAATTAAAAACTGTATTCCCAGGTTGAGCCTCCTGTCTGTTGACGATATAAAAAGTGACTCTCATTGTCGACTGAGTTGGTCAATCAAACTGAGACGTGCTAGTTTAATTTTAAATGTCTGTACCAATATCACAAGAAACTGCTCTGTGGCCGTGTGTGTGTGTGTGTGTGTGCGCGCGCGCGCTCTCTGGGCCACAGCTGGGATATGGGATATAGGAAAACTATTCCCCTAGAGCATGTGCGTGTTTGCACATGCATAAAAGGGTCCCCTTCTCACTCGAGCCAAGTTCAGTTCACCGTGCGGCCAGAGATGTATGAAAGCCATTTATAATCGCGTCACTCACCGTGGTGGGGAAGAAGCGGCTCGTCTTGAACTTCTTCAGGCCCATGGAGCAGGTGTAGGTCCCGAAGAACAAGATGAAGGACATGAGGGTGATGTCGGGCACGTAGCCGCAGGCCTCGCCGACCAGCAGCCCTCCGTACTCTTCACACTGCTGCCTGTTCAGGGACGCCCAGGTGGCATTCGCTGGCTGCGGAGACGCGGACAAAGGTTTCTTCAAAACCAACGACAAAAGATTTACAGGAGAATAGTTGCTGTGTCAGGGACTCAGTCAACCGTTGTAAAATTGAATTCACGTTGCAAGGAACAAAGAAAACTACATACCAGATCGGTACCGTTTGTCCAGGCAGCATCATCCAAGGCTTCTGTTGAGTTTCCTGGTAAAAAAAAAAGAGAGATACAATACTTAATCACCACAGTGGCAATACCTCACCATCACATTTGCCACTTTCAGTGTGTTGCCCACATTTCTCTTTCTCTCTTTACCAAACAATCCCGCCAAGTCATTTGCGACAGGAACCGATGGGGCTGTTTTGAGAAAGTAAACTGACGATTCATATCAATTGTTATCTCCACTGTTAACATAGACAAAGCTTTCAACTTGATTTTTTTTCTTTCTGACGCACAACCGCCATGAAGGGGAAAATAAACGGAATATTTATATGGTATACAATTTCGTTTTCACCATCTCATATCAGTGGTGAAGCTGAAATTCTGTCCATAGTGAAAATTGAAGGAATAATAAGGCAAGGAAGGAGGTTCACGAAGGCCGAGTGGCGCCGACCTAAACGCGCCGACTACATACCGGGCAGGCACCGGCAATCGTAGAGCGTGACGAGGCCGTGGTTGTACTCGGAGTTGATGGGGTTGTGGTGGGCCAGCTTTATCATCTTCTTGAATGCGTCGTAGATGAATATGAAGCTGATGAGCGCGGAGAAGCCCTCCTCGGTGAAGCGCGTGAAGTACTGCACCAGGAAGCTGGCGTCCGTGGCGACCAGCAACAGGCAGAAGAAAGCCGACCACAGGCCGATCCAGAGCCGAAACTCCAGGTAGTCGAACTCATTGTCCCTGAGAACGTGTTTTTATACGTTAACAAATTCCTTCCGGCACATGTGAAACTGGTCTAACGCGAGTTCAGGTTTTTACAAAGGTTAACCATTGATTATGGCAGCCGCAGTTGTAAAGGGGAATTCGAACAATATGCAACGTAGGCACCCATCCAGCAGCTGTAGACAGCCGGCCCCCCGACTCAGCGGCCGTCCCCCTTGAGGCATGGAAACATTTGTGCGGACAACGACACCACGACATTCCTCGCTCCGAGAATATAATAAAATGAGTGTGAATTATTAAAGATGGAACATAATCAGCGTGGCATTTGGTAACGCGAGAAGACTCTCTCTGGGAGAGGAAGTGAATACGGTGGAGGGCGAAGTCAGCAATTAACTGTCACCACCCGGGTGTTGCGAAATAATACCCATTTTATCTTCACAACAAAGATACAATAAGTATGCCCAGATTATGCTGGCATCTAACAATTTGCCGAATACCTTACATCTCGTCTCTTCACTAATAGCAATACCTTTTACCTCATGCACTTGGTTGTACTTTCCCCTAAGGCTTAAATAGGAAGCGTTGACCCACAATCAACAGAAAGCGGACTGCAAACAGTGATGGGAAAGGATCGTGCTGGCAACTTCGGCCTGGGAAATCTTTTCATGCCACAAGACTTGCAGTAAAGTTACTAAACGCAAAGCCCCAATGTGCATTTTACATTAGTGTTTGTTCGGCTTTTGTTTCATACACGTGGTCCGCTCCCTTTGAACTTAGCTTCCTCCCCTCACTTATAATAACCGGATTTAAAATGACCGGGATCAATCGGTGATGTGCTCACTTGCTGAAGTTGAAGAGGAGCCTTTCAAAGACGAGCACTGGGCCTGTGCTGCTCAGGATGGTCAGGGGCTGTCCGGCCAGCAGACAGAACACCGCTCCCGTCAAGGCTGTACCCAGGAAACTTTCCAACACTCCCTGCAACGCAAGAAAAAAACACAAACACACGCGTGAAGGTTAGACACTGAGTATTCTGAGCCAGAAAAAAAACAAAACAGGTTGAGACAACGCATTCATATGGAGAGCACGAGTCTATGTTAACCACCATGGAAAGAAATGGCTCAGACAAATCCTTCATGAGTAGTACACACACACACACACACCATCAAAAAACATCAACGTCAAAATTGTGCTTGTTCAGCGTGAAGATTTGTTGTGTCTAAACACTTCACACAGTTGCACTGCTGGCTCATCAAGAAAGCCCCGTCGTTCATTTGCTCACTAATTCATTCGTCTGCATTCACCTATTGTATATATACCGTTTTAATGTAAACATTAACATTCTTGCACTGCTGGTTAGACGCCTCTGCATTGCATTTGCCTCGCACTTGCACAAAGCACATTGACGCTAAAGCTGAACGCCGAATCTCGTCTGATCTAGATTCCCAATCGTTATCATTTCAGCCACAGAACACAGGTCGATTATGCGACGACCGCCGGAGCGCCGCTCCCGGGACCTGCGGTAGGAAAGGTCAGGCGAGGGCAGGGATGCCCTCCGTTGTTGTTGTCGGAGTGGAAACGGGGGCGGAGCGGGAGGAGGGGCGCGGCGTCGCTGGAAACGTGGAGCCATGACCAGGCTGCTTCTGCGGCGGCTAACTAATCTGGATCTGTGGTTATTTCCAGCCCGGGCAAATCCCCGAGGCTGGTGCTGCGCAGCTCTTTGGCAGGAGAAAGAGAGGCTACTAAAGCAAGTCCCTTGGTCACTGGACGATGGTAGGCGAGGAGCTACGATGGACGCAGGGAGCTTATTCTCAGTATAAACTCTTCCATATGCCGTCCAACAGAAGGATGCAGTATGAGCGGCAAATTAATAAGGCTTAGATGCTGAAGTGAAGTCTTTTGGTTGTTCATTAGGTCAGTTCGTTAAATAAACGGGGACCTTAAAAAGTTGCAATCCTCAGTGCTCATGTGTGTGATGCGAGCAGAAGAGAAAAGAAAGACACAACCGCTACACTTTGGTTTGTCTTATTTTAGAATAGACTCTTTGGAGACGAGACGGAAAGAGATGAACCTATATAGGGACCAGGTTTAACCGTCAGGGAAACACAACCTGTTGAGCTGGCTCACTGGGAACTTGAGGAACTCTGCCGTGTGTGTGTTTTTTTTTTTTTTTTTAAGATTGAAATGCAACACCGATGCAAGGAGTCGTGGGGAGCGTTCACCTGCATGTTTTCCGTAGCATCTCCGAGTAAGCCTCCGAAGGTGATCGCATTGGTGACTGTGCCCAGATAGATGAACAAGATGGCGGACAGAGACTGGATGTGCAGGGCATCGTAGAAGTCGCTGGCGAAAAATGGCACCTTGCGCTTAATGTCCAGGACGAGACCGCCGCAGAACCTTCCGAGACACAAGCACACGCCGGCAGTTTTATAAATGTGGAGCGGTGTGCATGGGGGTGGGGAGAAAGGTTTTCAAATGAAGGACAAACTCCAAGTTAACCAACAGTGACTGGCTTCCCGTCGTTCCGTATCTGTGGAACATTTCCTCATCGGAAACTTGCTGAACGACTAAAGAACCGGAGACGGAAACATTCTTCCAATTCACGATTTGCTCTCAACGGCGCACAGTGCCAAAAATCACACTCTCTGGGGATTATAATCACTTCGCTACATGGGGCATGTGTAATGGTAAGAGGATTGTGGCATGGTAAAGTTTTTTTTTTTTTTTTATCATCGTACAGATTTGTTGAATTATTTGATTTGTCTACTTCGAATCATGAGAATTGAAATGACAATTACTTTTTGGTGCGCTGAAGCTCCTCTCCGACCTGGTGACCTCCTCCCCCACCGGGCCCTGCGTCGTGGTGAGCGTCACCATTCATCTGAGGCGCTTCCAATCCGGCGTACATGTTCTTCCTTGATGCAAAAGACAAACAGTCACATACCACAAACGGCCATTACATGGAAAACAGACACACACGGAAACCATGAGGAAATATTTCCATGGCGTGGGGAACCCGAGTGTAAACATTTAATACAACTTAGAGATTGTGCATTTTACAGATAGGCCATTATGCCTACAAAAACAAAAAAAAGATTAGCCCAGAGACCAGTTTTAATGTGAAAAGCCCAATAATTTGTAACACATTGAAAGTACATAAAGCAGGTATAGCCGGCAAATACTCAAGAGTTTATAATCTGCCAATATTTGGAGATATTTTGCATTTAGATGACAACTCGCATAGCACTCGTGAGATTAGCAGGACTAAAGAGACGTTATGTAACATGAGAAAACATTCATCGTCATCATCTAGAGTGGACGTGCCGAGTGTTTGCTTTTAATGACAAATCTTTCTGTAAATATTCAACAGCGGTTGTAAATGAGACCTTCTTGACTTAAGTGGCTCTTTTCTACTTCTATGACTGTTACAAAAGCAATAAATATATATATATGTATATAAATAGGAGGTGAAGTGGAGAACATTTACGTCCACGTAACTTAGATCGTATTGTGATGGATGAATGGACAGTGACTTCATTCATGGGGATTAGGTAGCGTGGATTAGCGCAAACCTCTTGTCTGAGGAGGGCAGAGACTTGGGGGGCTCTATCCTGATGTCGGGGTCCCACTCGCCAGGGGGCAGGACGATGACCTCATCCAGGAACTCCTCGATGCCAGCCAGCAAGTCCCGCCTGTCCTTGGCTTTGTAGGCGATGTCATGGAATACCTGGCCACAAACGCCCATAAGCAGCCTGTTAGTAATCAGCCGGTCAACAATGGAGCACACTCTTAATTATTCATCCAAGGCTTTGGAGAGAGAAAAAAAAATATGACTACATCGAGAACACAGCCCACTCACTTCTGAATACTGGAACACAGACCCAAAGTGTTAACATATCACTGAAGCCATGAAGGCCAACCTAAACACTAAGACAATTTTTTACTCTCTTACATCTCACATAAATGCATCCGCGCGTGTTCCGGGACGAGTGGAACAAGCAGGTTATTTGTACTCGGGCGTATTACTAGATTCAAAAACAAACATCTGTTAAACCGGTGACGCAACCAGGGTCACGCGAAATCGGAGTGGGTAAAGTTTAACTTGAGGAAATCCTGGGAAACCACTTCCTCTCCTGCCATGTTGACACAAGAGGTAGACGGCAAAAAGCATGTGGGAATTGGCAGCTGACACGCCAGAGGCGCACAGCGGTCAGCGCAGGCCGCAACTAGCCGACAATGCCGAGAAATGAAGCAAACAATGTTTGGGTTTGTGGTATTTCATCTGCCGACACCGAAATAAATATTTCGGACACAAGTTTTTAAACACACAGCTCACATCTAAGCCGCAGGTAGTCGGTCCGTACCGACAACTGGGCCAGGCCAACTGCAGTGATGATTAATACAGCAATAAATAATTAGAGAGCTGAGATTTGGCAAGAGAACGGAAACAGTTGTCTTCTGTGCTGTTTTTTTTTTTTTTTTTTTACAAAATGCACAATACTGAAACTTGTTCAGGACAGAAACACTTTTTTTTTTTTTTTTTTTTTTTTTATGTAATGACTTACCTCATCCGACATCAGGGTGGCGATGGCTCTTCCAATCTCATGGTAAGACTTCGCTTTACCTTTGGGACCCAGCAGCACAAAGAGAAACCTGAGGAGGAGGAGGAGGCGACGCCACGTTCAATGGCGTACGTTTACATTTAGGATCACATTTTTTCCCCCAGTAGGGAGGTCGGTCACGACGTCATTAAATCTGCGAGGGGAACTTTTAAGAGCGGATGACGCCGCGCGCTCTACCTTGTGGGCACAGGGACCTCGGTGAGAGCCCCCAGCATGACGGCCTGCTGCAGGCGAACAAACGCCACGAAAGGTGTGTCCAGGAAATCCACCTCTCCGACCAGCACGTTGGATGCCTCCGCATCGCGGGGCAATTTTTTCATGAACTTATTCTTCAGCTGTTGGGACACAGAGAGGAGGGTTACGACCGGTAATTATATACATTAATTAATAATCGGGGAATGCGGATCAAGGAGAGATGACGTTTTTGAATGAAAGTGGGCTGATGTGAACATGTGGCTGTACCAAGGAAAGGGCCGGTGTGGTGTTTTTACTTTATCTTCGAGTACATAAGAACCGCTTCAGGGAGCGACCCCACATCTACAGTCCGGCTTTTAATGCGAGATGACATGTACGGTCTACCCTGGGCTCAATCTGAATTTCGGTAACAAGACACATAACCCGTGGACGGCAAAAAGAAAACTCCCTTTCGAGGAGATGATTAACCAAGGCCTCGGGGTAATGTCAAAGGTCAGACCAACCCGCAGTTTCATCAACTGCAGTGGTTGGTGCGTAATTTTAGTCGGGACCGTTTTTTTGCATCTGTGGACCACAGAGCCAATTGAACGTGGCCATGAATCACAGAGTGCATGGGCCAACGACATGGGCTCCCATGACAAAGACAGGAGACAGTGTGCTTTTTGTTGCACAGAGGGAGGAGGTAGAGCCGCAGTGTCAACACATGACACTGCAAAACAGCTCGTCCTTCCACCGATAAAGAGAGAGAAACGTTACCTGGTCCTTCTCTGGTTTGTCAGAGAAATCGCTCAGGCTGTTGGAGGTGAGGTTCCGATGGGTCGTGGTTGGGCTACCTGCGGGCAAAGGAAGACACTATTGGGTTCAGAGAGGCACGTGAAGTTTGCAAAGCTTCTGATGGGTCACGGCCAGCCAAGGAAGAAGTGGAGCCCGAGGGGGGGGGGGGGAGAGAGAGACACACCACCAGGCGAGCCAGAAACATCGGGAGCGGGCTAAATGTGGCGAGGCTTAAGCTTTAGGACTTATGCCAGATGGTCATTCGTTCATTCAGGTCATTCATTCGGGCACTCCAGGAGGAGAGCCGGGATACGTGGACAAATTGGGTCCACATCTTCTATGTGTCAGAGCCCCAAAAAAATGCTGTACGACTAAATGCACTGGAAATCCATTTCAGACTCACCTTTTAAAATCATTATTCAACATGATCGACTATGTTAATCTGTCTTGTTCACATTTTAACCCGACACTTGACAAATAATTAAATATTTAGCAAAGGAAAGGAGGAGTCTTTGAGCAAAGTTTCTCTAAAGGGAGTGCTGAATAAACCATGAAGCTTTTTCTTTTTTTTTTACATAATGGCCTGAGGCCATGAGCTAAGCTGACATTTTTTTGGGCTGTTGGTTTGCATGAATGTGGCTCTTCCGGCACTCGAGACCGTGCTGTGCGCACAGACACACACAGACACACACACACACCTCAACCTCACTTACAGAGGTATCCCATGCTGGCGCTCCTCATGACCTCACATGGTTGCTCGGGGTCTTGCGGCGTTGAACAAGGCACGGGGTGATCGAGGGGGTTGCGTGCTACGACCCCCCCAGTTGCAGGAAGTCAAGGGGCAGCGTAGAACCCAGAGAGAAGGAAATGGGAAGAAAGAAAGAAACAGAAAAAAAAGGAGAGAAGGGAACACCGAAACGACAAAGGAGGAGAAAAAGACAAGGAGGAAAAGCGGTTGTGTTAGGAAAGAAAATGTACACCAGAAGTCAGTGTTAAAGCCTTTACGTCAGAATGTAAAAAAAAAAGAAAAAAAAAAGGGGGAAGAGAATTACAGTGTAATAGTTGAGGTGAAGAGGAATAAAAACAAAGGTTCTTTTATTACCATTCTCCGGGTTGGAAAACAGTCTACTCGCGCTGGAGACGCTTTTGCCGATGTCTGCGAGCGAGCGCAGGTTGGACTTCTTGGTCTGGTGGCGGTGCTTCCGCAGCAGCGTGTACATGACCTTCTCCTTCAGCTCCGCCCTCAGCTGACCGGTCTCGATCTGGCTGTCGGTGATCACCTCTGTTATAGGGACGGAGCAAATGTCAAAATCAGGTCCCAAAGAACCTCCAAGGGCAAGCTGGGTTTTTTTTTTTTTTTTTCCCCCGCGCCCGTTTGTCTCGCTTCAATTTAACAGGCACTTACCGACCACCTGTGGCAGCGTGGTGGCCTCCAAGTCCAGCATGATCGTCCCCTTCTCGATGCACGTCTTCAGCTCCATCAGGCTGTGCAAGGACAACGTGGCCACGTGAGGCTTACTCCAGCGCTCGCCTCCCTTCTCCACCTTCTCCTCGAACTTGATCCACCTGGAGGAGGAGATGCATTTTCAGCACCGCACGTGTAAAGAAAGAGCCCAGACACCAGTAACGCCCCCCCCCCCCCCCCCCCCCCCCCCCAAACCCCCCCCCCCCCCCCCCGCCCTCGTACAGGTTCCTTAAAGGTCCCTGAAGAACATAAGGATTGAGAAAAAGGCATTGCACGCAGCAATGTCAACGGTCCTCCACAGTTCCCCCCGGGTTCACATGGGCAAGAGTGTGGGTAGATTCATCTTTAGGTTACCATTCAGGACCAGGATTATCTCGACAACAATAATGGCTCACAAATGCCGCCACTAAAAAGAGCCATTGTCTCCAAGTGGAAGGATGGAGTTTCCTCTGAGGATAGAGTATCGCTCCTGCTTGGGACGACAGGGCCGAGCTACACTCTCATAATAAAAAAAAAAAAAGGGGGGAAACTACCATCAGCTGCATTTACACCATACTCTTCGTGTGACGATACTTTAATGGGTGTCTTCACCATTGAACTCATCACTATGAACTTGATTAACAATTTTAGCTTAAGCAGAAGGTAAATTGGACTTTCACAAGCCACGATTAAACAACTTAGCTGAACATTCAGGAGTATACCTCGTGAAGTGGATGGTGTGACCTCAAGAAGATATTAGACCAGATCTAATTGTTTTTTTTAACAAGAGGTACTTTATCCAACTTCACACAGCTTTGTTGGGAATCACAATGAAAACCTTTGTACAACTTCCTCCTGCGATGAGACTCCGTTGAGTAAAACTGGTTGTTCCCCTTTAGCATATGATCAACGTTATTAATCCAACACTGGGAGATGAGGAGAAAAATCCCACAACACTGCTGTATTTGTAACACATTAGAGGCTAATGACTGGCTTACAGCCTAGTCAAGGCACCGCATTTTAATGAAGCGTAACCTTCAGTCTCGTTCTGACCATGTGAGAGTTTCTGCCTTTGCCCGGTCCCACAGAGCAGGTACTGCAGATCGTAGATAAGGATAGAGCCTATTTCCCTACACACACAAAGTTTGTGTTCCGCCAGCTACACTGGGATTGTGAAGCAGGAAATGCTCCACGACACTGCCCATGGCGCTTGATAATATATATATATATTTTTTTTTTAAAGGGTGGGGCAGCATGCATGTCTGGCTTGAAGGACGCTCGGAGGCTCACCTGGCCGTCTCCTTCCACTCCATCTCCTGCCCGTCCACCGACAGGAGCTCGTCGAGCTCGGTGAACAGCTGTGGCGGCGGCGGGCCATCGTCCTCCTCTCCCAGGATAAACCTGATCCTCTCAGCTGGAGATACTGCGAAGAGAAAGAAAGACGCACGGTTTAATGCGCACTATAACACACAGTCATTCGTAAGAAAATACCTGCAACTCACACAATATTAGTGTATTTCATTGTCGCCGTAGCGACACATGGCCATATAGTTTCAAGGAACTACTAAGACTTTGGAGTGAACCTTGATCAGCAAATAAAAGGGGTCGTGTGTTGGACAAACGGATGTAAATGTAGAAAGGCCCTGCAGGCCTATTATTGGGTTTGTTCTTTTGGCCATAATGATCTTCACAGAAGGTAGACACGGCCTCCGGCCACAGCGTGAAATGCGAGTCTGAACCCACGACACGAGTGATGAAGCAACAGGGACGGACTGTTACATTACGAGCACGACGCTTTCCTTAGAATTTGGACTTTTACGTCCTCTCCCCTGTCAGAAATGATAGACGTTAAGGTACCTATAAACCAAGAAGTCCATGTTCCATGTCGAGACATATCCGGTTATAAAACAATAAGGAGAGCCTTTTTGTTCTATGTACCTCATACAATCATTTGCAGGTTTATGAAATTATAAGAAGGATTTATTCTCGTTGACGGCTCTAAGGAAGTTGCGCAACTGTGATGGGACCAGCGACAGAGGACTGTTGGCACACGTGAGGCTATTTGCTGCTTCTCTTAAGATAGTGTACCACTCAGGGTTTCTCAAGCCAATAACTCCTGACAGAGCACCTGAGCTTAACTTAGGACGGTTTGTTTTCAAAATAGCACAGTTGGAACTGAAAACCGAAACAACTGCTAAGCTACACAAAGGTCAAGATCAAGGTCTTACGACACGCTTAAGGAAATGGAACCTCCCCACGTTGCGCATCCGCGTAATAGAGCAGCGCACACGGCGACATCCTACAACAAAAGCTATGAAAACAGACACACAAGCGATCTTTCAGCTCCTTGTCATTCCCGCACAGGGCCTTTCCGTCGCCCCTTTGTCTGGGTGGTGGAACGTGGTGCTGAACGCGACACCCACCGACGCCCCGTGGTGCGCACAACGCCGCTCGTCCCTTAATCCTCAACACCGGCGTCCGACAAAAACTGGGCCTTTGTTGCAGTGACACACAACGTCAAGGGGGCAGCGCCACAGGGTTCGTCAGAATCCACAGGAGTGTGTGGCACACTTTGGCCCATCCGCACTGCAGATTCTCCAGGCCATTGCGCTATGTGTGCCTCATCTCTGCAAATAGTGCCAGTAACCTGCACAACCCCACCGCCTCCCCTCCTCAACATGTTCATGCATGTTGGATTCAGGGAAGTCTGTAAACACAATTTCAGACCAATGGACACATGCCAACATGGATCCCTTAATGCACCTCTGTTATTCTTAGGGGGCTTGAGGTGGAATGCCATCAAGGACAGTGGAAGAGTTAAATACAAGTTGGCGAGAGGCAACGCAAGCTTTTTTTTTGGTAAAGGGCAAAATGCACATGAGAAATATTTACTGCTCAACAGGAGCAAAAAAAGGTTCGTCTCAGTCGTGGCTCCAGCCTTCACATACAGCGGGGTCTGTCCTCTCATTCAACCCAGCAACCCTGTGTACAGCTCAGATCTTCTACAGAGATACTGCGGGATGAAAAAGAAGAAGGAGACTGTGCGCGAGTGCGTGCGTGCGAGTGTGCATTTGTTGGGATATGCCACCAAAGTGACTCACGGGCCACTTTCAAAACCTGCTTCTGTGTTTAGCTTTGGTTCCACTGCCTGTTGGTGTACAGTCTGAGATCGATTCTATGGATGAATGACACTGCAGCGCTGTCTGCATTCAGAGCCATTTTTGTTTTGCGTTTAGACCATGCACACATAAAATGCTAAAGGGTGAGTGAGCACACCCAAAGACTTCGGGTTAAGCCATTAGATGATATCACTTATAATGCTTAATTGAGCGGTGACTTGTTGTACAGCTATTACCAACTAAATGTATAAGCATCCCGATTAAAAGGTGCCCTTAGCTTCTAATTGACCCTGTCACTGATATTAAACTACTCAAAAGGTAATGTTTGCTTTCTTTCTTTTTAAAAGTGGTTTTCCTTCGTCGCAAGTGTTTACCTAAACACCGTGGCCCCGTGACCCTACTTTGGATGACTCAAGCAGTGATCAGATAAGCTCCCCGCGACATCTACACAGAGAGATTAACGTGAGCAGAAGTCTTTATCATATCACGGTACCCTTGGATGACTAAGCAGCCGGGCTGGGTTACACCCGAGCGGGAGGCGTAGCGAGGAAGATTACGGCGTCAGAGGAACCAGTGGCGTGTGCGTGCAGGGATTAGTCTGCCGCGCGGAGTCTCTGCAGCGGCGGTGGAGAGGCACGACAAAAGGACAGGTGCAGTCACAGTTAAGTCAATGAAGAGAAGGTGCGGAGGCTGAAAATGGAGAAATAATGTATTGTCCCTTTCAACCTGATCACGCGTCATTCATTATTACCTATGCTCTATTGTTTCCCATGGTAAGCAGATTTTGTCCCCCCACAACTGATACATTTGAGCCCACTACATAAATCCTTTTCTGTCCCAATCAGGATACAATTTATATATATATATAAAAAAAAAAAAAAAACTACGTGCATCTGAGGTTCTGAATAAATGTTTGGCAAGAAAGCAAGTTCTTTCTCACCCAGTCCCAATTTAGGTAATTAGATTTTCAATTTCAGCCAGCAAGAAATTACCAAGTGACTGCAGGTGATCAGTTTGAGCTCTTAAAGGCCATCTGAGTTAAAGGGAGCTGCTTTCACTTTAACAGTGGTTTAAAAAAAAAAATTGACAAACTACCCCAGCTATAAAGTAATACCGTACATACTGTATGTTTGTACAGATGTTCCCGCTCCTGTACAGTATATATATATATTGTAATTCAAGGCAAATATATAAGCCTCACTCGATATTTGATCAAAGGTTTATTTGAACTTGAACTTGAAAATCCATCTCAAATACCACTGGAATGACCAGTTTGGGGATGTCTGATAGCTTTGGAATGATCCCAGCAGCCTTGGGCGTAAAGAGTGTTGCGTGCCAGTCACTGTCGACACATGCCCCGATGAGCTGGGAGGTAAAGTCCCGCCTGTCCCACCTTCAGCCCAGTCTGATACAATAATGGTTACCCCCACCAGAAATAAACAACCACTCATTGTGCTATATTTCCAGGTTCAGCCATTTTTCTTTAAGGGGAATACCAGCATAACCATAATTGCATGTCTTCTGAATTGTGTTGAACCAAACACTAATTTGGCACCACCCACGTGGATTGGGTTACAACATGGAGATCCACTCACAATTAAATGGCTCATATACTGAAAACCGACATTAAACCACCATCACAGCTCTCCTACCCGTTACCACATAATACATATATATATATATATATATATATAATAAACACGTCTTCCTGTACACTCAGAAGACACACGGGTTAGAATTGACCCATATCTAAGGACTCTTTTGGATTTATAATTCCTCCTGCTCTAGAAAATGATCACGGGATTAATGGTTCCACCGATGCCTCTTTCTAAGCTTCAGTGCGAGGAGAGACATCTGGTGTAACGGGGATGAAGAGTCCAGAGATGGATAACAATCTTATCTTAGCTTCAGTTCGCCACTGCTCGATATATCATAGCCACGGATATGATGACCTCAGGATGTTTTCTGTTCTTCCCATCTGTGGATTGTTTAAGCTTCTGTGAAACCTTTTCCACAACTCCCACAAAGCGCTACGGTTAATCATTGACTTGACATGTAATACTCCCGTTCTATTTACTTTAAACACTTTAAGCCCAAACCCAGTGTCATTTTCAGATTAACGGTTTTTTTCTTCACTCCCCACTACCCCACTCCATTCATTCTCTTTGTTCCTGCTATTTTCTTTTTCCTTTCCGTCACCACCCCACCCAGGGCCGCCCCGTCCATTTGAATGGCTACCTCCTCGCCCACAGAAGCACCGATATCCTGTGGGCTGTAATTTTTTTTTTTTTTTGCGTACGGCTTAACCTCAACCCACAAACCTTTGAGAATTATTCACTAATAACACGGCTCCCATTCATCATATTCTCTGCACAGTGGGGGTTCTTGTAATGCATTACACCATTCATTTCATGGGAACTCACTGAGAGGCTTGAGGATGTTTGTGGTGATTTCGTCTGCGATGTCCCCGTCCGACTTGTATCCTTCCGTGCTCTGCTCCACTCGTTCCCGCCTCTCCTTGTGGCTAGACTTGCGTTTGTGTCGTCTCCTCCGGTGGTAACTCTTGGGAACATGCACACCGATGTACACCGTGTGGTGACCTGCCATGATACAGGGAATGCAAGTCAGGTTAAGGTCATAATGAAAAAGCAAATCATGCCGATCCTGAGCACTTGTGAAACTGTCGCACAACTGGAAGAAAAGAAAAACAACAGGGGCTGGTCTATAGAATTATAGCTATATCTATAGCAGAGGTCTTTCACAGAAAGTCTGCACAGGTACTGCAGGGGTCACAAAGTTTTGGTGACTGGACAATTTTTATATCATTTTTTTTTCCAACCGAACATGAATATAATCAATCTCTGTATTAATTGAATTCATATTGAATGCACAATAACAGGGTAGCTATTTTTATACATGGCACTAAGCCCCGTTTACTTAAGAACAATATATGTTTTTATGTATATATAGTAAGGGTTTGGGGCTCCTTGGCCTGAAAAATGTCGAACATCCCTGATCTATAGTATTATTCTATCAAGATTTAACTTTTTGTTTTTGGCTCATGCTGACGCTGAAAGAATTTAGTAACAATTTGTGCCCCCCCCCCCCAATAGAATAGATACAGTGTGCCGCCAACTACTTCCTACACTGCCACGCATAAAGGAAATTACAGTTTCCGCAGGAAGTAATTACAGACAGTAAACTGTCCCTACTGGGAGTGATGGTTAGTTGTGTTGACGCAACCATTTATTTTCCAATTTCACCATGCATTTCATACATGCATTGCTCAACCCAGATTAGGCACCCTAAAATGCAATTAGTATGATGTCCCATTGGATTTGATTTTATACATGAACTGCACTCTTTTTAAATAGTTTTATTTCATGAATGCAATAAGATTTTATCTATTTTAACTCTAATAGTTACCTCTATTTTGTATATACAAATATATAAAATACAAGTCATTTGCATGACATGACTACAACAGTGCTTGTAGGTTATAATGATAGTGGTAAACTTTCACAAGTCTTGTCGTTTCCTTGAGGTGACAAAAACACACCTCACTTGCATGCAAAGATGAACATTCCTGTGCAGAGAAGCACATGCTTTTGCAAGTGCAACAGAATGCACCAGATCAGCTTGACGCCATGCCAAAACCTCCGACGCGGTTCTCTTTGTGCGCTCCCATAATTGTGAGTTTGTGAAATATGTGACCATCTCACTATAGCCACGTGAGCGTCTACAGATTACATTATTTTGTGGCCTCAGCATGGGACAGAATTAGATCACTAAGAAAAAAACTCTTTCCCGTACAGAAATGCAAAACTGGATACGACGCATCTATTGTAATTTAACACATAGCTCAAACAGAGTTAAAGCCTGTCAGTCAGGATGATAATGTTACCTTCCACTTCCTCTTCATCGCAGACATGTTTGACGAAAGATGCTCCTCGGTCCAGCACCGCTTCATCCTCCATTCTACACGAAAAAAGGGAGGCAAAAACATGGTTTCATTTAGAATCATCTTTCCCACAAAAATCATCCACACAATGACTAAAATCGAAAAGTAAAGTATCAAATTACACAACAATAATCATGACATAATCAAACCAAACACAATTAATTAAAACTATTAACTCAAATCCCACTTTGATACACAACACAGTCACATTTATAGTTATAAATACCACAATGATACAGTGAAAACAATATCAAAAGAAGTTAATTCTGGACTTCCATCATCACATTAAAATCAGATTTTTTTTTATATTTAAATGTGGTATTTTGTACAAGAAAATATTGTAGCAAAATGATTTGAAAAGAAATATCAACCGAGACTGTAAAGTAGGCCTTCAAATGACTGCAATCCAAACGAACTTTAGGGTGCGTCTGCATTTCGGATACCATGTAACTCGGCGCCACACTACATATGCAATTCTCCACACAACTATAATACACAAAAGCTCTTTAATCGTATGCATGTATGCTTTGCACAACACCTAAGGTAGAGTAAGGTGAGTTTATTATATCAATTATTTTTGAATGACAGTCACACCGGTTCTTCCAGTTCAACACACACACGCACACACGCACACACGCACACACACACGCACTCCCAGCAACATAACCATCATTGAGCCTCATCCTTCCTGACACTTTGGAGGTAATGTGGCTCCAAGTGCTGACGGTGCTTGCAGAGAAACCCCAACGTAATCGTATACTTCAGTCCAAAGCAAGAAAAACAACAGAACTACTTCTACCAAGAAGAAATAAATAAAAACGTGGAGTTATGATAATCTGCACCTCAGTGAAACTCAGTCCCAGTCTGTCTGGGACATAAAGCGTGTCAGTATCAAATTAGGAACATATCCGTCACAGCCAATCTCCCCAAATGCTTTGGGAATCAGTTTATCAAACAAAGCAGAAATATCCGATTTAGGCAGCAAATCAAGAATGTTAAATTGTTCGTAAACATCTGCTGGACAATCCCCCGAGCGAGGACGAACGCTGTTCAGAAAAACCAGGGGATGGGAGCAGTGTACACAAACCACTATATAAACAAAGTCAGGAAGGATACAACTTGTTCCTCCGCTTGCTCATCTGAATTTTCCCCAGTGAATATGGTATCTGGCCCTGAGAGAGAGATCGAGGTGGCCTCTAATGCTGATAGCAGACGTGATGTTGAGCCACCAGCTCCTGGATCAAATGAGTGATGAGGGGTGGCTGGGCCTGGTGCCAAAATGTACAAGCAATACAGTGCTTAGCCTGCGCAGCCTACTGTTGTTGGCCATTGTTGCTTGCAAAAAAAGAGAGGTCAAGTTCCCACAAGACGGTGTGCGGGGGGGGGGGGGGGGGCGGGGGGGGGGGGGGGGGGGGGGGGGGGGGGGGGTGGTCAACGCTATCGTTTAACACCAAGTTTCTTCGCGTTCTGTTCCACTGGTATCTTCTTTTTTTTCTTTTACCTCCAGGACACAGCGTACAGAAAATAACTGCTTCAGGGAGCTTTCTTTTGTCACAGTTTTCCACTTGTATCTCATGTGTCACGGACAAAGCTGAACGCCAAACCGAGGTTAAATCGATATCTCGTGTATGAAAACACAAGACAGATAAGATCCTGCGCATATGTTCTTTTAAATGCCGGAAAATGTTTTCCCCATTTCCTGCTATGACTTCCACTGCCTGAAAGAAGAAAGAAGCTGAGAGTGGGTCAGAGCAACCAGCTGCATCCATCTCAGGCCAGTGAACTTCTCACTGCTTTGTTGTACTTGGTGACCTGATGAGATTGGATAAAGCCGTGCGCGAGGAGCCGGGATCAGCTGCTCGGGGGATCAGGGATCATTGCCATCTCTTTACAGAGTGACGCAGACGTTCACACCGGCCAGGTTCTGGATCATGCGTTGCCCCCAGCAGGGGCCACGTTTAGTGAACCCCCACCCCAGCGCCTTTAAAACATTTGTGGTCAGCCCAGGTGGATAGGGAACACCTTGGACTACAACAGATCTCAGTGTTAAAGTATGAAACACTCCACAAAATCTCAAACTAAGCTCATTTTAGGCAAGCACAATACTCGACAGTGGAAGTTCAAAAAAATCCTAGTTTAGAGCTGAAACCTACCATCATTTCATCTCCCGTCGTCGTTTCTTTTATAAAACATCAGAAAAAACCCAAAGGAAAGTCCAGAGTGTCATCTCATTCATTGTGATTTCTTTCAGGACAGGTATGGCATAAGAAACCTGCCATGACATACCCAATCGTGCACGCCTGCACGTGGATGCAATTACTTAACGTAATTAAATACACTTTGAAATGTCTCAGGTTCGCCCTGCCTTTTTGGAATTTCCTCCAACAACGTTTTGAAAGGACGAGGAAATGAAGGGCTTTCAATTGCACAGTGCATCTTTCCGCGTCGCCACAAAAGGCCATTCAATATTTCCAGTCAGCACCAGGAGGAAGAGTCATCCAAGCAGATGATTGGCAGCAACAAAAGGGAACATTTCCCCATTGCAAACTAAATTTCACAATGTGGACAACAGTGAAGAGTTAAGGTGTTTTTTTTGTTTTTTTTCCCCACAGCCTCTGGTGCCATTGTGAAAGAAAGGCACATGAAGTCACCAAGGGTTAAACTCCAAACTACTAGTTGCAGGAGGTTTGTTGGAAAACTGTGATTGCGCTGGAAAAGATCTCCTCTTACACTAACACGAACTCCGTTGTGTATAGCGAAACAAAAAAAAATAAAAAAGAAAAAAAATAAAGAAAACGACGAACGTCGACTTCCGTTTCTAATAGTAACCATGTTATCTTGCGTCATTGCGCAAGGCCAACGCTGAACGTGGATTTTTGGGGCGTCTGCTCACACACGCCACATGGTCTGCAATGCGCGCGCACACGCACACACACACACACACACACACACACACACATACATACATAGATACCCCCCCCCCCTTCGCATACACACGACTCTAGTCATGAAGTTGCATCGGAGACTGGATCTCCACTGCACGGCGCCGCTAATTGAAAGCGACAGGTTCTTGGAAAATAGATTAGCGGCCGTTCACAGCCAGAGTGCGATTCAGGTGTCTGGCAACATTTCTTTACGTGTGAAGTCACACTATACCTGCAGTCTTCAGAGGGTTTTGATTAAAGTATGCAACTAGCGGCCAACCCCCTCCCCCCCTAAACGAGCCACTGAGTTACGCACAAAAGCTCCTCTATACTGACACTGGATGGAATGTGTCCAGCTGTAGATATAATTTGTGCGCGACTCACACCTGGCGCATGCATTTCACCTCGGTCAGGAAGCGACTGTGAAAACGATTGCTCCCGCGCCACGGGGTAAAGTTTGCAACTTGAACGCGGAAAAAGTTGAGCGCGTGAACTTACTTGCTCTTGTCGGAACTCATGGTGCCAAACTTTCCTTGGAGAGATTGGCCGACTCTCTCTCCTGCTCAGTTCGACCGACTCGTGTCGTGGCTTCTTTTTTTCTTCTTCTGGTTGTTGTGGGAAATCTTCACCAAATCGAGCTGTGGCAACTTTTTGCAAGTGAAGGGAAACAGTCCTGGAAAAAAGAACTCCCGAGGCTGGAGCTCTCCTGGAAAGATCTGGACTCTACTGATCTTGCGACACACAATCCTCATGTGGGGCTGGCGTGCTCAGGTGTCATCTTAGAGAACAAAACGGCTTCGCGGTGCGTCTGGGCGCCGGACGCGTGAGGACAGACTCTGAGAGCGCAGCGTGTCCTTCTCCATATTTAAAGTGCCATCCCTCCTCCGGAGTGACGACACCAGGAGGAGGAGGAGGAGGAGGAAAAGGAGGAGGGGGGTCAGAAAGTGCAGGAAGAAACTTTGAATTAGTCCAATTTCGATGGATCACTTTGCATCTTAAACAAATAGGTATAATACAGATACACAACATCGAAACTCAGCATGATGAGGGGAGAATATTGAATCACCGTGTTTTTGTTGTTGCGTGTTTGGATGTTAATTCCACAATTTGCCATCTGGTAACCAGAGTCATTTGACTAAGGCTTTAGATAATAATAGTGATTGTTTGGTTAATGGTGACTTGTAGAGCGTGAGCTTGCACTGCGGACCTTTCTCGCATACAACCAATTACTCTTAAATGATCAGGCCTCGCCGCTTTGCTGGAGGCTTTACCCGCGAGGGCATTCTGAGCTCATCTCAGGAATTAAAAGTGAAAATGTCTCAGGTAGCTTCTCTTCAAATCCCATTGGAAACACCTGGTAAAGCCGAGCAGGAATAGCTGCCTCGGACCGGTACGGAACCAGCGACACCTTCTGGATTGTTTAAATAAGGACGATGGAGGGACATTGTGTCCTGAATCAAGAGCAACTCCAACTTTAATAATCCGTTTTACAAAAGCCACGCATCAGAGTAGATGTCACGAAACGAACACACCCAAAATGAGGTTAAGTATTTAAAGTTTTTATTTTTTTCATGTGTTAAAAACCAGAACATACATTGTAAGTGTTGCAAAGTGACATTGATAAATAACATACATAACAAAATGGTCATTTTAAAATGCAACAAGGCAATTGCTGTATAAAAAAGCGCTGATATTGAGAATTGTTTTAAAGCCCATCCACTGACTCCTCCTGCAGACACAGTCTACATTTCCCCTCTTCACAATGTGCTCAAGAACTCCTTCACCTGAAAGACAACGGAGCAGGCTGTTAGAATTCTGCTGAGATTTTGATTTTCTGAGATTCAACTTTGACCCTGTGACATCAAACCAAATACAAGCCTTAACTCATTTGTGCAAAGCGTTGTGTGTGTGTGTGTGTAACTGGGTCCATTTATTGCTGATGGCATTTGAATGGGAGTGAAATGTCAAAGAGTGCCTGTGTTTACCATTAACATGAAACTGTTACTGAGGCAGCTGTTCAGGCCACATTTCCATGAGTGAAACCTCGGTGTGTGGGTGTGTTTGTGAGAATGTGTGCGTGTCTTAGTATCACAGAGATCACACTCACAAGTGCATCTAACCTAACCTCACCCCCCCCCACACACACACACACACATACATACACACACGCACGCACTCTTTAAGGGTTACACAGTCTCTGTTTAATAAATTGGTCACAAAAACGCCCACATATTACTGTCCCTAGTATCAAAAGTAAACACTGAGTGCAGAGGTAAAATAACAACCGGAGCTCAAAGAAAAAAGTGCAATTCTATAGATTTTTTATTAAAAATGTTCACAGTGGGAAGTTTAATCCCAGAAAGGTTTAAGACACATTTAACTCTTGAGTCCAAAATGTGTTATTTAACTGGGGAGAAATCCTAAAGCCTTCTATGAACATTTCTAATTTTAGAAACGGTTGTGCCATCACTCACCTTCTCTAGCATGTCAGCTCTCTTGCTGTCCTTGTCCTTAAATTCCTCATTCACATCTATGGTCAAGACCGGCACATTGCTCAGATACTCAAATTCCATCCTGTGGGACAGGGAAGGAGGACACACTGTTAATGATCCTTAATGTTTCATATCCAGGAAATAGCATTTTGTATTTTATTGAACATCTCTCAGACATTTGTGTTTCTAAGGAAATCTTGAGCAGGCAATGTTTTTTTTTTACATGGCGGAAACACATCAATGGAGCAGATGCAGATCACATGTTTAAAAAAAAATGTAGCAGTTGGGTTGTTGCATGAAAGGGGTCTTTATAATAACCAACATCAGTCAGATAGTTAATATGGTGTAACAAATCCCAGAGAGCCCCTTCAGTACAAATACATATTTTGTTCTTATAAAATGCAAAGAGCTTCTGGTGCAAACATGCCATAAAAGTCTGTATGCATGCATTCGCTCACGTCATGGTCTTGTGCTGCAGCCAGCTCTCATGCTTAAAGTGGAGCTTCTCCAGATACTCCAGGGGGATGTCTTGCTCTTCATCTCTGCCTCTCAGGTGCAGTCTCTCCAAACATTTCTACACAAAAAAAATGTTTTTGCATCTTCACGTTTGGGGCTCGTCAGTTCTTTAAACTCTCTTCTGGCCAAAGTGAATTCCAGAGAAGCAAAAACCATCGTTGTGTAAAACAGAAGCATAACACTCCCACGAGACTCAATTACAATGCATAAATAGTAGCAGGTGAGAGTACCTCGGGTGAAGCTCTGAGGTAGATGATACCATCCAGCTCAATGTGCTTGCCAAACTGGCTGTGCAGCCAGCCGTGCCAGTCCTGGTACACTGACCATTCCGTCTCATTCAGGCACTCACTTTCATACAGGTTGGCGGCAAAGATGTACCTGTGACATCGGCAGCACAGGACAAGGAAGGGACATACAAGGCACCATATTATTAAAGTTTTGGAGCCATTTAGTACGGATTGCATATATTTTTCATGACTGTCGATCATCATAAACATTATATGCAAACTAGGAAAGAGTTAATTAATGGGCCATCATCTAAAAAAATACAATAAAAAGATAATTTCACTAATATTGTGGAGTCTTTGAATGCATCAACTGTAGACCTGCCATCTACTTAATTAGCATAATTAAAAAATGAAATGTAAAAACAGCAGGCCGTTGCCTTCTATTGTCACACACATTTCAGACTTAGGCTCAGACGCAGCTGTGGACACAACATCAGCACTTAAAACTGTATTGCTGCAATGTGTAGGATGTAAAACCCCATAAAGTACGAGATGTAGCAATAAAATAATCTGATTTTTTTTAAATGCCCACTAAGATCAAACTAAACTGTATGTCTTTATATGCCTTGAACAATTTTCAAATTATTGAAGATCTTTTATTTTCGCTGTCACGTTTACCCAAAAGTAACTGCACACACAGTGATGGGACAAGCACATTTCAATAATTGTCTTCGCTAGATTCTGATAATTGTGCAGTGTGCCTGATACCTGTCACTGTAGATAGAACGCTCAAAGAACTGCACAGGATTCTCGGCCTCTTGCAGCTTCCCATGGGCTGACCTGATTTGGGCACGCACCCTGCTGATGCAGGCGTAGCTCTGGAAAGTGTAAGCCCACCTCTCTGGTTTCTCATACATCATCTGCAGGACGTTCCCGCCGCTCTTTTGAGATGTGGTCAGCTCCTGGTGCATCAAATTCATAACGCGTGTTAAATAAGGAACGTAAAAACAAAGAAATCCCTCAAGGAATATATGTTCAAAAATGCTTTAAATGATGTGTTAACAAAGCCGTATAAACAAGTTCTCTCAAATAATCAGTCCCAATATTTGGTTTAAAAGGTTAACAACAATTTTGTTTTATTGAAAGCCCTGTCCAATGAGCAGCAGAGGACACATGAGTGAGCTTCTGCAACTATCATTCAGAGTTTGTGTAAATATTTATTTTCAGTAATAGCATTCTTTGACATTTAAGAATGAAATGTATCGATATAAGAATAAAGTTCTCAACTTAAAATGAAAACTCATTACAATGCAATATAGGTTTGAATTACTTAATAAACAGGAAATAAATGCAGGTGTTTAAATATTCCTAATCATCACGGGACAGGATATACCGAGATAGAGCAAATGAAATTTCCAGCTTAAAATATACGACGCAAGTGGCTTAGTATCTGATTGCCAGACCACTGGAAGGATGAGGCTATGGCCGTGCAGCTGTGCGGGACCTTAGAGATGTTTGTCATGATGATGGCATGTTCATCTGTCCTGGGAGGGACCATCTGTTCCCCATGGGTGTGTGCGTGTGTGTTTGTGAGTGAGTGTGGCGGTGTAATGGTGACATATGCAAAGATGGCAGCTGCTCTCTAAACACAGATGAGGACGTTCCCCAGTTACATTAAACCGTGCACAGCTGTGTGTGTGTCTGTGTGCGCATGTCGGGGCTTGCCGGATCATGTTTTCCTGGACTTGCATCATGAAATTCATCATAGATTTGCATCACTGGTTCAGCAGGCGGCAACAAGGCCAGGTGTTGTGTGATCTGCGGCCACACTGAATGCGAGGTGCGCGTTTGTGCGTGCGTGCGCGTGTGTGAATAACGGTTCACTTTAATTCTAGTGTCTGTACCTCGAAGTCGCTGCTGCTTGTTTGGACATTGCACCACCTGGCGACCGGCTCTGGCACTACCTCCCAGTCCGCGCTCTCCTCGTCCAAAAAGCGCACAAAGGTGGACTTGCCCGCCGCTAAAGCAACAAAACATGCGCCACGTTGAGTTTCTAAAATCGCACAGGACACGCGCTTACCGTCACAAACACACGTACACACTGTGCGCGTTCACGGCGGCCAACATTACTGATGGAACATTTTTAGGATAAAGCATTCCATGGTCTGAGACATAGGCGCGCGCACATGCACACACACACACCAACACGCTATCACGCATTCATACACAAATGCAAACTGTGGGGTTTAACGTTGTAGCACCTTCTGAACACGTGAGAGCTGGATAAAGGTTAAAGCCGCTGTGAAATGTGACGAGCTCAGCACTCACCGATGTTTCCCTCCACGGAAATCCGTGTTATCCTCTTCTCCTTCGAATCGTTCATGGAGTGGTTCGTGGACTCGTTCATGGAGTCGTTGGTGGAGTCCGGGCAGGGTCTCTTCGGCGTGCAGAACATGTTTGTGCAGGTTAGACGCGGTCCTGTTCGTGAGGGGGGCAAACGCTGCAGCTGCTCCACGGCGGGACGAGCTTCCCTGTTTAAAGCTTTGGCGGCAACAGACGTCAGGAAGCGGAAGTGCGTGCGCTGTTGTTTTGTTGCGAATATGTTGCTGTGGAATGATGAATAATTCCATTGAAAGGGTCGCGAATATGTCGGAACGACAGCTGCAGTGTGCGAAGCAAACATGTCGTGTAAGCAATCATCATGGTGGTCATTATATGGTGTCCTTTATTGCAGAACACTACTGTCGACTGTGATCTTACATGTCGACTGTGAGCCCCATGACGTGCTTTAAATAATCCACCGATGAATTGATGGATTGAAGTGATTGCCAGACTCACTTGAGTGAATTAAACTGTAGCCAATAAACGGTTTCAAAACAAATAGTGTCCGTCCCTGTTGTCTACAGAAGCTTCCGGTCCAGGCGTGTCTCCGCCCAGCTGCAGCCCCGCCCCTTCCCGCGCGCCGCTGCGTCCCTGTCACTGTGTCCCCCGCGCACACTTTAAAAATACATAGATTACAATAACTATGCATACCGTAGGAATTATTATATCGCTTAACATACAGTATCTAGGAGTTATATGTTTATATACATGGTAAACGGCTTATTTTATCAATCGGGACCTAAATGTGGGAAAAACATATAGGTAATTATGATTTATATTGATGGCATTATTATAAATTTGGAACATTTAAAGTAAATTATCATTGTCTCGTGGGGGGGGGGGGTATACGCAGTGTGCACTGGGTAAGCATCATTCCTGTGATACTTTTCAATGTTTATGTATTAATATGCAAGAGAAATTTGGTTCATCTATTTTGATTAACACAATGTTTGTTAAAAGTGACTATACAAACCAATACAGGTGCATCACAAAGGAAATGGGAGTTGTATGGTAAAGAGTATCACTAAACAGTACCACACCTGTGTACTGAAATAATGTAAGCCAGTAAAATGGCTGGACTGAGCTCACACATGCACTGTGTATAGTTACCATAGAATTCATTCAAAGAGTCAAGACCACCTTTATTTGCCTTGTAAACAGCGTAAATCAATTCAGTAGCATTGAAAACCCCTACCAAGCCATTATGTACAAACATTTCAATTATTACAGTCGAGGAGAAAACTAGGCAATAAGCTATGTTATGGGGCATTCCATCAGGATGAGATGCTTTCAGGATGACCGGTTTTCTATTACATTTTCAGATATCTGACGAGCAGTAACATTCATAGTACTTAGCTAAGGAAGAGGAAACGGACACTGAACAAAGATAACAAACTAAAGTTGATATCCAAACCAAGGGGGACAGCCTCTAAAAAGACTCAATGAACTCTTTTATCCAAAAGCTAGCACTCAATGCTCTCTGAAAAGTGTTTTTAAGACGGGTCTAACCCTCACTATTTACATGTGTGCATTACACCTCTGACACATTTCAGATATAAAATGTTCACATCCCCTTTTTCTCAAACCACACATAATGAAAAGCAGTTTTCTAGTCATCAGAATTTAAGCATCATAAAAATGAACATTGGATATAAAGTATAAATGAGCCAACCAGTAACCCTTTTAGTGTTAAGTCAATTATTGCATAGTAAACTACACTTTGAGATTTGGGGAAGGGTACATGCATCTGCTGCTTTAAGTACAGCAACTGACAACTCCAACCATATAAAGGAATAGGAAATCTCATGTGTGCCTTATAGCTGTTGTCAGAATAGGTTAAGCAGCTCAACATTCATTTGTGGGAAATATGAGAGGAAACAAACTATGATCAGTCACATGGGACAGCTTCTCACAAAGCACAGTCTATGCAGAACACACATTCAGGCAAGAGGTCAGGAAAATTGTTCAAAGTGCTTTATGGCTCGTAAGAAAACAAGGGAAGCCTCGAAATCATTCGATTCAAAGCGTTGTCGTTCCTAACCAGTGGAGGTTGCGACACAATTATTATTTATTATTATTTACTGACCTCGATATACACATAAACGTTTTAGATCCCTTGAAGACATTTTCTAAAACATGTCTACCTATTTGAATTTTTGTTGTCTTTTTTTGGGTGGGGCTGGAAACAAGCGCACAGGGACATGTTTATAGATGACACAAAAAAAGTTTATAGTTCATTTATATTTTAGCCTCACCTATCTGTCCTTTGAAACATTCATTCAGCTTAACCCGCTTGTTACAGTTGGCAAAGAGACAAAACTGACAGAAGGATACGTCTGGTGAGGAGATGGTTTTACAAAGATAATAAGAGTTACAGTACAATTACAAAAGTGGTCAAAGAGGGAGTTATGAACCAAAAGGTACTTAAAAGAAAGGTGGAAAAGAAAATTGAATGCTTCGTCCAGGTGTCAGTGGTATATGGCCTTTATCTTCTTACAGTTCTCACCGTTGATATAGGGCAATTATGAGCCATGCTAGGCACTTAGGATCCTTCTATAATGATAAAGATGTGAACAGCAGTAACTGAGCTCTGTTGATGGAGCTCAATGAATAAAATAACAAGCTACTGCTGTTCAAATTGGACAAAAGGCTGGCTTAAACTCTTGCCATCACACCAACAATACCATCCCATTGTGGTAGAGAAACTTTACTTACACTGCATTCTCTGTGGGTGAGTTGGAAAATGAGATCTAATCTACAAGGATGAAAACGTTTCATGTTGCCATAAAGTGAACAAAAAAGAATCTGTGTAGTGTAACGGTAAATAATGTGCCTATATCCTTGTCAACGGAAGTCAAGAATGAACTGTATTCACTGGGGACTCTCATATGGTTAAAAGCTTTTCCTCTAATATGTTAATCTGTGGTTGGTTCAATTAAGTGTGTTATCCCTGATAGCATTAGTCCTGGTGCCTTATACCTATCAAGACCCTTCCTTCTTCCTGACCTTTTTTTAAAAACATTTCCCCAAATGGAAATATAGTATATACTGCATACGTACAGCCAGGGTGGGGTGGGTATCTGTGCAAAAACTAGGAGACCAATAAAATAAGGACAACAATACTGTTTATCTATCCTTGGTTGTCAGTTTCTCAATCAGTTCCTGTAGTGGGACGAGCTCTTTCCTGTCAATGAGGTTGAACTCCTGGTAGAAAAGACCGAGAACAGGGAACAAACATTATCACATGGCAAACAAGGCACAACATTTTGGTAAGAGCCACATTTCAAATGCCGGAGATTATTTACCTGAACAAAAAAGATGAAGTGTTTGAACGACGTGTTGAGGTGGGCCTCCTCTTGCAGCTGCATGACTGAGTCAAAGTGCTGGTGGTAGATGTGAGCGTAGACCCTGAACAGGCGCTTCAGAATGGTCTTCGCCACGGACATAAAGTTTCGCTTAAAGGGGACACCTTGGGGAGAGGGAAGGGAAAGACAGAAAATCTTTTCGGATCATTTAGCTCGTCAAAAACACAAGTCTGGATAACGATGACACCATCGGTGGTGAGGTTGAGCAGATGAATCAAAGGAAACCCTTTCTGAGATCCCTGATGTTGACCATAATACCCCAATCTTGCCGATAGTACAAACTGTGCTTGGTTTCTTCAGGCATAGCTTAAGTTAAAGAATCACTGCATGTATTTCGCATAATTTCATCTTTCTATTGCTGCTCATCGTCGCCCTACACGTATATAGCGCAGAGTAATCAAGGCAGCTACACTAAAGCATATTCTCCTAGACTGCAAATGTCTCAGGCAGGCCAGAGCATGATTTGAGGGAAGTGCAAACAACTGCGATTGCACCATAAAACCACCTCATACCAACTACGGATGTCAACATTTGTGCTCAGGCATTTTGGTAAAAATTACTAACATGTCTAACAATGGTGGCGGACCCATGAGGTAAAAAAGTAATAGCAGAAAAACTAGACCAAAACTACCCCAAAAAAGATGGCTTTGACGGGATAGAGTGACGCTAAACATACCGATCTTGGAAGGGAAGAGTGTCTCATCATCGAGCTGGTCTTGCACCCAGGTCATGAGGTAATCGATATACTTGGGAGCAGAGCATTTGATGGGCTTTTTGATGTTCGTTCCGTCAGCCCAATGGTACTCATACCTGCAGATGATAAATACATGTGACAAAATTCAATTTGGAAAACATTAATGGATTCAATCTAGGTTTGCCCTCTTTTCACCACCTTTCATCCCTCATGAGCCCTGTTTCCCTTTCAGGAGCCAATATAAATATTTTTAGCTTAAACTAGAAACTGGCAGGGTAAACATTCCCTTAGAATCTACTGAGCCGTGCATCAGCAGGCCACACTACCGACAACCGATGGTGGTATTTAAAGTTAAATAAAATTCTGGTAAAATGAGGTTTGTGTGTTTTTGTCTGATTTAACAGGGCAAATTGCACAATTACACTAACCTGCATGGCCTTAAAGTATACACTTACTTAGGACCAGCCGACATGACTGGGCAGCTTTCCTCCGTGCAAAAGTCTGTTATTGTGCCGTACAACATGTTGATCTGGTTGAAGAAATCTACCGCTGAAAAAGAAAAGGCATAAAGAACATATTCAAATCAAGTGCACATGAGATCACGTGTGCTAGCAGAATGACTGGCATCACATTTCCCCTCATACCCCCTCAAACCTTTCCACTTCACTGCCCGCACCAGACTGTAGACCAGCGCACACGTCACTTCTCTGGCACAAATTGTGTTATCGCTCATTCTCAGGGGCATACAGCTGACTTTTGCTTTCCATCAGTTGGAGACACTTTTAAAAGGGT
Source organism: Colistium nudipinnis (assembly GCA_016785305.1). Classification (NCBI taxonomy): domain Eukaryota; kingdom Metazoa; phylum Chordata; class Actinopteri; order Pleuronectiformes; family Rhombosoleidae; genus Colistium; species Colistium nudipinnis. Next base: position 519,893 of record JAFBJU010000476.1, on the reverse strand, counting down.
TGGCAGTGGTGGTGCCCTATTTGCTAATCTTGAGACAAACATATAAATTGAACAGCTGATGTGGCAAATGTTTTGTGTGAAGTGTTGCTTGACGAGACACCAACTCACTTCAGGGTTTGATTTGAATTTGCCCACGCTTGGGCACAAAAGTTATGTATTCATTTCCGGGTTATTTACCATGAGAAGAACTACAATCAATGTCACTACGATATATTTTCCATGGGCCCATCATGATGCAGAGCTGCATGCACAGAGGCAGCAGAGATGAAAGAAAACAAAACCGCCGGCTGCATTTTGTTCATGTTGCACACAATATGCACATTGCCAGTTTAATTCTATCAAAGGACCTTTACAGCATAACACAGCCCTCTCTCGGTTTGTTCCTCTGTTTGCTGTCACTATTTATTACAGGCAAAAAGTAGAATCAAAAAAGATTTTGACTGCTTCTTCTTGTGAAAACAAGGAGAGCAATTTAAATTTGGCCCTGTTCATCAAACGTGTCTTTACTGTGCAAGTTGAAGCAGGTGCTGTTACACCAACACAATCCGTTTCTATGAATCTTCAACATAACAAGAGAAAACAAGTGTTGCAATGTTGACATAGTTCCTCCAGAAAGCAAATGTATGGACTTGTTTTGAATAAATCTGTTCACTAAGCTTTAGTTTTCCGAGTTTCTTGTGTTCAAAAGATATTCCAAAATACATACTAAGGCAAATAATACAAAGCCGCCCATTCAAAACAACAGCAATTCACTCAAATGACAGTATGTACAGTAATTACAGAAATAGCCCATGTACTTCCATACCCTTATTTTGTCATGTGCAGTACAAGAATGTAAAAAAAAAGCTGGTGCCATAAAAATTGCAGTCTGTATAACTTCACTACAGTGAAGTGTAGTATGATATGAAGAGGCTTTAAATAAAACTTAGTCAGGCAATCTGAGGAAGAGGAAATTAAGATTCTACTAGCCTGCCCTTCGTCTCAACTTAGAGGAGAGCAAACATGGCTCTCTGCACACACAATAAAGTCTATTTAACATTCACAGTGGTTTTTCCGGCATGAATGGTCATGGTCTATAGAAGGAGTGCCAAAATCTTACACCCCAGTTGGTCACTCTACTGATTGACTGATGACTTAGAATTTAAGCATGAAATAAGGTGAATAGGAAGAGATTGACATATGGTAAAAAAAAATGTGTGAGGGTATGAATCCGCTTAATGAATCTGAACCTGACGTGTTTAAAGAGATCGATAGAGAGACAGAGAGAGGGGGGGGCTCTTACTGTTGACTGCAACCCATTCATTCAAGTCTTCACCCTCAGGCAACATGACTGCCATGCGCAGGTTTCCACTTCCCAGTGTAGCCTCTGCATGTTTCAACAGCTCGTACTGATGAGAACCCTCAGGGATGTTCTTCTTGGGTTTGAACGTCTTGGATGAACGGTTTCCACTGTGAGTCACATTTCAAAACAGGGGGAGACAAATATTGTGAGTAATACAGAAGTAGTCAAATGTGATGACAAAAAAAAGAGATAAACTCTGGTGGAACTGGTCAGTTTGGCCGAATCTAGAGAGGTGTGCCAGAACAGTGTGTGGCTCTGTGTATAACGCGTAATGAGGCCATTCGGAGAGGCACTGTATTCAATCGCTCTCACCGCTTCACTAAACAAGAATTATTCTGAGTCATCACAACTTGGTAGGGTACATCCCAGAACTGTTCGTTTACAGAAATAAACACCAGCAACGATCAATGCTAAGGAACATATCCTATAGAATTTAGAAAAAAATATATCGATATTTTCTAAGATGTGGAGCCCCCTAGTCCATGTTTCTCATAAGCTCTGGTAGAATTTGTGATGACGACTTAAAGATGGGATCAATGCTGTTGACACAATACATTAAGAGTCAAGAGCTATGAATCACTTTCAAAGCTTCAGTATTGTCAGTTCCATACCATAACGCATTTAACAGTGACTTAGTCTGTAAAAGCGTTCCTTGGGTTGCAGTGTGTTGGTGTCTCTTCATCTTCCTTTCACCTAAACACACCACACACTCAGCGGTGTTACCTGGACTAAGTATTCGATACGAAAATGATGGATATTTGTCATGTCGAGGCTGGTTTAGCCCGTGATAACAAAGTGTTGGTTGACACCAGCAAATATCCTGGCCTGGCTGTGAACCTCTCAGTTAAAATCGTTCGAATGGTTCATGTCAAACACTTAAAAGTAACACAGCACTAATTATCAGCGGAAGTATTCAGGTAACGGTAGAACAACAGCAGAGGCTTATGTCAATTTACACGAGTAATAAACAAGAAGCAAACCCAAACATATAAGACGTCCGAGGACAAACCCAGGATATAGTCGTGACCCGCACTATGCTACAGCTAGCTAAGAAGCTAGCTAGCTAGTTAGATGTGTACCACCACTGCCATTTTCCGAATACAAAGTCGTGTGTATAGATAAAACTAAACATTCAGCGGGCAGGCAATAACTCACAAGAGAAAGCTCATGTTTCCTTCGGAGCCCACAAAACAAGTGTTGGCAAACAGCTGAGAAGCAGAGAGGAAGCAGACCAGTGGGGTTGTTTGACCGAAAACTCTCCGTTCTCCCACGTCCTCGGTTGTTCACGGGCTTTCTTAAGTGGTCCGATTAAAAAAAAGACCCAGAAAAGCTGCGTAAGAGGAATAAACACACATTTATGGGTGAGAATGGGTTGATTTCTGAGAGAAGCTCGTCCATAGGCTGCTGCTCTGTACGCTGAGAGGCAGCAGCGTACCAGGACTTCTTCATGTGACGCCCGCAGCAGATGATACGCACTTCTTCCGTCGAGTGCCACCTAGTGGCATTAGACGGCTGCTGAATTATTTCCAAAACAGCCAAAGAACATGTTTTTATTATTATTATTATTATTATTATTATTATTATTATTATTATTACTCACGTTTATTTTTTTATTTTAATTATTTAGTCTAGAAAACGACACTAAATAGCAAAAGCTGTGACAATTCTCCCTTGGCCAAGATGTGAAAGTGTTTTATTTTGCCTGATCAATACAATCCAGACATAGTTAGTTCATTTTCCATCTACCGTCATCTTTTAAAATTATAACAGCAACTAAACTATTCGTTGCTGAATGAATTAAAAAATAAACGTGTTATTGCAAAAAAATCAAATTATTAATTTGTGTAAGTCTGTGAGGGTTCTCAGTCATCCAGGTCATGGTAATATCAAGTGCGATTCAAAGTAGGCAACTGGACTGGCTGATTTTCAACCAGTCCAGTTGCCTACTTTGAATTGCACTTGATCATTTCTGTTAGAGTCACCTCCTGACCTTGAGTTTACTTTGTGTATTTTTGTTGTGGGAGTGATCACTGTATTAGACACACTCACTCTGTGCACCCACTAGGCCAACAATGCAATGCTACAATGTCTGCAAAACAAATAAAAATACATTAAACAATACAAAAATATTATGACACCAATACCTTTGCAGAATGTTGCATGGCCTGTAGAGAAAAGTATTAGCCCTAGCATGAATTTTACCATTTAAAACAGAACAAATTTGTGTAACAATGTTACAATATAATGATGTAAAGAGCACGTTGGCATTTACATTCACATACCAAAGTAGGTTATCTCTTTTTTTCTGACCATCAAGAGTGAGTTATAATGTCTTAATTGATGTAGTTATTTCTAATTTAACTTCAGCTCTGTCTGTGCTTTGTGCAAATTATGTTCTGAAGTTATTTTTTTTCATAGAATAAATTAATCCCAACCACTCGCTGAGTGATTGCTCAAAAAAATAAATCAAATATAACTGCACCATGCTGCCTTCAGGTGCTGTCTGGAATATGCCACCGTGTATAGTCTGCGTTCCAAACCATACCTGCCATGCCTTTTCATGTTTTTTTCTCTGACGAACACAACTTCTCTGACAGAAAGATAGAGTTTGCACTTTTTTTTCCGTTTTTAACAGTTTCACGTGCTGTTGGGCGTTAAGGGTAAACACATTTGGCTTGTTTGTGAGCATGCTTGCTTGAACCTTTCGACACTAGGACCCCTCAGCGCTGTGTCAGCTGACGCAAAGTAAGTCTGCGTGACGCTCCTCTGCTTTTTCAGCTCGTTGCGTAAACGGATGTGTGTGTGTATGTCTGTCCGTGTGTGTGTACGGTGATCGGGCCCGTGTGTGAGAGGCCAGACACACGGTCACAGCGCTACACAAAGTCGGCCACAGGCCAGCGCGTCGGTCCCAGCAGGTAAACGCCTCCATCCACCTTCACTTAACCCGCACGGCGAGCGTCGTGTTCCGCGGCGGGACCGAGGCAGTCGTTGCCAACGACTCGTTGGATGACAGGTCCTGTGCGCGTGTTAGCTAATGTTGTTCCTTTATCCGCAGCAGCAGCAGCAGCAGCGGCTCAGCAAGATGGAGTGTGAGTGGAAGCCAGACGAGCAGGGACTTCAGCAGATTCTCCAGCTGCTCAAAGAGTCGCAGTCGCCAGACACGTCCACGCAGAGATCCGTCCAGCAAGTATCCTTTGACACCGCCGCTTGTTAGTGTCTGAATCAGCAGGCCAGCCCGTTATCTCAGCCCGGTGTCTCCGGTCCGTTGCTTCCGATCCGGTGCCTTATCCACTGTACCCCCGTTCTGTTGCTTCCGGTCCGGTGCCTTAAGCCCGGTTACTCCGGTCCGGTGCCACCGATCCAGGAACTCCGGTCTCCAGGGGCTCCCAGGTTGTCCGTAACTCAGCGTGTCAATAACATAGCCGTTCCGGGCCGGGCCGTGCCGTGCCGTGCCGTGCCTTTTTTCTTTTTTTTTTCTTTTTTTTTTTTTTACCGCGCCTCTGACACACCGGTGACCGGTCCTTAATGCCGTCGTAATACAAGAGGTAACTATCCCGGCTCGACCCAGTACAGCCTCGTAGCGACGGCGAGTGAAGAGCTCATTCACGCTCCAACCCATCATCCACAGCCTAATAACATTCAGGCGTTAAAAAGTAATTTATAATTGACATAATAAAACGTAGTTTAACACGTGTCATGTCAACAGATAGCTGTTGAAATATCATGTTTATTCTAATAATACCGTTATGACACTTATATCAACGAAGCCAGAAATCACATGTCCTCACGTATCAAATTAATCATTTCACATTGTATAAAGCATCTTACACATTGTTTTAACATGTTTTGTTAACATGTTTTGTACCGTGTGTAGGAAACGTTTATATACAAATCTGTATGGGGCATATGCTAGACAGCTATCACATATAAAACATTAAGTAAATATAGATCCAATCAACTTTCTATATATTAGGAAGGAACTAAGGTCAGGTAGAATCAAAATGCTTGTCTCCTGACATTATCAATTAGAGACGATGCAAAAATGACAAAAAATCAATTTCCATTAAAATTTCATGGACATCTAAAAGAAATGTCTTCTCTTCTCTTGCACACTGAACAGAGGAGTTTAAATGTAAACACAATTTATGGAGGGCTTTCACATTGAAACAGAAACATGTTTGTCATGCTACTGTGGTGCCCCCCCCCCATTAGATTAATTGGCAAGCATTAGATGTAGGCATGAAATAAAATACAGTGAGACTGGTATATACGGGAAATAAACTGCAGATGAATGATATGGTGTGTAGTTGAAATTGCTTAAATTATAAATTGTCACGAAGCCCTTGCACTGTCAGATGCAAATAGACATGGTGGTTCACAAAGTCACCAAGTACATTTGGACTAATTTAGTTTCGTTTTACATTTGGATCCCGTTCTTTTACGGCTGCATGCTGATCCTGAATGGTTTGTTTATGTGAGTCATGTGCATGGAGTCATTAACTCATAGATGAGCAGGTCCAGCATTCAGTCGAGTCAAATGACATATTTACGACCCCCTGTCAGCATACACTGACTTCCCTCCTACACATGCCATTATACTGTTGCAGTACACAACCATGTCACAACACAAACACCTGCTGAAAAGATGTAATCTGCCATTATTGCCATTTCAAAGATTGCAGTGGAATGGTTTTTGATACCCTTTAACATACTACCTGTGCAGTCAGCATCATGTTTTTTTCCTCAACCAACTACCCCAGAGACTGGAACAGCTCAACCAATATCCAGACTTCAACAACTATTTAATATTTGTTTTGACAAAGTTAAAATCCGAAGGTAAGCGGCTCTTCTGTCTTTTTGAACATGTTATTTTGTTCGTGACTAGTTCCTAGACCATCAGTCGGACATGTCCAGTTCATGGAACTGCTCAATGACAGGTCTGTGGAGCCATGACTCGGCTGCCCCGATGACATCTTTGCCACAGATGATGTGGCACTCAGAATATGGGTCGCTCTAATTTTAAACCTAATTCCTGGCTCCACTTAACTCTTGGCTCGACTGTCTGCTCAGAGGATGACCCAAATGTTAAGTGGTGTCAAACCATTGCTCACCGTTCAGATCCAATAAGCCACAAATATTCAGAAACAAAAAGATAAATAAGTCCACACGTAAAGCCATCAATTTAAAATGAAATCTCTATTAGCCGCAGTACACAAAAATAGCTTTTGTATCTGTCCATCATTTGCTAACTCCTCCTTAGTTTTTTTCCCTTCCAAGGCCTATGTTAAAGGCTTGCATGTTACAAAAGTTGCACACCTAGTATATGTTCTGATGGTTGTGAGTGGTGCTTGGTTTAAAGAAAAGGAATATTGCAGGTGGTGGAATCCTGGCAATAGTTTTAAGATCGGGCCAGCGAGCCACACAACACTTTGCTATGACCCCATTGGTGTGTTTAACTTTACTTTTCATTCCCTTATCTTTTCTCCACCCTCCCAAGATGAACCAACGCGCTCTCTAAGCGGGCTGATACTGAAGAATAATGTGAAGGCTCACTATCAGAACTTCCCCAATGGGGTCTCTGATTTCATCAAGAGCGAGTGCCTCCAAAACATTGGAGATACTTCGCCCCTCATCCGGGCCACTGTGGGTAAGTTGCATCCTTCAGTTGCATGGCTTCATTGGATGTAATGTCGCTGATGCTGCAGGAAATGATGCCTGATCAATATGATTGCAAGCTGCTACGGCATCCTTGTTTGTTACCCACTCAAGTAATGCATCCTGGTGGTGTAGAGTTGTTCACATTGTAACTACCACTGAACATTTTTTTCCTCTGTTCAATTCCTCGAACAGGAATCCTCATCACCACGATTGCCTCCAAAGGGGAGCTGCAGAACTGGCCAGAGCTCCTGCCCAAGCTCTGTCTGCTGCTGGATTCCGAAGACTACAACACATGCGAGGTGAGGTGGCAAACGGCAGAGTTGTGGCATCTGCGTGTTTTGTTCATCAGTCAGAGGCTACGGTGCTTGGCTGTCCAATGACATAATAGCTCTCCTTATACAGACATTAATGCGTGTCTATGGAATACAAGACCTTTTCCTAATCTTCCTACACTACCAATAGCCAAATGTGAAAATAGGCGTACTATAAAAATGATGTGTTTGTAAAACGTCTGTGATGCGATGATGGCTATACCCTAAAGTGGGACTGGCCAAACGAGCATGTATATGGAAGTAGTGCCTTTTAGGGATTACACTGCCATTTTTGTATTATTGTTAACCGGTGATACTTACGGCTCTTGGGTATTATAATAGTTATTCTTAATTCCTCATCTTAACTTATTGTGCGCAGTTAGCTCACACTAAACTGGGGAATAATGTGCCTCAGCTGTCTCCTAAAGGTCTGTGTGAATATGTGAAGGAGATATAGGCAAAGATAAAAAGTATGCAGCTTTGTGACGTTATGTTATTGCACATTTGTGCTAAAAGTATGTCAGTTCACATACACACACACAGTGCTATCTGTGTGTTTATGTGTTTGCTTATTTATTAATGGTGGAACAGAGATCAGAGCTGGGTCAGCTGAAAGGCAGCATCTGGAGAGCATCCTGCTTGCCAGATGAGCCAAAGGCAGTCTCACAGCTGGAGCACCAGCCACAACTAAAGATTATTTTTTACCAGAAATACCATATGACCCCATTTTCTGACTTGGCAGACATCACCGTGAATTATTATTATTTTTTTTAATACGGGTAGTCGAAAAACAACACAGTGTAGTTCTGCGTTACCCTATAAATGTTTTTTCTCCTGTATAATCCATTATTAAACCATTCTTTGCATTTAGGCAACAATCAGTTCTGGCCCCATTTATTTATAATATCATCTGCTCATGGATACACCAGTAGAAGTGTTTAATATAGTTGATTACTTCACCATGAAGAAGAAATGCTCAATTGCAGTGATCGTTTGTGAAAGGTGTTGACCTGTCTAATGCCGCTGCACCTGTGATTTGACTCGTATGTTGTTTGTCACCTGCTTGTATGTTGTTTGTCACCTGCATGCGCCTGTGACATCAGCCACTGTGGAGAGGGTGTGCACCTTAACATTGGAGAACACGTTAAGGAGCATGTTAAACTGTCATGCTAAATTCAGCTGTGCTGAAGGACACTTGAAGTGTATCCTAGCAGGGTTCCCAATCACTGCTTAGAGCAGGAATGTCCACATGATTATTTGATATTTAAAGCAGTGGTGTGACAGAAAAAAAAAATCCTCTCCTTGTTGCGCCACAGTACGCTTCTCTTCTGAGGCTCATTCAGAAGCTGAGATTTAGGTCACCTATTTACTGCAGAGGATGCTGAGGAGTGTGAGTGTGTGTGTGTGTGCGCGTATGTGTGTGTGCGCGTGTGTGTGTATGGCTTAACACCCATACAGCAACCAAATGTAGCAACTCCTCATAAGACTCGCTATGTTTTTGAAAAGCAGCTTTGAAAGCTTCTAAGATGCTTAAGTTGGTTCCGAATGGGGGGAAAAAAAGGGTTGTTTTTTGTGGTTAAAGGGGCAAAATGTATATAATCGGTATGTTTGCCTTTTTTTTTATCTTTGATTCGGGAGACTTGCCATATCAAAATAAATGTGGCAGTGTGATGTTAATACTTAACATATATATTTGCGCACACACACACACACACACACACACACACATTCTAAGTGAGTCTAATGTGCCATTGAGATCAGAGTTATATGGGCATTATAATCTTTAAAAAAAATATGGATATATACAGCGAATACACGTGTCGTGCCAAATCCGTTTTCGAAGCTGTTTAATGTTGCCACGGAGAACCCCTCGATTTCTATTTTGGTAATATCGGTGTTTCCGAGCTGCATGCATTTTGGTTTCTTAAGCAATGAGAAAGAGCCTGCTGTGCCACTGCGCTGCATGTCTCTCTGCGAGCATCTATAAAAAGACACGAGCAGGTGGGTGGGATGCCAAGTGCAGTGTCGGTGGATGGCTTTATATAGGTTTTGCCCGAGAGCAGTTTTACTCTCTTGATTAATGGCATTTTGAAAGTGGCTTCCATGGTGCTCCGAGGGGGTCAGGTTTGACGCTGCCGCGGTGGGTTAAATGCCCGTGTATGAGAATCCTTTGTCTCTTCAGTGCACACGTGGACCCTAACAGAGCAGGAGTCCCCCACAGCAGTTTGGTTGGCTAAATACATACCTCGCTCTGCCCTGACTTCGGTATGACTTACGTTCTCCAGTTTAATGACCTTGAATGGCTGCACTTGAACGGAGGATTACGCTCCGGCCTCACCGGAATGCTAAAAGGGCACTCCCATTTTTTTTTCAATTATCAGGCATGCTCACACGGACAGCCACTGTATATTTTGTTCTGAGAAGTAGCGGTGCTGTGTCCGCCTCCTCAGATTTTCAGCTCTTGGAATGGATAGTATTTCCAGAGTCTGATCCTGACCTGCTGAGTTGTCAATATTCATTCATTATGTCAACAAAACAAGCGAGCAAATAATTGTGTTTGGCGTGGAAGACTGGATTTGTTCTTGTATTCTTATTTCAAAAATGGAAACTGCCACATAAAATCCAAATCCAAAGATATTGGATAAGCGTGATGATAGTAACCAGAGAAAAGCACGAAATGTTCACATTGTAGGAGCGAGTACACTCTGTTGAATAATTTACAGTCAAACATTTTTTAGTTATTGCACTTTTTTAAAAATGTATTTCAAAGCCTCAACAACAACAACATTCACATTTTTGCAATCCCTCCATTGCTTTCTCTGCAACAGTGGTTCGTATTCCCTTGTCATTAAGCCGGTCTCGCCTCTGCAGGCAGCCTTACTTATTAGGGAAAATGGATTTATTCTCCTCACATGCACTTGACTTCCTCCGTCTGTGACCTTGACACAGTCTCACCCTTAATCTTCCCTGTCTTATTCCTTCTCCTTGATATGTTCTATTTATTTATTTATTTTGAGACAGTTCTATTTCTGCTATTTGAAAGGCATGCAGACGTGGAGACGGTTTCCATGGAAACCCATTTCAGACAGCATCGATGTCAGTACTGTTTCTTGTGTCTGCTTCTCAGACTGCGTTTTTGTCACTGAGACACTGTAATCTGCTGCCTTTCGTGAGCTTGCATACTAACCATCCATCGAGCATCCAGTTTTAACACAGAGCTGTGTGTGTGTGTGTGTGTGTGTGTGGGGTGGGGGTGTGTCTGCATGCGCGCTTGTGTTGTGTGTGCATTTTTACGTCTCACTGCCTGCCAGCAGTTTGAAGGTTATTTGAGCTGGAATGGATGGGCCTCAAAAAATGACCTACAACATGCAAAGGCGTGAAATGTGAACACCTAGTGGAAACAAAAAAACTGGTGTAACTTGTATAACTCATCGCTTCCTTTGTTGTTGCCTTTCTGTTTTTATTTTTTTCTCCATCTCTCAGGGAGCGTTTGGAGCCCTGCAGAAAATCTGCGAGGACTCTGCTGAGATCCTGGACAGTGACATGCTGGACCGTCCTCTCAACATCATGATCCCCAAGTTCTTACAATTTTTCAAGCACAACAGTCCTAAGATAAGGTATTAAGTTTCTTCTTATACTTTCCGTTTTGCATAAACTGCAGTGTTACCTGTCAGCAAATGCCTATTTAAAGGCTAATCCACCCAATGGAGGTTAATCCATGTACACTGAGTCAATATATTTAATAACGCCATTCATTATAATTATGTATTCACGATGCACAATTATTACTCCATTGTTCACAAGGATCCGTAACAGATATTGACCTTCAAAACGAATGAGTATATTTTACGCTGCTAATACATTTAATTGCGTTAATGAGTAAATGCACAAGAACAGCTTGAAACCTGCGTTGACGTCTCAGTCTGTTTGTATTGTAGAAGGTCTGTTGGCTGTTGAAGAGCGTTCCTCAAATTTGAAGGTTAAACTGGCGTAGGCTTGCATTCACAGTCTGCAACATGTGAGGTCAGTGTGTTGGTGTGACTTTAAAAGTGGTGGTTGTTGTGTTCCAGGTCTCATGCCATTGCCTGCGTCAATCAGTTCATCATCAGCAGGACTCAGGCTCTTATGCTGCACATCGACGCTTTCGTTGAGGCAAGACTGCGTGTTATGCGTTAAACCCATTCCTATTCCAACAACCCAAACACTTTTTGACACCTTTGCACAAGATTTTTCACAATAAGAATATAATAGGATGATTTACTATATTTGTTTTGTCCCCAACTTTTGTAATTGTTGAGGAAAAGTTTAACTTTCAGTAACATTCTATTCGTAGTAGAAGTTCTCGCTGTTGTAGTAGTATTAGTAGCAGTGCATGTTTCACACCCTGAAGACATTTGACCCTAGTGTCTTCCTTTTTCTTGTATAGAACCTGTTTGCACTGGCTACAGATGAGGAACCAGAAGTGAGGAAGAATGTATGCAGAGCTCTGGTCATGTTGCTGGAGGTTCGCCTGGACCGTCTCCTGCCACACATGCATAACATCATCGAGGTGGGTGCGGCCCGGCAGGTGTATCTCCGTTAAGGAGAGCTCAGATTTTCTGTATTGACTGTTTATCATGATATTTGTAACTTCATCTGAAGAACCCTACTTACTAACCTACAGTGTGCTCTCAGTGTATCTGATACCCCATAGTTAATTTTCCTGTGCCACTTAAACAACGCTTCAGTGAACTACTCCATTGCACCATACATTGTGTCCTTTAATGACAATAAATGTTTGCATGTGTAAGTTTAATTCGAGTCAACCACATACAAAGTATTCTTGCACTATACCTATTTGCTTGCACAGTGAATCTACAACCGCCCCCAACAAATAAGCTCTTCACTCTGTTTAAGTAAAAGATGCGTCAAAAACGGCATGTTTTAGTCTAGAATTGAGCCTTTATGCCCTGTGGGCTGAGCAAACCTTCTTGCATTGCAGTTAGGCTGCAAATGTGGTTGCTTTGATCGTGGTATTGTCTCTTAAAGTATCTGTCTATCTGTCTTTTCATCTATTTTCATCTCAGTACATGCTGCAGAGAACGCAGGACCAGGATGAAAATGTTGCCTTGGAGGCCTGTGAGTTCTGGCTTACTCTGGCAGAGCAGCCGGTGTGTAAGGAAGTGCTGTGCGGACACCTATCTCAGTAAGCGCACGCACGCACGCACGCACGCACACACGCACGCACACACGCACGCACACACGGGCTACTTGCGATACACATAGTGACACTCTAAAACTAATATTGAAAGCTGTTGATTCATAGCAACCTTGTTGGTTAGTGCCTGAGGACCTTGTCGTAGGGTAATATTCTTCTTCCTCACCTCAGGATGGCTGATTAAGAACCTTGACTGTTGACCTCAGCCGTAACATATGTCGCCACACTGTTGCAATAAGCAGGAATCCGATGTGAGCGATGGCCTGCGCGCTTCGGCCTGTCCTTGCCCTTTGTCCTCATAATTCTTCCTCTGGTTTCCACGGCAGGCTTACTCTGGTGCTTGTCAACGGGATGAAGTACTCTGAGATTGACATCATCTTGCTCAAGGTCAGTTTATATAGCCTTATGTTTGTAACAGTGTGTAAGATGTCAAATTGCCCCACAGCTCAGGATGACCTACAGCTCAACTGTGTGGTTTGTCCTACTGTGTCGAAAGCAAATATGTGCGAGTTTTCATTTTACCATAAACAGTTTCAGACATTGGTGTAATTACAATTACAATTAAAATTAAAAGTGAGTGCAATGGAAAACCAGTTCATTCAGACACATTTCCATGGTGATGATTGTCTCTCTCTCGCTGTTCTTCATCAGGGCGACATCGAGGAAGACGAGGCGATTCCCGACAACGAGCAGGACATCCGCCCACGCTTCCACAGGTCTCGCACAGTGGCCCAGCAGCACGAGGGCGATGGGATTGAAGAAGACGACGATGACGACGATGAACTTGATGATGATGATGCTATTTCTGACTGGAACCTGCGTGAGTTCTGTGTCTGCACGTGGGACTGGTCTCTCCTTCTCTTTACAAATCACTTGTGTATTGACTTTTTTTGCATTTGTGTTTCCCGTTCCTGTGGTGTCCGAATGATGTTTGTCCGCACACTTCTGTGCCTGTGCGTGTGTGTGTGTCTCTCTCTGTTTTTTTTCTCCCAAACTCAGGGAAGTGTTCAGCAGCAGCATTGGACGTGTTGGCAAATGTGTTCAGGGAAGATCTGCTGCTGCACCTTCTGCCCCTTCTCAAAGAGCTCCTCTTCCATCCCGAGTGGGTGGTCAAAGAGTCTGGCATCCTTGTGCTGGGGGCTATAGCTGAAGGTAAGTTGACACAGAAAGAGAAGAAGAATGGAAAAACTCTCAGAGGCCCTCAGAATAAATCTTGCATTTAATATTGAAAAGAAATGAGCTGACACCGTTCCCATCTCTGTCTCCAGGCTGTATGCAGGGTATGATCCCGTACCTGCCGGAGCTCATTCCCCATCTCGTCCAGTGTTTGTCTGACAAGAAAGCCCTGGTGCGTTCAATTACCTGCTGGACGCTGAGCCGCTACGCCCACTGGGTGGTCAGCCAGCCCCCAGATGTTTATCTGAAGCCCCTAATGACGGAGCTGCTCAAACGTATACTGGACAGCAACAAGCGAGTGCAGGAGGCCGCTTGCAGGTAAACCCATGTCATTTCAAAACCCACATGGAGACCAGCATTTGCATTGGGGCAGACATTGCATCACATTACATTTCATTTTTTGTCCGAAGCCACTTCCAATTAGTGCATTCAAACCATAAAGATAAAAACCTCAGACCCACGAGCGCTACGCTGATACATTCATTTAAAATAAAACAAACAATTGTAAGTGCCTTTATCAAAGTTAAAAAAGAGTTCTAAGATTTAAAATAATGACAACACCCAATGGTAATAATGGTAGACCACTCTCTCTCTCTCTCTCTCTCTCTCTCTCTGTTTTTCTGCAGAACAGTCTATGCAAGAAAAAGATCTTGCGAACTGTTCCTGAGCCCTGTGTGGCTTTGGGTAATTGGCTGGATTTGGAGGTTGATTTACTTGGCCGCTTGTGTGTCTGTCAGTGTGCACGCTTGTTTGGTTGTGCACGTGAAGCGGTTGCTTGTCCTCTCTGGCCACTACACGCCTTTCTTGGAAGTCTCTCTCCCTCTCTCTCTCTCTCTCTCTCTCTCTCTCTCTCTCTCTCTCTCTCTCTCTCTCTCTCTCTTTGAGAAGTTCCAATTGCAGACTGCTTGCTTTTTAACACTTTTTAAATCTCTCCTGACCAGTGCCTTTGCCACTTTGGAGGAGGAGGCGTGTACAGAGCTGGTGCCCTATCTGGCCTTCATCCTGGACACGCTGGTGTTCGCTTTCAACAAGTACCAGCACAAAAATCTGCTCATTCTTTATGACGCCATAGGAACCCTGGCAGACTCGGTGGGACACCATCTGAATAAACCGGTATGCAGAACAGAAACACGGACACTCGGTTTCACTTCCATTTCTGCCAACGCCAAATTAGCGCGATGTATTTGGCGTTTGAACATCTGGGTATATCCATTTATGTCTGCCATTATCAATCCTCGCTTATTATTCGTACTCTGTGTCTATGTGAATCTGTATCATTAATCAGGAGTACATCCAGATGTTGATGCCTCCGCTGATCCAGAAATGGAACCAGCTGAAGGATGAAGACAAAGATCTCTTTCCCTTATTAGAAGTGAGTTTCTTCTGTGCACCTGCTCCTGCATCAGTGGAGTCAGTACATGACTATACTTATACTGTATTATGATGAAACCACTGACCGTATCTGCCCCCCCTCCCCTCAGTGTCTGTCGTCTGTAGCCACTGCCCTGCAGAGCGGCTTCCTGCCCTACTGCGAGCCTGTGTACCAACGCTGCGTCAACCTTGTCCAGAAAACCCTTGCTCAGGCCATGGTGAGGGCATGGCACCTTTAAATTGTACACATACACATAGTAATAATGGAATCACTCATAGTCTCAAACCTGCAGAGCTCCCTTTCCTTATTTTGTCTGCTGGATGTGTGAATAGTAGATGGCATGGTTTACTTTTTGTACTGCCCCCAAGTGGCAAGAAATGGAGTTGCCGGCATAAAGAACTTACTCCATAATTTTAGAGCCATATTTTGTTTTAAAAATCATATTGTGCTTGTATAGTAGTTTGTTGCATTAGTTTCATTTAAAATATTTCTCTTTCCTATCACCCTACCCGGTTCCAGCTCCACCAGTCCCAGCCCGACCAGTATGAATCTCCTGACAAAGATTTCATGATCGTGGCTTTGGATCTCCTGAGTGGACTTGCTGAGGGTCTGGGAGGCACTATTGAGCAGCTGGTTGCTCGTAGTAACATCCTCACCCTCATGTATCAGTGCATGCAGGTGAGGAGCATTGTCACATATCTGGTGAGCTTGGGGAAAGTCACCTGCATTGTTCACCATTTGTCGCTCTCTCTGTCTGTTCAGGACAAAATGCCAGAGGTGCGTCAGAGTTCGTTTGCGCTGCTGGGGGATCTGACCAAAGCTTGTTTCCAACACGTCAAACCGTGCATTGGTATGTTCTATGACACATACTGAGAAACTATGCTAAGTTATTCAGTCTGCTGCTAAGTTAACTCACTGTTCTTCTTCCAGCTGATTTTATGCCCATACTGGGTACTAATTTAAATCCAGAGTTAATATCGGTGTGCAACAATGCAACATGGGCAATTGGAGAAATATCTATACAAATGGGTGAGTGTTTTCACATTTAATACATGTACACAAGTTCCACGATATGATTGTGTTGTGAGAATACTGTCCCCGGAGTGCAGTAAACAGATTTCTTCCCGACAAAGCCTGTTCATGCTACACCCCATAGGGCCTGAAATGCAGCCGTACATTGCCATGGTGCTGCACCAGCTGGTGGAGATCATAAACAGACCCAATACCCCAAAGACTCTACTGGAAAACACAGGTACCACTCGGTGGCAGTGCTGGGCTAGCCAGCCAGGTTGCCACACACACACACACACGCGCACACACACACACGCACACACGCGTGCGAGGTGCTCAAACACTCAGGTGCATTCAGCCAGGAGTGGCCACACACTGTGCCTTTCCATGCCCCTCCCAAGCCTTGGGCCTTACAGGTTTCCCTGGTTTACCAAAGTACAGTATGTAAAATATTTGAATCTACCGATTTGCAGCCTGCAAATAAGAGGAGATAAAAGAAAATGGAACTCCAGACAACTCCCTGGTGTGAAATTCCTTTCCACTCTTGAATCAAGTGAGACACGTAAGGGCCCATTCTTGGGATCGTCTATTGTGGGCTGACTGTGCATCATCAGGTGAGGCAGAGTGATGTCACAGCAGAAGGTAAAAACCACAGTCAGTATGTGAGACACACACCTCACCTAGTTAAGTGTTACCAGACGTCAACATATTTGCGGAACACTGCAACAATGATTACTCATGAATGAATGAGAGAATGCTTAAAATGACTTAATTAAGGGCACATAGCCGAGAATATATATATATTTTTTAAGGTTGCACTCTGCCCTTGTTTTTTCAAGTTGAATTGAAAAATAAAACCTGACGAGACTCTTGTCACAAAACATGCATGCAGGGGTGAAGTGTAACCAGGCTAAAATGAAAGAAAACGTAGGGACTCTGTAGACGTGTTCCTGTGTGTTTGCTGTCAGTTTATTTGTTGCTTTTAATTAGTGTTCTTTAAATGTGGATGCATATCTGCCAATAGATGTTAAATGTTGTTAAGAATGGCCTATGTTTGATGCAGGATACACAGTAACCCTATACAACTGTGTCATGCAAGTTTAGTTTCATAAGAATTCGTAAATGTTTGCATCCGAGCAATGAATGTTTTCACCACTTGTTGCATGTTTTCAATGTACATAATTGAAAACGCCAGAGTGAAACCAAAATGATACAAATGAATGAAAATCAGTGTTTGCACCGTGTCTGTCTTTGAAAGACTCCCACAGTAATCAGCGGAATTTGCTCTAAAATTGCCATGTAACACCACAGTTAAAAATGGGCATGGAAATAAATTCTTGACAGCACTTTTCATTTTGACTCTGATCAGGTGATCCTGCACTGAACTTGACTCTAATGAGCATATCATCTGCTTTCTGCATGTGTCATTGGACTGTTCATAAATGCCTGTTTGTTAACGAGAATGTTGCATAGTTTTGTGTCTCTTAAACTTAGGTCCTCCCTCCTCCCTGCCTCATATGAACCTGCTGTGCTGGATACTATTCTCCCTCCATGTATTTGGCTCGGAGTATCTGTTATTTATTTTTCAAAAGAACAATCCAATTTTTGTTTCTTATGGAAAAATTTACAATTGTGAGTTTAAGGGAGACATTTTCAGAAAACCCAAGTTAATTGCACTTACACACCGGACACCTCGGTGAGCCAGTGTCCTCACATTGAGGAAAATCAAGCTAATGAATTTCATTTTTAATTAGTTTCTTGTAGATTTTGGTAGCTGTTTGAGCCATATGATTTCTGAAAGCAGATGTCATTGTTTGCCTTTTTTCTATGAATGTCCTGTCAAAGTTGTCAATGTGTTCTCCCTTAAACGTGTTGTATGTTTTTTTTAGACTGTCATATTTTACATTCCTCCCCATGTCCAAAGGGGCAGTAATAATCAACACTAGTGAAATCTTCTGTTTATTATCATACACAGATTCTGTTGATTTATGTCTCTGAGTTGTTTGTTTTTTCTTTATTTTTTTCTCCTCCCCTCCTCATTGCTCATGTCTTGGTTGGCGTTTGGTGCTGTGTAACCGTGATTGCGTTACCTTAGCAATAACAATTGGTCGTCTTGGTTACGTTTGTCCTCAAGAGGTGGCACCCATGCTACAGCAGTTTATAAGACCCTGGTGTGTATTATTCAATCTTTTATTTAATTCATCTCCTCTCTGCTTTCCTATCTATTTTCTTGCTGTCTCCTGTTGCTCTCCTCCTCTCCTGACTTCTCGCTCTCCTTCTCAAAACAAGTCTTTTCACTTGATTTCTTTTTTTCCTTATGAGTTTGCTATCATTGCCAACCATGTGACTAACCTTGTCCTCTTTTAGGTCCTACTTGTGATTTTGTTTTGGCCTCTGTAGCACCTTCATGTATTATCCATTAGTTTGTTTATTATCCAGTTTTTGTTGTCATCGTTAACTGTGGCTAACAACCTAAAAGATGCATGGGATCAGATTTGTCACATGCCTGCTGGTTCAACGACAGAGAAGGGATGCAGTCTTTGCTGCAAACAAGGGCAATTCCTTAATCCCTTTCTCATTTAGTAGTCACCAAGCTGCATGTTCCTGTCCCATTGTGTCCACAGATTTTCTTTAGTCAAAAAGTAATGTTATTTTCATGGTGCTAACGATGAGGTTTGCTGAACAAATTGCTGAAGTTACAAGAGCTCAGAGTAGTTGTCTTTAAATGAAATCATATTTACTTTCCTCACATAGATGTATAGTGTGTATGTATGTATGTATATTGTGGAAGACGCCTAACCATTGCATTATGCAGGACAGAAATATGGTATATTTGTTTATTTCTTACAAATATAATGTTAGTTTATTGATTCATACATTTTAGCATTAGTTATTCATAGTTGCTTGTAGATGTGTACAAGTCTTGCCTTTTGAGGATTGTTCATATTTCACCTGTTAAATTATGGCTGTCCCTGTTTGTCAGGTGCACCTCTCTACGAAATATAAGAGACAATGAGGAGAAAGACTCTGCGTTCAGAGGAATTTGCACAATGATCAGTGTTAATCCAGGAGGCGTCGTGCAGGTGAGATCTAGCAGTAGGTCATTATTTCGTTTTTATTATGTTTATTATTATGTTTATATGTTGCATCACCTCTATTCCCTGGAACAGGACTTCATATTCTTCTGCGACGCTGTGGCCTCCTGGGTCAGTCCAAAGGATGATCTCAGAGACATGTTCTGCAAGGTAAAAGCCCCTACATGACATTACAGTTCAAATGAAAAAAACAAACACCTTATTAAAATACTAAATATATAAAGCCCCTTGCGGATGCAAAGCGCTTCATGTTCACAGTTATGTGGTGGGGCGGTGGTATGAATGTGTCTTGGTTTTGATTTCAGATCCTTCACGGCTTTAAAAACCAGGTGGGAGAGGACAACTGGAGGAGATTCTCGGATCAGTTCCCCATGCCGCTGAAGGAACGACTGGCAACCTTCTACGGGGTGTAACTGTTTCGGAAGAATTGTGCCTCATCACTGGGGTCAGTTTCTTTCTATGTGATACTAATTGCTTCTTTTCTTTGCACCTAGAGAAAAAAAAAAGCTGCTGTCAGTTTTTTAATGACACCTCTCTTTCTCCGCACAGGTCCTTCGCTTTGGGAGACAAAATAGGGAACCTCTTTTACCCAGGGAACATGTTACCCTTTCATAGGGGGAAGGGTCTGCCTGCTGAGGGGAGGGAAAGGGGTGCGGACCCCTCCCCGACCTGGTGGACGGGGTGGGAGGGAAGTGGTGGCTGCAGTGCTCAGAGCCCCCATTGCATCGGCAAGAAGGGGGAAAGGGACAGGCAGAACAACCAACCTTATCATGGGAGGAAAATTCATGTAAACACATATGTGTCGAAAATAATGAAATTCGTAATATGGTCTTTTCTTCTTTTTTTTTTGACCCCAAACTTTGCAAAACTCTGTGAAGCATTTCTTTCTCATATATGGAACGGTTCGTGCAGAAAACTTGCAGCTACACATTTAGAACCACGTCAGCCAGGTAATGTGGCGCGTGGTTTGATTGATTGAAATTTGATTTTAGCAGTGAAACCGAATATTGTTCTTACTGCAAAGCTTCAGGTTGATTACGATTTTATTATTATTTTCTCTGGATAAAAGCTGAGCTTAAAAGCTTACGAACTCGTTCCTCTCGTAAGAGACGAGACGAGACAATTTCACAGTGCTGCATATCACAAAGAATAAGTTGCATCATAGACATATATTTGTCAGGTAGTTTCAGTATTCCTATTCTTTAGCAGGGCAAGGCTGTTATTTATGTCACTGGAGAGCACAAGGTTTTCTTTTACAGGCATCTTTTCTGGGGATAGGTAGCATGCTTGTATCATTGTGAAGAGCTGTAGAATATTAGTGATGTGTTTTGCCTTCGACAGCTGTTATTGCCCTGTAATAAGGTTCTTTGACCTTGTGACTTATCTATTTACCGTTCTTATGTTTTTCCTCTACTGGAGAATTACAGCAATTGGCTGTAGTGTAGCATGACCGAGTTTACACACAGAGCTTAGGTGGCGTGTTAAAAATTATTGGCTGTGACGTAACCGTGGACTGATTCCCTCAGTTTGGTCTTGTGGTGTGGATGTGACAGAAACATTCATCAGCAAGCATATCAAAGCTTTAGACGTTCACGATCCTCTCTTTTGTCCGAGCCTCGTGAAAGAGATATGGGGGAGCACACGGGTTGACATCCTGTGAGTCTGTCTTTCTTATTTCTCATTTCTTGGACTCAAACCACCACAACACTACTCCTGTTTTAGTGACTTTTGGCTCGGAAACCATAAATCCATCAACTCAGTGTTGAATATGTTTATTTCTCAGTGTACTGAAGTTTTGTTATTGGTTGTCTGGCTTCTTGCGCTCAAAGCATGATCTCGAGGATGACTGTGTAATGTTTTGGGTGGTCGTGTTTTGTGGGGTACTCGGATGCTTTCGTCTCTTGCATGTTGGTGGCCCCTCACACCCCAACATATAGTGGGAATTATGGGAGGGAGGGGAGCTTGAATTTAGGGTTTAAATAAGGTCCTAGGAACCATTTTAGTTATTGCAACACAGGGGCAGTTAGAACTCATCATAAGTCTTGCTGGAGTATTTTCCCTTAAGTTTTACCCCATAGCTGGATGTATTGTTTTTAAAAACTGTGAAACTACAACATTAATGTCTCTGGCTGTGATTGTGCTGTTATATTTAATAATGTGTGTAAGTGTTTGAGTTACAGATAGGCTGAATGTATTCCATGATGGGTTAGAGAGAAAGGGGATGATTTGATTTTTTGTTTTATTATAACGTTTTTGTTTTACTTCTCAGCCAGTTGTTTTTCCTCTGCTGGACAGAGTAAATACTGCAGTATTTGAACCTTTTGCAATGTACACAACATGCACTTGAAATTTTAATTGCAGGCGTTTAAAATTGATGATGTCGCCAGACCCTTAAGAATATGATCCTAGTGTTGAGACAGAAAATTAATTAACTATTGCTGCTAAAATGTGTTTACCTAATGCAATAAGTATTATGTAGTCGATACCTTAATGCAATTGGGTTATTTAACGTAAAGAGTAGTTACGTAGTTTTGTTTCTGGGATTAACTTAGACAATGTGAAATATATAGCTGGTCTCTTAGATTAAATGTTAATCAGGTAAACGGTGGTTAAGCACGCGATATAATGCATCATGGAATACAGAGGCAAATACTTATATGTGCGACATCATTTTGTGTTTTGAAGTGATTTTTGTCACATTCCAGCTGTTTGGCATGCAAAAAAAGTGGAGTAATCACAGCTTGATTGGACGTGTGTACGCAGTCCTGTTGGTCCTTCATTGAGAGAGTGTCAGTCTATAAAACACACAAAAACTATCCCCAGCCCTGCTGTGCTGTTTTTCTGACTTGACTGCTGCTATACATTGTAGTTGTGTGTCACTACTTGAATATGTGTTTTCTATGTGTTAACCTCAGGTTGTCTGTGTTCATTGTTACCCGTTTTCGTTGTTTCCCCATATGTGTACCCCTTAATCCATCTCCTCTCAACAACTGAGAACTAGTAAAACTCCAGCCCTGCATATTCCAAATGAGTAACCATAGATATTTATTGAAATTAGTGTTTTAAGAGTGCAACGCAGAAAGCTGTTCAGCAACTGCAAGAGGGGGGGCAGGAATAATTTGGAAACAACCACTTAATGTACCTTTTGTCAAAAGTGATTGTCACCAGACTCTGATAATATTAAGTGTAATGTGTACACAATGCCTTGAGAGTAAATACTTTGAGGTTCTGTTGGTAATTTTGCAATAGATATACAGTATACTGCATTTAAAGAATGCCTAACTTAAAAGTGACGAAGTAGGTTGACAAATCTACGTTTGACTTTCTATTAAGCTTTATTGGAAATGTGTATTTTATAAAGCACCCACCACTATTGAGGAATGTCTAGTCTAAGAACTCCTGTATTCTCATTTAGCCTTTGAACTTGATTAGACTAACTGCCTTCATCTTATTTGCTGATAAAAGCAAAAACATCATTTTGATAGACATGGTTTGAGTTATTTTTTTCTTTTGATAAGCTGCTGAATTTTAAAATAAATACTTTTGGGGCCACCAAATATTTTGGATCATGCAAAGAATATATATTGTACTGTAGTAATTTTGTAATATTTGTAAGATGATCTAGTGAGTGTGACTGGTTACCATTGCTTGAGTCTGTACATTGTTCCAATAAATTGTTTACATGACTGGGATTTTTGCTTTCTGATATATTGTTGGGCAATTTTAACTGTGCAACTAAACACATTCAAACGGTTGTTCCATTGTATAATTAGAAATACGTTTTTAAAGGCTTGTAACAGGGGGTTGATCCCAGAGATGGATCAGCCACGCTATGTTGCATGTGCAAGGGGCAGGGAGGCAAATGTACACCCACACACACATTTACATTATACACACCCAAATGCTGACCATTTATTAATGTTTGACTACGTTCTAGCTGTATCAGTAACTGTTGCTTTTAACGTGCACAATTCCCGTGGGAAAATGCACTGGTCACCTTTCTGCATATGGTGTGTTCAAATGTAAATTAAAACTACAGTATTCCAATACACTCAGTGATGCGTGCACATATATGTTTTATATGCGTTCATTGTATTGAGTAAACTTGGACGCATTCACAGCCGATCGTCCTTCCTGCTGTGCTACGTGTTACGTCAAGTGTCCGCGGAGTTTCCGCGGGGCACTTGAAGGCAGCACAGCACTTGGCACCACCACGGTCTTCCTCCGCCAACTGCAGCGCTGAGTGGTCCGCCCGCCGTGGCCCGTGTACGGCAGGAGGCCGAGACGCAGCTCCGCGGAGGGGAGGTGGAGTCAGTCTACAGGAGGGGAGGGAGAAGAAAGCGGAGAGGAGGAAAAACGGGAGACACAACACAAACAACGGGAGGACGGCGGATGAGTTACGCTTATAAAGTTGCATTAACAACCGGGTTTGGAGTGTTGGCGATTTGGAATACACCAAGATGATAACGCCCTACTTCCTGGAGAATTTCTGGGTAGGTAGCGCCTATTTCTGTATGGTGGTTACACCGGTACTATTCGTCATTATCCCCTTTTGCTGTGTTCCCTCGCTCTGGCGTTCATGTCAGCCGTGCTTTAAGTGTTGCTCGTGTGGGCAGAGGCAGGCGTTTGGTGTTATATTGTTGCTTTTAGTGCTCCCCGGCCTAAGCTAGTTCTCTTCGGCGACCATTATTTCACCACCCCGGGATTTGGGCCTCGATAACCCCCTCTAACATGAAGCCTCGAAGTACCCGCCCTCCGCTCCCTTTAATTGGCCGTCTCACAATTGCCCGGAATGTTGATGGTCAGTCCCACGAATGCTATTGGAGGCTTTGGCTGTCAGTCACATCCCCTTTGGCACAACGCGTCATTTTCTTCCGTACCAAAGTTTCAGCGAGAAGCCAAATGTCTTATTGAGTTAAGAGAGTAGATTTTAAATACACAAGTTCACAGACAAACAACTCGTATCTCAACAAAACCACTGCTGTAGTTTTGTGTGTTTGTGTGTTACACGTACACTGTGTTGTGTCTGTTGTCTTAAGGCCATTCCTCTCGCGATACTCATTTGACGTGGCTATGTTATAGCAGGTGAAGAACCAGTTCTGCCATAACAAACCTTTCTGCCTTTTACCTGATTCCATTGTGAATTTACAAAAGGCCAAAATTATATTTGTTGACATTGTTAATAACCGTTATAACGACTCTTGTTTATTGGGACACCACTCTGTCCTGTGTATTTCCTTTGTATTTGTATTTTAAAATGAATCACATCTGAGCTGCTGTACATGCTCAAGTCTCTTCGGTTGGTCAGCATTTTCCAATTAGAGATGAGCACAATATCTATAGATCAATATTGGATGACTGGATAGAGTATATATACCTTATTAATAGTAATACACATGTCATTCATATGCTGTTATTTTTCAGTGATCAATGATGAACTTGGCCCTTTATGAAATGTAGTGTTATATGTTTTGTGATATATCAGCCAGTTCTTCTGCTCGATGTTACCTCCATTCCTAAAGCTGCCCTGTCTTCCACAAGGTGGGTAAACCTCAATGTGGATACTGAAGGAAACTACATTTTACGAAGTGTCAGATGAAAGTATTGATGAGTAGAGTGCCATAAACCTCTTCTGCTGAAGCAGACTTCATCATTATCAGAATGGAGGAGAGGAAAGCAGGGATGCTTCTGATTCTTCAATCTGCCCTTTGTGCCCCGCAGTGGGTCCACAAAAGGATCCAGTGATGGCAAAGATCAGCTGTGTGTTTAACATGCAGGGCATGCACGCACACACACTTGGCATTAAGCATGCATCCATTTCCCCTTTGATTTGACTACAAATCATCACCACAAGCAGACACATGCAAACTCACTTTAGGCCATCAACGTTTGTCAACCTGTTTTACTTTTGCACAACACGCTGGATGGATGTTAACACTTTTTCTCCAACCTGTCATCTCAGTCGAGACATTTTTCTTGGTTGTTTTGCTTGTACGTAATCTTACTTTGTATCGCTGACGTAGACAGTATCTCCCTTCAGCTGAATAAACAATTTCTTTTGGCACGGGTAGCCAGACATAGTACGGTCATGTTTCTCTGTCAAAGTTGCAGCATTTGATTGGTCACTGCCTGCAACAATGCCCCTCACAAGTTTTTCTTGCATGTCGCATTTCCCCCTTTTTAATGTGTTTTAAAAAAGAACACTTTTATTACAAAAGGGCACTATATGTTGCTGTTCCCATTTGTGCTGAATTGCTTCAGCCAGTAGATAAGTATGGCAGCAGGTACATAATCTAGTGCTCTCATTTTAACACTATCTATGATGAGCTTATGTTAAACACGGAGTCTGTTAGCTTCCAGTCAGTCATGGGAAAAATTAGATGGCACCGGGTAAGCAAACAGATAAAGCCAACAGCTCCCTTGTGTCTATGGTTTTATAGATTCTCAAGCAGGTCAGTGTGCAATCTTAAGGTTAGACATGTGAAGTGTCACAATAACACAGCAAAGAGGGAAGGAAGTGAAAAGAGTTTGAAAAGAGACAGTCGTGGCACATTTCCCCTTGTTTGCTTCCTCCTTGTTGCAGTAATCCTGTCTAATGGTGGTTTGTTGTCATTTATGTTCCCCCGCCGGAGTTCCAGGCACCCCACAGACTACCACGTGTACGCTTGGTTTAGAGGGCTGGTGGAATTAGTCGTAATGTACGCTGTGATACTCCTAACCTGCACACCTAACACCGCATCCCTCGCTGTATTAGTGGTCGAGCTCTTGTGCATTTATGTTTAGACCACAAACAAAGCCCTGCCTGTGTGTGCACTCACCACATAGGTGTGTTGCCGTCAGACTGATGAGTTGCAACAGCTCAGGGCACCGCTCCCAGACCTCCATGGTCACATGACCCAGGGCAGACGCTCTGATGTCATCCTGATGTCTGCACGCTCAGGGGTCCGCAGGAGGCCATTAGTTGCAGGCTATATGGAAAGAGGGAGTCTTGTTAAGCTTTTTCCAAATTCCTCTGCCTCGAAAGTGTACAGTCACAGGGATTTCCTGTTGCTTCCACCCCAACATTTATGTCCGATAATAAACTCTGAATCATTCTTCTATTATTCGTTTTTGGTTTACTCATCTTTAATTGATGGGTTATACAAATACAATATTATCAAACAGAAACCTATTTTTCTCCGAAATCAATGTTCTTCACTGACCTACTCTGTCTCTGAGTCAACATAGACTTGTAGGATAAATAACTAAAACACATATGTGCTTAGCGCAGCAATGTTCAACAGTACCACAAACTCCATCTCTGAAAATCATTCATTCAGGTTAATCACCAACTCTCCGAAATATTGTAACCCCTGTTGTATTAGATCCCAATTGTTTCATCCTGGTAAAGCTAATAATGTGAGTGCATGTTACCATGTACTGACATTAGAGAAGGTTTTAAGTGACTTTAAAGCTCAATTCTGTCAAAAAGAGAAAGCAGTACAATAGTGAGTTAACCAGGACTAATGCATTACTGCCTGTCAGGCACCAAACACTAGATTCCCGACACATTGAAACCGGTATTGTGCTGCGACAGAAAGACAGTGGATTCCTGTCCTCCTCTGCCCGGCAGATGTTAGATGATAAACTGCGGCGCAGTTGTGGTTTTGTTTAACTGTCCTTTTAATGTTGTATTCCAGATTAGGGGCGTCAGCAAAGTAACCGTTTCATTTTGTGTTGACTTTGCGCTGTAATTACGTTGATGTTATTGTGTGTGAGAACACGGAAGAATTTACTTTTTAAAGCACCATGTGGTTTTGTTGTCATGGCTTTATAACTTATGAATTCAGCTGAGCCATTTAATGTCACTCCTCTCATTCTCTGGCCATTGAAATATATATGTCAAATGAGTCTGTGGACTGATCAGTCATCTAGGTGCTATATATGATGCATATTTTCATATGAGAAGATATATTTAGGTTTCAACGAAAAGTTGCAAATGGAAAGAAGATGTATTGAGAGTATATTTCCTGTTGTATTGTAGTTCTTTTATGGGCTTATAAACCCTGATTTATCTAGATGCTCTTTTGCTCCCCAGAACACATACCCAAAAAGCTATGTTGACATTAACACTGCCCAGGAACAGGAATGACAAAAAACAAGGGGGATAAACGGACTTCAGGAAATGGTTAGCAGAATCAAGAGTCAAATCTGTCTTGCTAATGTTTAGCCGGTGTTAGACTGTTGTTTGCAAAACACGTTTAACTTCAGTAAGGAGTTGCTTGCACCCTCAGTATTTGAAAGCCAAAGTACACAACCCAGAATTGTGTCAAAGTAACCTTTTTTTTTTTACCAGGAAAAGGACAGCTTTCACGTGTGAATTTTTCAGAACCAATTCCATGGCTGAAGTCAAAAACGCCCTGAGCTGTTTCCTGTGTTTGTTTTTATTTATCTTTGTATTCATTGACATCACATTCCATCTGAGCAGAATGGGCTTTCTTCCTGCTGTTGAAGCCGTGCCACTTCCATCCCTTCCCTGTTTTTTTAGATCGATCATCCAGTATCGGGGTAGTTCACTCAGTATCGTGCGGGCTAGTGTTATGGTCTGTGTCCCTCCTTCCTCTCATTATATTTAATGCATGCAGTAGTTTTTTAAAGGCCATGCCGTTCGCTACAGAGAGGAAACCTGCTTAACATGTGCCCTTTATTTAATATGTTGACCTTGTTACGCAGGAAACACACCTCACTGGTATCTGCTCACTGGGATAAAATGTAGGGCAGTGAGCTATGGCCTAGAGGAGGATGCTTCCCCCCCCCTGTCTATTTGCTCTGTAAATAAAGCCCTATCGGTGCTGGTGCAGATTTTCTTTTGACACAGACCTCCTGATCTCTCATGTTTGTCGGTTGGGAAAAAAACAAGCCTGAACCCAGAGGTTAAAGCTGCACTGATGTTGCAGACTGTATACCAAAGTGCTGACAGCGGATTGCTCCAGGAATCAGGAAATATCTGTGAATGCCCTGGGGTGCGGTAAAAACAATGCTGACGAACAGAATAACAAAAGAATGAGGATTGAATTGGGTGGACACAGGTGTTATCATGTCGTCCACTGCCTTTCGTTTCGGTGAAAGGTATGCGTTTCCTTATTTGCCTTCATTTCACACTTTTGAGTAAAGGATGTGTTTCAGTCCTCTAGTTAATGATTGGCTAAACCTAATATGTTACTATTTGCCTCACAAGCTTGATTCACTGGCAATGTATACTGGTGGACAGTTGTACTGTTGTGATGGCCTTGAGTGGGACAAGTAGTTATTCGGCTTTTCTCAGAAGTGACAAATACATAAAACATCAAAGCTGTTCCATGTTTAAAGGGTTGGCAATGATTTTTTGTGTAGAGTGTAGACCACCAGATTTGAAACATAGATCACTGACAGGACTGACCTGTCAACCATACTTTTGTAAACAGGAGTATTAAATTAGATTTGATTGAATTTGGTTAAAGTTCATGAAATACATGTATTATCTGATTCTTCGGGCTGGTTGGTTGATTTATTATGCTGATTCAGTTTCAGCCAGCTTTCTTATCAGTCCCTGATAAGAAAGAAATATCCAGACATACACACATATATATATATACTCTGAATATCTGAGACTGATCTTAAAAATGTACGTTCTGTATGTATTGAGTGGGGGGTTTCGAAGTAGAGGAGGTCTTCCTGTCTGGTGCTCTCTGGTGTAATAGCCCATGTAGACACCGATACTAATCTGCAATAAGCAAATTGGTCTTGGCTCAAATGGAGGAAGTGAAAGTACTTCTAAGCAAATCTTTATTACTTATGTTATTATTCTTATTATTGTTTTATTATTATTGAGATCATTTTTGGTTGTTGTTCATTAAGTGTCTTAATATGTCTTATATATTTAGCAGTGCATATTTTGTCGACCATATAAACTAATGCTGGGTTCTCAAATAAGCAGCACCAGCTTTGTTTTATTATCATCTTTGCAAAGGGCAGTAGGAGTTAGTGTAGCAGTAATATTTAGTAAGTAGGCCTACAAGTAGTAAAGTCTTGCTATATCCGTATGAGAAGAATATGACCATTTTTTGATAATGACAGCTTTTCTACAACTGAAACCCAAATAGTCCTTTCTTATTAATTATTCAGAGGTGCGTTTGCATTTTTTAAAGCATTGGTGCAACTGGACACTGTTATGCAGTTGCTGTGGTTACGGCCAAACCATCAGACACTTAACTGGCTCTCTATTGCATTATACGCTTTCGCCTGAGACCAGTCTACCACCATTTAAACATTTTATCGCCCTCAGACATGGCCAGGATAAGTATGGTGGACCAGACTCTGCTGCGCATGCAGCTGGAAGCTATGCAGTCAATGAGATTGCTGCTTTTAGAAAAAGCCTCTATGGTACTGTGCCATCAATAGCTGAGGTGTTGCCTTTTTTTAGACTTGGCTCTTATTCAGCTGACTGATCTATCTGTGTTGGTTTTGTCTCCGAAATGCAGGGGGAAAAAAACAATGGCTTCGATGTGCTCTACCATAACATGAAGCATGGCCAAATTTCCTCCAAGGAGCTGACAGACTTCATCAGAGAAAGGTAAGTTAGTCTTATTCATAAGACATTATACAACCAGTTCATCTACTATATACAACGCATATAATAATAAATCAGGACTTATTTCCACTATGTTAATTGTAAAATTCTACTTTTGTTCAAAAAGTGACCCATGTGATTGGTTGTTCAACCATAAAACGTTTATTTAAACTTCCAGACTCTCCTTATTGTACTGAATCATCTTAAACATTTACATTTGCTTAAACAACTGAATCAACTGTCATCACACTCTGCAGCACTGTGGCTGTTTATACTTAACAAGTGACTTACTGCATTATTGATGGAGGAGACAAAGGGTCAGGCAGAGATTCATTTAGTAAGTGGAACTTTATTTGCTTATATTGCTAAGGCGCACCATAATTACCATCACTCCTCTTGGATGACTTATTCTGTCGAGACTAAGTGATGGTTCATGTTCCCTCTGAAAAACTGCACTATAGCTTCCTCTGGTGGGGAAAACAGTGCCATGACCGTTTCAATGTATTTCCAAGCTATTTGTTATTCTGTCAATGAATGCCCCTTTCCCCAAATAACTATTAGGACTATATTAGTCTCCAAGATTCATTAAAATTCCAAAAAGCTCTTGCAGCTCTTTATTTTTGATTATTTGCTGAAAATAATACCTGCACACTGCTTTCTCATTCTATGGTTCATTGTCATGGAGAGAGCTCAGATTTATCCAAATATATATTTGTAATACTACGGTTTCCAAGGTCAAGAATTTACAAACGTGACCATCAGTGGTCAATACTAGTCCGTACTTTTACCAGTACTTTTAGGTCCGAATTCAATCTGTAGTGGCAAATAATCTAAAGAATAAATGACGAATGGCTATGGTCACAGCCTGACATTTCAGTAAGGTAATGTCATCCAGGCCTAAATATAATCAGGCCCCTACTTCATTTAGAAACAACTTAAAGTTCACTTAGTGTGGTTGTTAATTTGGAAGGTCTGTGTGACTAATATAGTTGTGGAGAATTATTTATATTAGTGCTGTGTGCGAGTATGCTTGTTCTTCCGTGGGACTGCTGTCTGTGTGTGTGTGTGTGTGCATGTCTTGAGTGTGTGTGTGCATGTCTTGAGTGTGTGTGTGTGTGTGTGTGTGTGTGTCTGTGTGTGTCTGTGTGTGTGTGTCTGTGTGGGTGTGTGTGTGTGTGTGTGTGTGTGTGTCTGTGTGTGTGTGTGAGTATGAGTGTGAGTACGTGTGTAACGTTTGCCCTGTTTCCCCCTGGCTGAACGTGATCCTGTGACGTGACTGCTGAGAGAGCCAGGCAAAATGAGACATCCATAATTCAGGTTTTCTCTATAACTCAGCGCCGATTTACTTATTTTTCTCACTCCTGTCACTTTGCTACACAACGAAAGAATAAAAAGGAAAACTGAGTGTAGCAGGATTTCAAAACACTAGCTTTCATACCCCGTCAGCTTCAACATGAGGTTTGTGAACAAATCACAAACCCAACCATACTTATTTGCCCACCCAAACACACTGTGCATGTGGTCAAACATTTATGTTGCAAGCTCTGAGTGGATGTTTTGGCTGGAATCTGTAGTTTAGTACCATGACCTTTTTGAGCCATAACGTACTTGGAAATACATGAAATAATTGATCATGCTAGACATTATATTACATTTAAAGTGGAACTGCTGTCTTGGTATCACTGACACACACCATTATTTGTGGTGAATGGAAATTTATGAAAGTTGTTTGTGTTTTTGCCCTTTCTTAGGAGTACCATTGAAGAGGCCTATGCCAGGTCCATGACCAAACTTGCCAAGTCAGCTGGCAACTTTTCTCAGCTTGGGTGAGTCTTACTATCTGAAAACCGACTATTGTGAATGAATGTACAATAGTTGCTGCCATGACCTGCCCTCTGATCAGTTGTCATCCTTTATCCCAGGACGTTTGCGCCAGTGTGGGATGTGTTCAAGAGCTCGACGGAGAAGCTTGCAAGCTGTCACATGGAGCTAGTGAGGAAACTACAGGAACTTATTAAAGAGGTTCAGAAGTACGTGGAAGAACAGGCGAAAGCTCACAAAAAGGTACAGAAATTGAGAATAAGGTCAAATTAAAGCATTCAATCGCTTGGAAACCAATTGCTACTATTTTTTTTTTTTACAATTGTGGGGTTTTGTCATGTTCTATGAATTTTTTCAACTTTTCACTCTTCCATGGCTCCTCCGTGTTGAAGCACACCATCATATCTCATGCATGAAGCCACAGAACATCAAGTAAAATAGGAGCTGGGAATTAGTGGAGTTGTGTTTGTGCTTTCAGCATGACAAAATGGCTGTCACAGTTTCACTCGGTCACTTGCCTGCACTCCCTGCTCCTCTCAGGTTTTGTGTTTCTTCACTCACACACAGCTACACTGCACAATGTCCTTAAGCTGTTCAAACAATAAAGAGATTACTATTAAAAAAATTGAATTTAGAATTGAATAGGAATAATTTATCGATCCCAAATGGGAAATTTATTAACCTGTTGTCACACAGAAAAATGCCCATCTCATAGCAGATGCTCAAAATGTACATCATTAATTGACATGATTAAACCGTTTTCTGAATTAAAAGAGTTCATTTTTTGTTGCTTGCGTCAGGGATGTTTACACTGTATCATGACTGTCATGTCATGACAGCACTACCAGTGTCGCTACTGTGACTGTCACTTATGGTCCCCTTTTTTTATGTCCTCTTCAAATCGACTTTGAAGAGTTGAAATAAAATACAACAATTGCAGAGTTTATACAGTTCTGTGTCACATGCTACAGAGTGAAACATAGCGTGTTACTTGATCAATAAAGGAGCTCTTGTCTTTTTTTTCACATAATTCTCACATAATAAACAAGGGTGTTCGAGGATGAATGTTGACTATGTATTATCCTAAAAGTGTAACTACATAGGGCAATAGGTAATGCTTATTGTTTAGGTTGTTGTTAGTTAAGTAACCGTACGAGACCTTTGCTTTTTTTCTAGACAAAAGAAGAGGTGGCGTCCACCCTGGAGGCTGTCCAGAACATTCAGACCACATCCCAGGCGCTGCAGAAGTCCAAGGAGATCTACAATGCCAAAAGTGTGGAGCAGGAGCGGCTCCGCAAAGAGGGGGCCACCCAGAGAGATGTAGACAAGGTGGGAGGTCACATTCGCACATGCACACACACATACACACCCAACCACGTAATCATGGAATGCTAATAGGGCATGATGAAGTGCCTTTACACTCGGGTCTACACAGAAACTGAAACCTCAAAATCCCTCTCGCCTTCAAATGCTCAGAGGGTCTTCGGCTCACGTGCGGCATCGTCATTTGATCTGAGAAAACAGAGCCCCTTTGTCCACAGTATATAAACTTATGATAGCTATTTATCTGTCTGTTTATACTTTGCAGGCGGGAGTGAAAGCCAAAAAAGCCACAGAGGCCTACAAAGCATATGTGGAGAAATATGCCGCGGCTAAGTCCGAATTTGAACAGAAGATGGCAGAAACTGCACAGGTATGGTGATAATTAAATTTCCTTTTGCTGTGCGCTCACTCTGCCTGTTGTCTGTCTATGTGGAATGCAACACTTTAGTGTTGGCTAATATGTCGGCCTCCTTTGTGTGTGTGTGTGTGTGAGTGTGCGTGCGTGCGTGCGTGCGTGCCTGTGTGTTCCCCGTTTCATGCCCTGTATCATCTCCAGATTGCGTTACTTTAGTGTTGGCTAATATGTCGGCCTCCTTTGTGTGTGTGTGTGTGTGTGAGTGTGCGTGCGTGCGTGTGTGTGTTCCCCGTTTCATGCCCTGTATCATCTCCAGATTGCGTTTCTTCCTCTGTAATGGAGTTACCGTGGAGAGCTCTTGATTGGATCCATCTGAGTGACTGATTAGATAAACTCCAAATTAAAATCAGATCGGCAGAATTTGGCCTTCATATCCTGCTCCCCCACCAGACACACACCCCGGAGAAAGTGGTGTTATAGCTTTGCTTCGCTGGCATCGCTGTCTGCAGCTCATCTGAAACTCGGCACATGTGGACATGAGTTATAAACACCGAACACATGTGCTCTCTGACATCACCGGGCCTCCAGTATGTGTGTACTCTTTGTCTTAGGTGTGTCTGTGGGTGGGTGGGTGTGTCTCGCTGTGTGACCGTGGTGAGTGACAGCTCTTCCTCCACAGTTTCTCATTAGTCATACTCCTCATCCTTGGTTTTACACCACAAGCCCAAGGTGAGAGTTAAATTGAAGGAAGTAGTAGCTTTTAAGTTTGTGACTGCACAACCCTACAGCCTACTACTCGGTGTGAATGCCATAGACCTCCCAAACGGACACGAGGAGAGAGACAAAGGGAGGGAGTGATGTTTCTTACACAGGATTTTTGGCGTTCAACTTGTTTCTGTTTTCAGAGCGGTTGAAGTGAGACCGATACTGCGATGCACGTCTGTCGGCACGCAGTAAATCTGACTCCAAGCATCAGGATACAATTAACAATTCTCACCTTTTGTTCCAGAAATTCCAAGACATTGAAGAAAGCCACATTCTCCACATGAAGGAGATCATTCAGTCATACTCGCAGTCAGTCGATGAAACACACATTCAAATAGGAGAGGTGAGTGCACACACACACACACACACACACACACGCTCTCTTACATTCCTGTGGGTGGAGAAGGTGTCTTGTTGACCTGAGGCTGTGCTCATTGGGTTCACCGTGTGTCATATCAATTAGTGTCGTCTTTGATCTCGCTAATCATTTAACTAAGAAGCAGGAAATGGTCCATTCCGCCTTTTATGCCAACCCATTAAAAACTGATCAAAACTCCCTCTCAGTCTACCTAAACACCTCATGCAGTCCAAATATTTGCCAAATACTGTTCAATGTGCGCGGCACAGGCCGGTTCCTTGCTGAAGGAGTGTGTTACGGTTTTAGAAAATGGCCGCAAGTTTGATAAACTCCAAATGGGAACACTTTCAAACATAATTCCCAATGGTATTTATCAGTATATTTAAGGTTAAACAGAGATTTCCTTTCAATTATTTATTCAGCAATCATACTTACCAGCACCACACAGAATAAATCAAGGCTGACTGCAATCTGCAGCTCCGCTCTCATCCATCTGTAGCTGCTCTGTCGTTAACGCCTGCACTTCGGTTTACGTACGGTCCGTAGAGGGCGACACAGCCCCACTGTGAGCGTCTCTGTCGGACCCCTCAGCTCGTGCGGCAAGTTGGAAAGAATGCAGAGCGACAGGCTACCGCAGGTTATTCAGTCTCACAGTTCCTGCTTCTGAGCAGGAGATGGGCAGTGCTGCTGCCTGTTGCTCGACCAAATTAAAATACTGCTCAGAGAGTGGCCAGCACTTTCCACACCAGAAAGTACCAATGAGTCAAAGGAATTGTATTTTGGTGGTAAGTGCTCTTCCAACCAAGCTGTGAGGCAATATTGGAATATCATTATTTAACATAATTACATAAGGTTGAGGAGATAAGGGGCAAACGAGGCAGGGACCAGTTTTAAGTCTGCAACATTGTGCTTAGTCACCGAGCCCTCAGGCAGTCATGCTGACAAGCACAGAAGCCAAATCATGCACATGCATATTCTTACATTTCAGATAATAAACACAAAACTTTTCCAATTAGACATGCATACACAAGTATATTATCAAACACTGAAAGTGTGTAGCCCTGGTACTTGCAATAATTCAAATTGATGTGCCATATATACACTTCCAAGATAGGTCATTTTAAATCCATTTAGTTGGTGGATGAGCCCATATGCATCAGTTTATCCAATGAGACATGATTGCAGGGACTTTCAGTGAGTGAAACCAAAGCGGAGGGAACCTGGGACCAAAATGTGTCACTAAAATCAAGAAGCAACCGTACCGGCCCTGCAGGCACTCTCAGACAAGGTTCGTCCACTATCTGATCAGTGGGCGTGAAGGATAATCAGGTTAGAATAAAAAAGGATGTGGGGAGGACTTTTTTTTTTTTTTTTTACGCAGTGTTAAGAATGGAAATACCTACATACAATGTCACCTTATATGAAGTTTCCATCTCTGCCGAGAGAAGTGCGGAGTGTTGTATACTGTGCAGAGGGCTTTAAACTCGCATAAGGGGAGGTGTGCCTGTCTGTGTGCGTGCAGTGTTTGTTTTTTAAAACGAGCATTTGTGCGTGAGTGAGAATCCCTTGAAGGCAGAGGCATGTTTCAAGCATGTGGGCTAAAGTCTCCACTCTGCGAGCTGTGTGCGCGCGCGTGTGTGTGTGTGTCTGTGTGTGGTGATCAGGGCACGCAGGTTGATGACATTAGTTCCCCCCCCTCATGGCAGCAGCACCTGACAGATCGCGTGTGCTGCAGTGAGCGTACTTCCTCACCGCGGCAGCCTCCCTGCAGCCCACATCACCCCCCACCCCTCCAACATCCTCTTGCCAGGGCACAGAAGGCTAATGCACTCCACCTCGCTACAGGGGCCCGTGGGGCAGACACATATGTGTGTGTTTGTTTGATAGCGGAGCCACTCACTCGCTCTTATAGTATCACGCACATCTAAATGGTTTGGTGAGACGGCACAGTCGACCGCTGCTCTCCATTCCCCGCGCCTATACATTGCTTTCACTTCCCCTTCAGTAGACACAAGCACACATGCACATCCAAAGCAAACAAGCAAACAAACACTACCCTTCCTCTGATACTGCCCAACGGGCACCACTCAGTTCCAATAATGATTCAACCTGACAATAGAATGACAGTAAAATGCAGTCATGTCTCCACAGGCCAAATACTAAATAAATATATTGTACATATCAACAACGGTCAAAGCAGTGCGAGTTGCAAGTGACACGAATAGTTATCCTTTATTCGTAGAAATCTAAGCATATTATAACACAGTCATATACAGAGCTCGACATTGCTGTGAAAGTGTAGGACAATGGTCTGAATGCACCCGTTATCATTCTACTGTTGCAGGAAAAAACCTTTGTGTGTATTTCTTAAAACCGATAAAAGGCGTCTTGTGTGGCGCTGTGAAGTGCAGTGATGATGCTTTTGCAAAAAAGCATTTGCAGGCAATCACTTGCCAATTAAATTGGCTAATTCCAAAAAATTAGACGCCACAAAAAACTGGAAAAATATGCACATTTACGTTTAGGTTGCAACATTCCAATCGGTCTCCTCTGCACCTTTGCACCTCTGCAGAGTGCACCTTTGCATTGTCCATGATCGCAATATAGGTAGGTCGCAAAATACAGGTATTGATTGGAATAATAGCTTTAAAATATTTCCCATGAAGTGAGTGTCACAAAAAAAACTACCAACAAGCTGTGTGCAATGAGATCTGATGGCCTGAAAATAGTCCTTTTTTATTAGGACAGGAGGGACCCATGCGGGTCTGAGACTTTAGATTTGAAACAAAATGGAAATGCTTGCGTCTCATCCTTCAGTCAGTTTCAGGGCACTGGAAAAATACACTGCATTATTTATTCTGTGTTGTTCCATCTTTGCTGGTGAAGTTGGATGTGACTGTGCTCGCTGTACCCAGATATGTAACTAATCTGAATTTTTAACCTGAAGGTACGGGCCATTATGCGATTTCACCAAAATAACCTTTTTATATGAGTGTAATTGATCAACTGAGTCACTTAATGTACCAAAAGTCTAATGCAGCTGTGCATGTTTAATGCCATGCTCTGAAACGGTCAAAAAATTTGTTTTGTTTTTGTTTTTTTAATTCATAGCTCCACAATGAATTTGTGAGGAACATTGAAAACACCTCCGTGGAGAGCCTATTACAGAAACTGGCCGATAGCAAAGGAACTGGCAAAGAGAGACCAGGTAAGTCGATGTAGACTCAATATCCGTGTTTGTCCGTGCCTGCGTTGTGTGTAAATAAATGAGTGGTCGGGGGTGCCTGTTCTTGCCCCTTGCGGGGATGGGAGGGGTGTATGGAGAGGGGCAATTAGAGGAAGGAGAAGGCCATCAGAGTCAATCATAGTAATCTGCTGTAAAGGTAGGCAGGCTTGGCATTCCAGTAAGCATGTGACACGGGGGGGGGGCTTTGCCGCGCTCGCAGACTAAGCAGGCAGAACCAACCTTTTTCAGGAGGTCAGAGCTCAACAATGACTCTTGTGTAAACTTTGCCATGCCACAAAATAATCAAGGGAATACTCCTCAGACTCCTTTTGGCTCTAGCCCTCGCCTCCCTCTTTTTTTTCACACACACATGCTTAATTCACTCACGCACAGTGAGTTAGTTAATCTTGCGGATTGGTGTAGTGCAGTGCACTGGAGCTCGATTTCTGTACGACCAAATACGAATGATCTGCGAAGCTTGCACGCCGCTTTTAAAGCTCCGTCGTAAATGTCCGACAGCCTCGCTGGTCGCCTTGCTTGTACTACATTACGCCAGGTCACGGGCACAAAGGCTTCACCTCTGCTGTGTTTGTGTGTACACAAACGGTGACCCCTGTGTCCAGACGCTGGGTTGTAGGAGTGGTGGCCCTCATTTGTTTGGACAGCAGAATTAATTGAGGCTAAAAAACGGCCAGAAAATTCCTCCCGTATCAAGCTGTTCATTAGGGATTGCACAGCAGCCCCGGGCCTGTCAGAAAAATAAGCTGCCCGTCCCCTGATTAAATAGTCGAACGGATGGCCAGTCCGGTGCCTTTATAGAGAGAGAGAGGTTGAATAAACTTTCTATTGCGGAAACAATCCCGAAGTGACACACCACGAGGCGGGGGGGTTCGGAGTGTTCAACGATATCCAGCTGAGCTGTCAACTGGCGGTGGGCCAGACACGCAAACCCCCTCTCCCACTCTCCCAGTGCCATGTGAAGCATATGCAATTTAAAAAACCATCCTCTGCTCATGCGTGACTGCATGCTTCCCTCACAGAGAGCAGGAAGAAAAGAAACATCTTCCCCTGTATAAACAAAGTCGTCTGTCTGTTTAGGAGATGTTTAAATGGTTTCTAACGTCCGCCCAGATTTAGGTAATATTCATGTGTCTGGTGTTTAGACTTTTTTTTTTTTTGCAGTTGCTGTGCATAAATATTGTCAGATGCAATCGCAGGATGCCAGCGGCAAAAGAGTTCCTGCTCTGCCTTGGATCTGCAGCGTTTTGTTAAACATCCCAGAGCTTGGATAAAGAATGCAATGTGTAATTTTCCAGTAACGCCCCCTCCCCCCCTTTGGGTCCCATTTTTGGATTATTTTAATTTGACAATATCTGCAGCTGATGCATTAGATGATAGATGAAGTTATATGAGATAATGATTATGAGCGTCCTCTCCAGGAAAATGATAAACCTCTTGAATCCAGATATATGCTTACCTGTTTTATGTCAGCACGATGACCGAATGGGGACGAGGAAATTACCATGCCTGCATGTGCGTGTGTATATATGTGTGTGTGTGTGTTTGTCTGTGTGTGTCTCTCACTTCCTCCCATGAGAGAAAGCTTCTTGAGTGAGCATGCCAATTTTGTTTTGATTGGCATGAAACACTGTCACGCGCATGCAGGCAGGCACGCACGCACGCACGCACACACAAACACACACAGACAGACAGCCGGCCGTTCGTGCTCTTTAGCTGTGCGTTTGCCTGGCGGTGAAGAGGCCCGATATTGCACAGTAGAGTAGATCGGTCATTGGTGTACCTTATCCACTTCACTTGGCGTGATGCATGCCTCTCGTGACTCGCCGCTTCCCTGCGCTTCACCCAGCATTGCACACGCCAAACAATGCGTTGCTTCTGCTCGCAACATCTCTGGGGAGATTTCATTGGACCACTGCTAATGTATACATTTTGAGTTAAAATATCATTAGCTTTGTTGTTTTCAGGTCAAGGCGTGTTAGTGTATTGGAAATATTGCCAGAGGGCCTTCTCCCCATCTCTCGCTCTTTCTCTCTCTCTCACACACGCACACACACACACACACACTCTCATCTGACAAGCTATTAAGCTTTCTAGTCATATGCAGCACACCTGTCCCTATCCGTTTTGATGCCTGACACAGGCTACTACTGTCTTTCACAATAAACATTTTTGGCATTTCAGTGATCTGTTGTTTCCTATTAATCCTCCAGAAGTAGTCACTTGCCTGTATTGGGCGTAGAAATAAAAT
Organism: Colistium nudipinnis; assembly: GCA_016785305.1. Lineage (NCBI taxonomy): Eukaryota > Metazoa > Chordata > Actinopteri > Pleuronectiformes > Rhombosoleidae > Colistium > Colistium nudipinnis. The sequence goes on along the minus strand of JAFBJU010000476.1, from coordinate 480,026 downwards.
GATGTGTGTCGATACATGTGGGTCATGTGCTATAGTGTTGCCAATAGACAGTGTAAATAATTAGTTTGTTTCATTATGAATGTGATTTGTCACTCCTTCTAATGACACAACCCACACACGCAAAGTGTGAGAGAGAGAGAGCCATTAACAGCCTAACCTCCTGGATTCTCCTGATTGACACATGCACACATCGCATGTCTTGCCTCTGGTTTTCCTTCAGTGTGTGTGTGTGTGTGTGTGCGTGCGTGTGTGTTAGCATGTGTATGTTAAGCGCCGGCCCTTTGACGAGCCTCTATAAATGTATCTTGAAGAACACTCACCAAGCGTGACAGTCCAAGTGCAGGCCCTCGGAGGTAAATGTGTATAATTGATGAGCATCAAATTAAGGGTAAACGTAGTTGTTTTTCCATGATGTATCCAAATAACCAAAAGCAATGTTATTTTTAGTCGGCTCAAATCTATGGCTGGTTGTGCTCCAAGTGATATCACAGCCATTAGTTGGAATAGATATGACGATTTGTTGGTTGACTGTGCTATTTCAGCAGGCTTTGCATGTTTGCTTTGCATGTTTGTCTGCTCAGTTTTTTTTGCATGCCACAGAGAAGGAGAAAAGGGCATCTCTTAAGCCTGAGAGCAGATTTGTCCATGTGGCTTTAAACACTTCTATGCATGTAATCTTGGACTTGTTTGTCTTATTGTAATAGGGTTAGTGACTTTGCGTGTCCCGTGTGGGAAGGTTTAGTTCCAGCTCAGTTCATACCTGCTGTTTGCTATGAGCGTATACGCCCACATACACACAAACTGAATTAGAACACTGCATTAAGATGGAATTATGATCGTGGTGAAATTGGTGTCCCAGGTGGCGTTTTTTTTTTTGTGTTTGTGTAGAGGAAGAGTCTGTGTGTGTACAGTAGTGCTTTGTGTGCCCGAGAGGGAGTGTCACATCTCCGTGAGTGCCACCAGACACACAGTTGACTCTGCTATTGACCCTGTCTGCCCTCTGGGACCAGCCTAGTCCTGTGTGTACATACACTCTGCATGGCACGCCAGACTGCTTATTGTGTGCTTGCCAAAGTGTGTTTGTGCACTGTGTGTATATGTCTGTGTGTGATTATTGCGTGATGTACATTCACAGCATACACAGCAGGGGGTTGTTGACCCTTTCCATGCCAACTGAACCTAAATGATTTTTTTTGTCTCATTAGGGCCCATTGAGTTTGAGGAGTGCAACACAGCTATTGCCACTGAAGGTGGGTCTTGTTCCAAAATTTAATTATTTACAAAATTCAGCTGGCATTTTTTTTTTTTTACAAAAAACTGTTTTTGTTTTTGTATGAAGGTGCTAAACCCAGAAAGCGAAAACCATTTGGCATCCCAGGTCGTAGGAAAGACAAGGACACAGACTCCACGTGAGTAAAGACATTTATATCTTCAGTCCACCAACGCAGTTTATTTAAGCATTATTTGCTGTCCCTCATAATAGAAGAAAAATAATTTCTCATATATAACATATTTGTCTTTTAGGGAGTCTACAGAAGTTGAAGCTGCTGTAAGTATTATTTTCACCAAAAATGCCAATGGATGTTTTTTTAAAGTTGATAATTTTAAAAATGTATTCATGTTTGTGTTATTTTAATCCTAAACAGCAGGAGGTGGAAAAGATCCTTGTTCAATGTATTTCTACTATGGATTTAACTGCTTGAAACATGTGGCTCCATATATTTCACTCTCTGTTCCCTCTTGTTTGTGCTGGAGAGTTGCTCATTCATTCAATCATTTCTCTCTGTTTGTGCTTGTAGAACACTGCCAATGGCGCTCCCCCTGGATATTACGGGGCCATAGACATCCAGAATGCTGTAAGCTAAGCTAATACACACAGAAACACATACACTGTACACATAGTGTAGTGTCACATTCAAATCTTCATTCATAATTAAAAAATATATATATATATAAACAAAAACAAAAACTTACATTTATCGACTATTTAAGTTACTTATTTCACTTTTTCCTTGTCACAAAAACACTATTCTTGATTGCTCTAATGTAGTATAAATGAATAATGTAAATATGCTGTTGTAAAACAGTGTAAAATAATGGGAGGGCGTAGTGCAGAGTCAGATACTGGAATGAATAATTCTTTGTGTTTACATTTTTTACAAATGGGTTGAACAGTTTCACTCTGAATATAATTGTAAATACTCAATACAAGACTATAATATACTACTCTACTCTAGATGAGAGAGTGACTATACCCATGTTATCTAAGAGCTTAAACTCAAAATGCAGTAAACTATTTTCAAATTATGATTATTTGTTTTTCACCTACAATTTATGAATTTAATCTTTTGACAACGTTTGCATAAAATGAAAAAACTATATTTGAACAGTTTAAAAGAAATTGAAGTTTAATGGTTTGCATTAGAAAGATTATTAATGAATTAGTCATATTATTAATTGTTTAAACCATCGGAAATTGTCCTATTTTTTATAGGATTGATTATAATATCATGTGTACATTACACATACTGATTTTCAAGAATATATAAATATATATATTTATATTATATAACATTTTTTAAACAAGAATTAGACTATACATATACATACATATATGTATATGTGTGTATATATATATATAACAGTATATAGTCCAATACATTTTAATTTAAATGCATTTAAAAAGAACTAAAAATATTTCAGCCGTATTAGATGTGGAAAATTTTAAGTGTTGATAACGTGTATCATCTAGCTGCCTTAATATTTAATTATAAAGGAGACACACACACACACCATATATTTATTTTAACTTTGTGTTAATCTTGTACAACAATGCAACTAGTTGTACTACTCATACATAACTAATGTCGTCTTTTGTTTTTTGTAGAATGTTCCTCAAGTGGATGCAGAGGGCTTCTGTATCAGACCGGAAGCAAATGAAAATGATATCCTTTTTCATTTTGTACTGATGCTGTTCTCTCACATAGACTCGGTCCACTTTGCAAGACATCACATAATTAGTGCTGTTTCTTTTTCCTGTATCCGCACCATCTGCAGTCTCCACTGCCACAGGGCCAAACATAACTGCACTATAGATGAGCTCTGTGTCTCTCTTTTTCTTCTTTGTTGTTGTATCCTTAACTTTTTCCTGGCTTCACATGCCAAAGAGAATTCCTTCTATTCGTCCAGCGACTCGGAGGACGAAGATGAGCCCAGGAAGTTCCATGTCGAAATCAAACCCGTTCAGCCAAACAACGGAACGCCTCAGAACCGAGCCACCATCGATGAGCTTAAAGCCTCCATCGGAAACATCATCCTATCACCCTCCACCTCGGTACAGTAATATGAAATGTGCACTAGTAAAAGTTCCACACACAAACCTGTTGCTGTTCTGCTCTGCTGCCTCGCAAGTCTGCTCTGCCTGTGGAACACTAGAGGGCAACAGGAGAATGTCTAACCTCTGTCAGGCTACATGGGAATGCCATTTAATCCCCCGTGCTATCCCTGCTCTAGACGTTGGTCACTCTTTCTTGGAGCCAATTTTATTTATAATGGAAAGAGATATGTGTTACGTTCAATTTGTTTCCCTTTCTTCTGATTCAGCACAGTTCTGTTTACGCACATTTAATGTTGTATTTTTACACCATATTTAGTTTAATGTTGAGCCTTGGAATTGCTTTTTTTAAAGAGAAAATGTCAATAACCCAGAGACAATATTTTCCGAGTTAAGTATCTGATATTTTTGGCCTTTACACCAGACTTGTACACACAGCTCTTTTTGCAGGCACTTGCCGAAGCTGTTTTGCGGCATTGGTCAGCCAGCAATCTATACACGCACGCGCGTGCGCGCGCACACACACACACACACTTACACACACACACACACACACACACACACACACACACACACACACACACACACAGCGAGAGAGTGAGAGCCCAGTCTGATCCGTGACCTCAGTCATGGAGCCCTTCATTCGGCTCCTCGTCCCTCTCCATCACTCAGTCTCAGTCTGAATCACTCTAGCGCTGCTCTATGAAAATAGCAGCTGCCATTAAAGTTTTAAAACCCACTACTGCTTGTGTGCAAACATGCACCGTGTGTGTGCACTGAGCTGTTGTTGTTGTTAATGGTGTTGTGGAGTGGCTTAGAGGGCACGCTCAGTGTCGTGAATGGGGTGTAGTGGGTTTCGCCCGCCGCCCTCCCTGGCTGCACATTAAAACGGTTGTCACGGCATCTTCTTCCCAGTTTTGGCTCTCTCTCTTACCCTGCCCTCATCATCGCTTGTGTTGTACCTTACTCTTTCTTTTCCTCCTTTCCTCGTTTGCTTTCACCCTTTGGGTTTTTATTGTTAGCCCACTTGTTCCAGACAGGATTCTGTTGTGGTTTACTTATGAATACTTTATCGGGTTTGTTGCCTAGTTTTTTAACAAATGTTTGCTTTTTTCCACCCTAGGAATTAATGGTAAAGATAAGTCACAAGTTTATAGAGGATGTTTTCTTCTTTTTCCGTTGAATATAACAAGATTCAGGAGGAACTATGTTTTCTCTTTTAAACCTTAGCCTTTGTTCCTTGCAGTTTGGTTTTGGTTGTTGTTTGGACTCAAACCCACAATTACTTTCTCATCCTTTAAGAAAGGGATAAAAAAAAAAAAAAATAGAAACCGCTGTGTGTGTGTTCGACTGATTTTCATTTAAATACCATAAATAATCATTACATTGCATTTGATTTCCTCTCTATCAGTTCCAATTTAATTCCCGCACCCTTCCACTGCTTATATCTACAGAAAGGTTCTGGATTGAATTTCCAGCATACATCCAAGGTGATGACGAACGTTGCATCATCTGGTGCGAATTACCGATAGATTCCCCCCCCCTGCTCATTTTTCTGTCTTTTTCATTTCTTCTCCTGTTTGGTTCTCCCTCCATGGTGTTCCCTTTATTGAAATAGCAATGGAAGTCGTGTGTGTGTGTGGCCAGCAAGAGCCGTAATTGAACCCATTTGCCGCTTAGCGCCTGTGGGACTAAACCCTGGCCTCACAGCTCTACGGTGGTTAAACGCTTTTGCTATGTTCCTTAAACCCATTTTGTTTCTTTTTCTCCCCGCCTCCCCTGACAGTTCCCCCTAACCATTCTCCCTGTACGGAGATTTTTTTTTTTTATTGAAATTGATGCTCTAAGTTTCCATTGGGTCGGTGGCCCTCAAGAGCATATCTTGCATATCTTGTGTTGCGCAGCATGCCATGGCGGATTTATGTCCCGCAACAAGGCTCTGGGAAGGAAGTTGGTGAAGTTTTGGGGGCACGCGCTCTGTTGTCCCTGAATGATCGTCATATGGGCTTAAACGCTTAGAGTTTTGCATTGGTGAATTTTTTACCCTACATTTAACGTGTGGTATGTGTGATTCGGGAGTAGTCCGGTGATTTACTGTCTTTAACTCTGAAGTGGAAAATGCCCTCTGCCACTGGGAATAATTAATAAAAGAACTTCTCATTCCTTAAAAAAAAGACGTTAAGCCCTATTTTCTTCAAAACTACTCAAGGCTTAAAGTTATTTGACATGAAAAGGATTAGTGTTTGTGTTAAAAAAAAAGAAAAAGTAATTTAATGAAGCAGAGGAAAATGTGTTGACCCTTAGAATCTTTTGTTTCCCTTTATATATATAAAAAAAAAATTGTGTCAACCATTTTTTATGTCCTGTACAGGGAATGATAATTTCTGTTTTGTCAGTCTTTTTGGTTTGTTTGGGAGAAATTGCGCCAAGTTTTTTGAAAGCACAGATGTAAATTTTGGGTGGGTTTCATGCGCCTTTGATTAATTCATGTATTTGGTTTTTCTTTATTTTTCAGGGACAGATGCGGAGGAACCAGTCCAGTGAGTATTTTTCTCTGTCTGACCTCTCTGTATCTGTGTGTTGCTGGAGGACTGTGAGGGGGGCTTGCAACTTTTCAGCGTAGTTTTTCTTGGCCCGGGACGTTTTTAAAGAGGTTGTCTTCTACAAACCTAGCCAAAACCAACATATCCAAAGAAAAAAGTCAATAACTGTTATTTTCTGTAAATGTGAACTTGAGGCTTATTTGTCTCCCATGCTACAAATATGATGAACTGCTTAATTAGCTGTTTGTATTCTTAACTTGTCAGAAATGATTTTTTGTATCCTCTGCAAATTGGCACAGTTTAGTTTGTGTTTGCTGTGTTTACTTTCATAAATCAGTCCCCATGTGTTCTTCAAACAACCATAAAGTCCTTGACTAATAATTCAGAAAACATATCATTTCAGAGTCTTTCCAAACTGTCTGGTTCAAAATGTGTATAGTTTAAAATTAGAATTCCATTCATGATAACTGTTCACAATCTGCTGCTGAGAACAATGGTAGCTGAGATCAACTGACCCTCGGTAATGGCATTGATAGATGTAAACTCTACTTACGCATAGGGATCACACGAGTATCTTCATTAAGCTCTCAGGGTCGTGGTGAGTATGTTTTCACTACAGCAGTTACTCTTCAACCCTGCCCGCGCCTTAATGTAACACCACTGACGCTTACTTCACTTTGGTTACAACTTTGGGCCCCTTCAAAGTTACATTCTCTTACCCCTGGTGCTTCACTCCTGCTTAAAGAGAACCTTTTGCCTTTTATTGTAACACTTTAGGCAGGGGCACAAAATAACAAAGCAATGGCTAATTCTATTTGTAGTAGCTAAATCACTCCTTCCCCTGTTGTAAAGTGTTACCACCCATCTAAACCACACGGGCGCATTGAGTTGACCATTTTGCAGTAAGGTTTTAATTTATAAGGCAGAAATAAGAAATGTTTTGCGTCTAACCTAAATCTTACTGCAAATCCATTTAAATGACTCTCATGGCTCATATTGGTTCCCACATGTTTAATCAAAACTTGTTCAGCTTATAATTCTGGTTTAAGATGTGATGGAGTTTTGGCAAATGAATACTACTTGGTGAAAACCTCTGGTCATGATATTTTTTTCATTTCCTCTAAAAATGTATTCGCTGTCAACGCTCTGTGCTGGCTTGTGGGTCTTAATTTTTGTTTGTTTTTCTCTACCGCTGTAGGTGATGAGCTGGCAAAAACCCGAGTGCAAACATCATACGAGTGAGTATGAGAGAAAACCCTTTTTGTAACTTATGTTAATACTGCAACTTACTTTATCTGTGCAACGTACATTGTCTGTGCTCACATATTTATTTTTTTACCGTGCAGCGAATTGTGCTGCTGTTCTTCTTGAAAAAGACATTTTAGAAATAAACTCACTTTCTCCTCTGTGCTCTGTCAGACTGACCAACAACGACCTTCTGTCTCTGGACCCGTTCGGCCCCACTCTTGCAGCCGGCTCCTCCTCCTCCGTGTCCTCATCAGCAGGTAACAATTTTATCTGAATTTACATGCACATACTTTCACAAAACTTTACTCTGTGTCCTCAAGAGAATGTGTACCCCCTTTAAAGTTGTCATCCTTAAGATTACAGGATGGTCCAAAGAGTTTTACATACTCACCCTCTGACAGAGAAAAGCCCCCCAAAAATGACATGTTCGATGATTTATCGTGGTCGTTTATTAACGTGACAATTACAGTGTTTTTTTCTGTGACTACTCTTCGTTAAGTCCGTTGAAACGTTGTAAAGTTATGCAGCAGTAGCCGCAGATGCTTGGTTTGCCTTTGGCGGTCGATGAAAACAGTTGTGATATGGTTCAAGAAGAGGGAACAGTAGTACAATATTGAGAAAATTGCATCCACCATTATCTGTGAATGTGTGCTGCTATGATAAGCAATCTGAAAAAAGCACAGGGATGGTGGACATGACACTACCAATAAAAACTACTCCGTAGAGGGGCACTAATGGACCGTAAATACATGGAAAGGGTTTTTTTCCAAATCAAAATGCAGACATTACATTGTATCATAACTTGGGGGGGTTGATCTAATGAAAGTCTGAGGGATTATGACTTCAAGGAGAAATCATGCAACAAGTATGAGTGCTTTTACTCACTCGCTCAGTTGATCCAGTCATTTTCTCCCTGTCTGTTCTTTGATCTCACTTTCTCTCCGTGTACTCGCTACGTTGGTAGCTTTTCCTCCCAGATGGAGGAACTGACCCCTGAAGTCAACAGAATATTGGACTTCGGGGAATTCAAATGTAGGATTATGCAGGGTTTTTATGTCTTTTTCCTCTGCTTTGTGCTGTGTTTCTTTACCCGCCACAGTTTTGTGTGTCTGAAGAAAATCTCCCCTGAACTGTTTATCTTCACGCTTCTCCGAGTGACATTTGACTTTTTGAAGTTTTCTTGCTGCACAAAAAGTCCGACAGTGGGACTCTCGTGGCTTTACGTGCATGACACTCGTGTTTAAAGAGAGTGACATTAGCGGTGACCCATTGCCTAGGCTAAGCGTAATCCACAGTTAATTGGCACCTAGTTGAGGTCAGCGGGTCGGCCATAAAGCCCACTGGCACGTATGTTGTCAAACAGTGTCTTGTTACTGTCAAAGGTTGCGACTTAAAAGTCAAAAGAGCGTCAAAGTGCCCAGCTTAAGATGCGGTGATGGGAATTAAGTCCCGGCGTACGGCCTGTTAAATCTCTCTGTGTACAGATGAGCAGCATTGCCTGCTCTAAATGCACACATGACACATTAAAGATGTCCAGACTGTGAGCTAATAAAAAGAACAGAGGCATTTCTTGTACGTCACATACCGTATTTATTTATTTTGTGTTCACTATTGTTTCTGCATTTTTTTATTTTCCCTTTTGTTTTATTGCAAAGCCATTGTCTGAATCTAAATAATAAGATATTTTTGTTGGTTCTTTTGTTAGACCTTGCCTCTATTTTCCTTTCAATCCCTCCATCTCCATCTTCTCTGACGAATTACTCAGACGTCTTTCTGCCAGAGGCATCAGGTAAAACGTGTGTGCTCCATTCGCTAGGCGGTGATATGTATGTTTGCAGACCTTAAATCATTCATCGGCCACCGACTTGCATGGTTTTTATTTCATTGTCCGCTACTTATTTATTTGGTTCAGATGCATGTGCGAGAGTTAGACTGACTTTTCTCATTTAATGCCTAATAATTGTCGGGACATGTCATCAAACAGGTCTAGCTTTTTAGTTCCTCAACGTGTGTGGCATTTTTGTATGAACACGAAATCAAAGCTATAGTCAAACAGTTCTAAGCCTCTTATAAAACAAAAAAAATAAAAAATAATGCTGTGATTGTGATTCACTCACCTAAAATGTTGTGGTGATAGGTTTAAATTTCTGAAATATGATTAAGTGGATTAAATGAAACAATTGCTTCTTGTATGTTTTGAAACGTGTAGTTATAAAACATAACAATTCGTACTGTGCCTGAAACAATTAAAGAGGCTAAAATCATATCATAAACACTTAGACAAGAGCACCATTGTTACTCAGTACAATTACAAACAGCACCACGGAGGTGGTTTGTATTTGGTTGAATGCCAGTTAAGAGATTTGGTCAGCTATAAAAGGTCTGGCAGTCAACGGACTTTTTGTGTTTTTAACAGCAACATGAGGAAACTATAAAAAAAAAACACAAACAGGACAGATCATCTGAGTTTATGCTGCTGCTCCATTAGTAGAATAGTTTGATCTCTCAAGGAGAGCCTAATGTGCACTGGGTGGTTTTCTGATTTCATTGGAGATGTAAATATTTGTCCCAACTGTCTCAAGGGTGACTGTCAATGCCTTGTTTTTGCACTTGTCATGTTTATGGCCTCTGTCAATCACATCACCTCCTTCAGCTGAGACGGTGCCACAACTGGAGAGCTTTCCTCCCTCGGCGGACACCCAGCAATCCAAAGACGCCTCCACTTTCTCTCCATCCACGCCCTCTCCGTGGGACTCGCTAGAAAACACCATCCAAGGGGTCAAACCCGCACCAGCGCGGGCCCAGAGTGCCCCCATCACCATGGCGACCGAGTCGGTCGACCCCATCAGGATGCCTGCCGCCCCCAGCCCCCCGAAGAGCGTGGACGCCTTCTCCTCGGCGTCCTGGTCCCAGAGCCAGTGGATAGCTTTCAGCGACGGTGTGGCTCCACCTCGGCGCCAGGGTCTGGGGTCGGAGCTCCAGTGGCCTCAGGCCGGCTCAGGCAGGGCGAGCCGCTTCTTCTCTGACGACTCTGCCGACGCCTACTGCAAAGCACCAGGCAGCAGAGAGGAGGGCGGCTCCTGTTTCCCTGATGTCTTCACTGGGGTTACAGATAGGGCCGTGGGTGCAGCTCCACCAAGCAAAATGTCCAATGGTAACATTACTACTGATGTCGGAGACGTGTTGTCATGCTTGAAGTTTGGAGTTTGATTTGTATATTTTGTGTATTTTGTTATTTTTACTGGCTTTTTGTTCTTTTTTTGTTTTTTTTGTGCATTGGTTTCACATTTTGGTGTTGGCAATTACATATTTATGATTTTGTCAATTGTTTATTTTTCTTTCTTTTTTTTTATACTAACATATGTTTATCCAAATCACTGCCTGGTTTGTAACATGTTTGTTTTGGTTTATTTTTACGAAATACGTTTTGTTTTGCCTTTTTTATGTTTGCTATTATGGTTTACAAATAAGAGGTTCGGGCTGGATGCATGATGGTTTTGCATCTACGTGAAGCCCAGCTGTGCATGGTTGATTGATCCCGATTTCTTTTTCTCCCGCTGTTTATGTGTCAGTAACCGATGAATTCTTTGTGACCGCCTTTAGTGCCAGTCCCGAACCGACCCACGACGCCGCTGACAGCTGGAGCTCTCGTGCCCCCTCCCCGACCTTCCTCCAGGCCGAAACTCCCCACTGGAAAACTCACAGGAATCAACGAGATTGTGAGTAATGACAACGGCCCAACACAACATGTTCTGGTCAACTCCCACATCCGACATTGTGATACCATACCGTCTGACTGACTGCCTTCACTCAGGTACGACCGTTCAGCCCACCCAAAACATCCAACGCCAGCCCCCCGCCTGCTGCACCCCTCGCCCGGGCAGAGAGTTCCTCCTCTTTGTCCTCGAACGCCTCGTTCAGCGCCGGCAACACCCCTACTGTTGGTGAGTATCCCAAATGAGTCTCCTCTGTGTAAAGAAAGCATAGCTATTTCTTATTATCGTTTTCTTCAGAGCTGTAGTCCCTGCACCACAATATGCTGTTTATTGCTCTCTCCCTCCTTGCTTCACTCCTCTCCTCGCAGGAGCTGAGCATACCTTTGCTCACCCCCTCTCTTCCCCAGAGCCAGAGCTGCTCTCCCTTTCTCCTTTTTTTCTACTAAGCCAAAGTGAGTCTGCCTTTCCTCCCGTTTCCCCTAAGAGACACTCCAAACCAGGGTGTCCACAGTCATCTCTTCTCTGCATACGTTTTCGCCGATGCTAAGAATGTTGTTGTGTTGTAGCAGTCGCTCTTCGTTCCTCTTTTTGCAATCATATCAGCCATGTCCACTTGGGGTTCACCGTCACACAATTAGGGGCCGCCGCAACTGTGCCCAGCCTCATCTCGCCTCACATTTGTGCTCTCTGGGTTTGTTTATTTCCTCCTTTCCACGCCACGCCTTTAATTTGGTGTAAAGAGGATGATATGTTCATAGCCAAGCTGCCTACCTTTGAGAAGCGCAGTGAAACTCCGGCAGGTATGGTTTTAATTCATACCAGAGGGCCGTCCTCTGTATTTAACCAAAACTAACACCAATGTGTTGAGTTAAGCTGGATGGATAACTGGATTATTTTTGCTTTGCAGTGATTGCGTTCATCTTTCCCATGTTTATTAACTTTCAGCGTGTTAAATTTGTCTCCAGGTTAAAAAGCATCAACTTCTAACCACATGCTTTGTGAGATGAATGAATGATATGAGCGGTACATCCTTCATTGACTTAGGCATTACCCTACAGTCTGAGGTCATTCAGACCGTTTCATGGTACATAATTATTACTAATGCAGCTGTTGCACGCACAGCTTTAAAATCGTATCTTATTTCTGTTTATTTGAAAAACAAGAGAGTGCACTGATATGCTATGTATGAATGACTGACCCCAGGAAACGTAATAATACAAATATTCTTAATTATATAATGCTTCATTGCATGATCAAACCCTCATAATTCTGATGTGAGCTTTGGACCTCAATGTTGAGAGAGTCTGATGTGCAGCTGAGTCAACAGCCTCGAATCATTGTGCCTTTCCCATTCTTTCAGGGACGTCTCGCGGTCCCAGCCCTGTGACCCTGGCATCCCAAGATGCTTTGCCCATTGCAGTGGCCTTCACAGAGTCGGTTAATGCTTACTTCAAAGGAGCTGATCCCACTAAGTGAGTCTCACATGACCTCCTATCGCTCAAAGGCCCTGATGCGGACCTGCACGCATACACATTTTTGTCCACCTTTTAACTTCAACAATAACACGTATGACGCTATAACTTATTGTATACACACGGTGTTGAACTTCATGGTCCCTGGCCAATGTACACTACACTCAGGCCTTTGGCTGAACATTTTGCAGAGTGAAGCCCTTGCTTTGCATGCATGGAATGTTTTGCGTTAGTCCGACACCATTCTTTCAGAGTGGATAACCTACATGGGGCCGATTATAGGCTGGGGCCGAGAAAACATACAGCCTTTTATTAGTTAACTGCTGTTAAATTGCTGCTGTGCAAAAAAAGATTGTTTTTTCAGGGATTAGCAAATGGAACATTTCAGCAACGTAGCAGACGCACAGCGCAAGGTTGAGACCCACTATGGGTTGCCAACAGAGCTAAGGCCAGATGAAGGAAGACTCATCTCACGATTCTGGATCAATATTAAAATTAATTAAATTAAGGGTACAGATATACATGAAGACATACAAACCAGGTGCCTACAGCACGCTAAAGTATACTGTATAAAGGCCTCAGTAAAAAGTTAGATAAAAAGCGAATTAGCACACTAAAGTATGATTCATAATAAGACCAAATAAACCATTGTTTTCCGTTGTAATGATGGACAAAAAATTATGCATATAGAATTAAAAATTGTTGAAATAGATTCATTATTAAAATAACTTCTTGCTCAAATGTGACAATTTCATTTAATTTCTCTTTTTTTTTTTTACAACTAAAACATATGATTAAAATGTCATTGAGTTTTGAGGGCTGTTGTCCTAACAGAACATGTGATTTAAACAACCAGTGTAGTTGGAAATGTGTTTCCAGCATACTTTACTATTATATCTATTAGAATATTTGCATGAAACCGGAGGATGTTCTAATTTGTTGGAGCCCTTTCTCGTGTCACAGGTGCATTGTGAAGATCACAGGAGACATGACTCTGTCCTTCCCCATGGGCATCATCAAAGTGTTCACCTCCAACCCGTCCCCAGCCGTCCTCACCTTCAAACTGAAGAACACCAGCAGGCTGGAGCAAGTCCTACCCAACCAGCAGCTGTTGTACAGGTGAGGTGTCGGTGAGCACACAAAACGGCTAAAACCCACACCGGTCCGGGTGCATTGCGAGCAAAGACATCGGCAGAGTTGAGCTGATAACTTGTTTGAGTTGCGGTCGAGTCGAAGAGGGCTTTGGCCCAGATGATAGGAGTGAGAGTGGAGGAAATGTAGACTGCGTCAGCGAGAGGAAATTCAATTAGTAATCTGACATAAACCTATCATTAAGTTGTCAGGGAAGTATTTTCCACCAGACTTTAACAGCCAGGTTCTCAACGGTCCATGTCTCTTCTGAAATACTTTGCGCCCTGAAATAGCAAAGAACAGCAAACTTCATATAACAGCTGTTTCATCGAGCACACGTTACTTTTCTCTCTCACATCTTCGTCACTCAAAGGTATTTGGTGTGTCTTACGCCTTCCCGGGGGTTCAGGTTTCGACATTACAGTAAATGCGTCGGTGCTGTTTGATAGCGGTGACTTTATTTTAAACAATCGCGGGACTCAAGTCAAAGCCAAAATGATAACACTTTATGTTTCTTTTTTTATGTTCCTTCCTCTGGTTCCCCCATGACCACTTGGCTGGCCTAATTGAATTCAATGGAATTCATGATTTAGTAGCTGGTTGGATATAACAGGGTCATTTTTTCCAAGCTATTGGAGCTTTAAACACAAAGCCAGGAAGAGTAATTAATAATTGAGCCTCTGATTTTTCCATGTGTGTGTGTATCTCCCTAACTGTTCACGTTTTTAACTTTTTATCCAGCGATCCCTCCCAAAGTGACTCAAATTCCAAGGACTTCTGGTTCAACATGCAAGCACTGACGTCCTACCTCAGAAAAGCCTCTGATCAGAATCCTTCAGCTTCCTACTATAATGTGGACATCCTTAAATACCAGGTCTGTCAGCCAGCATCCAGCCACGAACATAATCCAGATTCTAAAAATGTAGTCAAATAATGCAGCCTGAAAACGTATGTGCTTTACACTTCAAAACACAAGGCTTGAGGACGGAGTAGCTTAGAAAGTGCAGAATGGATTTGTTTCGTGTTAGATATGCAACCTTTAATAGCCCTGTTTCATAGTTGAAGAGACACAATATTGCCGTAATTCTTGTGTTTTTTCAGAAGTGTGTTTGATCCTCCAGCCCTATGCATCCTCCATCTGTGATATTCCTATAATAATCCAGCGGTGTTGATGTTGCGGTCTGTGCCTGCCACACAGCATCACACTCTTCCTACTCCAGAAAGTTAATTGGATCAATTTGTGGTTACGCACCGTCATTACAATTGAATTTATCACCGTAAAGAGATGTGATCATCTATTTTAAATATCAATCAAATCTACATATACACAGAGGCGTCGCAACGGGGCAGGCAAACTAGGCAATTGCCTAGGGCCCCGAGCTAGAAGGGGCCCCCTAAAGCAACGACCCTTAAATGTCTTGCCATGAAGAAGACACTGCAATGGCACGTCGGGAACCCCCTTATATGGGTCCAATGGTACTTGCCTGCTGTCAAAAGTTTTTTTTCTTTTTTTTTATTAGAGTGTCTTGAAACGTCCCTGCACATATACACAATACAATGAAAGGGCCTTTAAAAACAAGCAAGTAAAAATATCTTGTTTAAAGCTTAGTCTTATGTTGCTCTGGTCATTTATCTTTGATGTAATTGTGCATAAGACGTTTTGGAGGCTTAAACGAGGCTCTTTTGTTGTTATTGGCAGTTGGCACATACTCAGTGTCTGCTGATTGCGTCTCTGTGACAATATACAACAAAGTTCTATCATATTTTCTGTTCATACTGACATATTTGACTTTGCTGCTGAGTGCAGGTGCTGTCTGATGGGATCCATTCCACCCCTCTGAACATGGCCGTATACTGGAAGTGCGCAACAACTACAACAGACCTGAGGGTAGACTACCGCTACAACCCAGATTCCATGGCCTCTCCCGGGCCGCTTACCAATGTACAGATCCTAGTGCCTGTCGACGGAGGAGTCACAAACGTGCAATCTCTGCCCAACTCCATATGGTGAGATCCGGCAGGTTCACAAAAAGTGTGATGCACCATTTGTGTATTCGTTCCACACATTTTATTTCTTTTGTTCGTTATATTGTATTATTTCTTCCCGTAATCCCAGGAATTCTGATCAGAATAAGTGTTTGTGGAAGCTGAGTGACATCTCGGAGAAGTCTGAAAATGATGGTAAGGATGTTATTTTATTTTTCTTGTTACAAATTAGTTTACTGTCATGGAAAGTTGGTTCAGAGTCCCAGGCTGTGGGAGAGCAGGCACAGTCGCTTGGATTTGAGTGTATTTGTTTGCGTACGACCCAAGGCGCCGGATCTCTGAGGGCTAAGTTTGAACTGTCCAATGGCCCATCGAACCCCTCTACCATGGCTGTGCAGTTTATGTATGAGGGCAGCACTCTATCTGGAGTGGACATGGAGCTACTGGGGTCTGGATACAGACTCTCTCTCAGCAAGAAGAGGTTTGCCACAGGTATGTAGCATGATTTATCGCGAATACGTAACGGATCCGAGTATGTTTAACGCACCAGCAACTCTTCTGTGCTTTTTTTTCTTTAGGACGTTATATGGCAGATTGCTGAGGTTCATGTGGAAGAAAGAAAAAAAAAAATCTGGCTTCACACACAACTTGGCAAATTTGCAACCTCTGGAACCACCTGAGCACAGCTGTGTATTTGCCCAGGAGGCAAAAAAAACTCACTACAATAAAAAACAGCACTGAGTATTGAACACTGTTAAAAAAAAAAGAAATAAAAGAAAACTAAGATGAGCTTTCAGGAACTGTGTAGATATGAAGTGGAATAATGATCTCTCATCAGTTCACTTTTGTATAGTCAGAAAAAAAAATATGGATTAGATATAAATCTATATTGTATTTGAAATCATAACAAAAAGAAGTGCACTAACAATCTCTCACCTGCTCTTTTCATCTTATATTCCCCTTTTTTTGTGAGAGCTCATTAGGCTAGAGAAGAAATGGCATCTCCCTCTCTCACGGCAAACTGTAAATATTAACACACGTGAATATTCTGAACGTTCAACCAGCTCTCCTATCCGTTTTGTTTTCTTCTCGTTCTCTTCTCCTCCCCTTCACAATTAGTCTGTTTCTGTGATCGTGTGCAATGAAGCCGTGAAGGTAGAATCTGTCATGTCTTCTTTCACTCTCTTATGGCACAAGCTTGATCTTACAAATAACATTGAAGTGCTAATGAAAACAAATGCAAAAAAAACAAGAACATCTGACCTCAGTGCCTCCTCTTATACTGTGGATAAATAGACAACAACAGTACGTCAATGTTTAACCCAGGTTTGGGTTTTCCAGATTTAAGCTACATTAGTCTTTGGTAAAAATCATGGAGTTTTTTTAATCGCCTTCAATGGGTTCGGTGATGAATCAGGTCTTTTTGATATTGACAGATTTTTCCTGGTAAATTCCCCGCTTTGAGCCATGACCTATTTTTTTTCTTTTTTCTACAATTTAAGCCCTAATTTTATATATTTTTCGCAATCTTGACTAAAACATTGTGTCAAATGTTAGATGCTTTAAAAAAAATCAAGGGACATTACCCAAAGCAAGTAGCTTTTCTTTTAACTGGCAGTGTTTTTTAATCATACTTCTGTGCCCTACTAATTGAGAAATGTGCCTGAATCTAACTTTTCTCTACTTGTTTTGTATATTACAGCACAGTTAATGAGAATAGCACCAACATTGTGCCAGTTGTGTTTTTTCACTCCCTTATTTGGATATTGAAGGGAAAAATGTCTCTATGTGTCTATTTTTACAAGCCTCCTGTCTTCCACAAATGAATCAGTCATGTTTGCCTTCTGTAACTGAGTTCTTGTTTTAAAAGCCTTTTTCTATCCAGTAGTGGTTAATTGACCTCAACCTACTCAATGTGCAGTCATGATGTTAGGAACCGTAGCACATTAAGGCCAAATTAATGATAAAAACGCCTTATCAAAAGTGCAGTGTTGCCGAGTGTGGTAACATACTGCGACACAGTATTGCCACTGCCCTGTGATAGATGATTTGTTCTGCCTATCACAGTGCATGCTGGGATAAGCTTCAGCCTCTTGCAACTGTGAATGGGTATGGAAAATGGACAGGCGGGGAACTGCCACGTGTAACTCTCTGTACTTTATTCCCTCCTTTAACGAATCGAGGGCTGCTGCTGTAGAGGCTGTAGAGACTCCTGGATGGAGTATTTTTGTTGTTTTCATTTAGCTCATCCTTGCGATGATCCTGGAATCGGTTGATGTCTTAGTGTGTGACATGTTTGGAGATGCAATAAGTTTCCTGGAAACTGTGATAGGAAGTCGATGAAACCTTTAAGGAGGCGGGAGTTTCATACACTGTGCATCATGTGGCCAACTGACCTCTCAAATGAGATCTTAGGAAACAGCCGTTCACATCAGACTTACGTTTTATCAAACCCTCAGTGCTATAAAAGAAAACAATGGCACTACTTTGACTTGATACCCATATTTGATTGATTTAATATCTGCATGATACGGTCATTGTGTTATACTGGCGAGGGTGATTAAATGTAATCGTAAAATTCTTAAGGTTTTTAATGTTTGTATGATTCTTTTAGTACCTGCTTTAGGACTCAAGCCTTTAATAATATTTCAGAGCCGGACCTTATATGTCATAAATCAACCAAATGTTTGGTCGTTGAAATCTGTGAGTTTACACAAAATCCTTAAAATTGTAGCGCCAGACGTTTGTGCAGCGAGAAACCACCGAGTCGCTCTGTGTTCTCTGGTTAATAATTATATCGGCGGTTTTGGTCAGACGAACCAAACCGAAAAGAAGGACTACACAGATTCTGTAATTATATTCAGTATTGGCGAGCTGGTTCTTGCTGTCCCTGCAAAACTTTAATTAAAAAAAAAAAAAAAATTGAAGGCTCCCTTTTTAGGTCACTTTCATTGTCTTTCTTTATATGTTCTATAAAGAGCAACATTTTGTAAATGATTCTCATAAATTGTACATTTTTACCAATATCTCAGCCACTTTTTGTCTCTTGGAATTCTCATTGTGCCTGTATTAAATGTGTAATATATGAATATATACAAATATATGAAATTGACTACTTTGAGTGTGTTCTGTGCAATTTCTTCAAGTCTTAAACATATATCCTAGGCATGTGTTTCGTATTTCTTTTCGCATTGTAGCTAAGGGGGTGGCAATTTAGCCATTTATGGTGTTGCATTTACTGCTGTTGAATCTTTCAACAGCAACATGGGACAGATGGTGGGTTGGTGGGCTTCAGATAGAATTGTCGTGTGTTTGTGGAAAGGTTGAAACATTCCAAAATCACACGGAAATGACCTGAATTGACACATAGCTCTCAGGAAAAAAAAAAAGAGGAAAACTAGTGTGCTTCTCGGGCTTCGTGAGCTGGCCCTTTAAAGCCCTTTAAATCCCCCCACAAAATATACAGATTGTACTGATGAAATGTTGCGGACAGCAAGGTCAGAAGTTACGGTACTACTAAGATAAAAAAAAAACACAACTCTATTGTCATTTCTTTAGTGACCGTAATCCATGTCAAAAAGATTTGTATTGAACTTTTTACCGACGTGACGTGACGGGATGAACGGTGCACAGAACCAAAGCTGGGAGGCCGCGCCACACATGTGTTACTAATGTACTGTTTGCACTGCGCCGGCCCCATGCAGGGCTCTGCTCAGGAGGACGCATGCGTACGCGCTCCGCACTACATCAACACCTCTCGTGCGTATTTAGACTCTCCGTCATGCCGTGTGTCCCTCGGCCTGAAGGCCTCCTTGGTCTCTGTTTGACATTCACAGTCTGAGCTGCCTCTTCCCGGCAACATGTGCGAGCCATCAGCGTCCACTCTACTCGGGCCTGTCTGCCTCACTCAGACGATCGCGACGAGATCTTAAGAGTCCGCTGTGTGTGTGATGTTGTTTGCTGAAAAGGCCAAAGTGAGATATGTGAGCTGAGGTCATTTCCCGAAACCACCCTAGTTGTTGCGTGTGCGTGTGTGTGTTGCGGTTTTACAGGTAAGCTAAAGATAAAGATACATTTGATCGTTTGAGTGGCATTTGAAGGTCACAAAAAAAAAAAACGACCACCACCTTTAAAGTTCACCAATTGTATCTCGTATCTCGTCAACTTTAAAAAGATTTCCTTTCCTAGTTTGAGATGTTCAGATGAATTGGTTGTTTTGCCAACAGTTGCATGGGACTACTGATATCACTCTGATGTCTGTTAAATGTAAAGACCAGCTTAGCTTAGCTAATCAATGAGACTTGCATGTAAAAACCACAACGATATTATAAATATTTTATGAAACTTATGAGAAATTATATTTTCAAAAATGATAATAAATATAATACATTTTATATTGTCCTTTCAAAGCCACTTTACAACAGGGGGTGGTTGGGGTTCCCGTGTCTGGTATCGATTGATGGAGCCTGAGCGTCAGAATCAGCTCCGTGAAACAGTGGGCGCAGGGGGAGCATTCACTCTTTGTTGTGCGCCATCACAGTTGTGTTTGTTCAAAGGCCCGCCGGAGCCCTACACATGAGTTATTCTACAATCCAGAGAGCGAGCCCCACATCAGTAACATTTACGCACAATTTATAATTGATGTGCCCATTTGATCTCCCTGGTCACCCCACGAAAAGCCATCTGAACAAACAAAGATGGTGTAAGTTTATTGCATTAATATGGATCCCTTCGCTCTGCTTGTCATGCTCACTCAAAAACCCAGAGGACCCCTGTAGAATAACTCAAACCCCCAACATGTCAGACTCGCATCCAAAGGAATCTATCACGTTTTCCACTCAGCAAGCAGACCTCTGTCAACTGTTCTCCCCTGCCAATAAGAATATGAACACAATTCAGTGTTAACAACACTGACAGGACATTTATCATGACCAAGAGGGCTTAGACAATTCACTTTTATCTCCCTGGCATCAACAGATTTTCACCTTTCCAATCAATCATGTTTGTAGTTAATACAGAGTGGGATTTACACCTAAATAAACTATCTCATGAAAGACAACGAGCAAACTACCAGTCAAAAATCGACCTCACCTAAAATCAGCATAAGTGTTGATGCACATGCTAAAAATGATAATGGTTTCCGATATAGGCAATTCAATCAACAGAGGACTCTGTTTCTTTTCAGTTGGTCTATTTGTGTGCACCAACACGTGCACCAACATTAAATAAGTTAAAATAACTCTTTTCTTAGAACATAATATTTATTTACTTATTTCATTTTTCTGTGTTCCCTGAAGAGAGACTTGACCTTGCCATGAGGTTGTTACCCTCCTGACCTGGATTTTAACTTTTAAATATGATTTTCTTTGGTGTTAGAAGAAGTTAAGCTTTTAACAACTCATTAATTCTAATACGTGGAAAGGCATCTATGACACTGAGTCAGGTAAGACAAATGCAACAACAGAAATACTGCAGTTGTGTTACCACTTTTCTTAAAGTGACCTGAGTCGGTGGAATTAAAACTCAGACCAAGTGATGAGAGGCTCCGAGTCCTATCCACTGGCCCGTCAGCCCTGGGGAGTGGGAGTGGACCCTTCCGTGCCATGTTCACAGAGGCACGTCACAGGCTATTTGTCATGGTAGGCGTGCGTGAGTGTGTGTTTGGGGGAAGGGATGACTGAGAAATGGTCACATCTTGAATCCTATGATGGTCCTTGAGTCCCTCTCTATTGGCCCTGCGAAAAAATACCAATTCAGTTGTTCTGCTTCCTTCAAATATGACATGACAAAGCATGTTCCTTATAATTTGACTATAATAAACCACATGAAGTAGACAAAATCGTGTTGAGATTTTTCCCAGTCAAGTCAAATCAATCATCAATCTCAATTTTGCCAGAAATCTGTAGTGCTCTATGTATACATTATGCTCAATTTGGATAAGGAAACACTCATAGAAAATCATTTAATGCAAAGAAAATTCAGAAACGGGGGAAAAATGAAACAGCGGATGGCAACCGACACCAATGCAAAATATATTTTTCCAGAATGGACCAAAATAGTAATTTTAACATGGAAATTCATAACAGAAAAAAAGAAAATAGAGATAGAAAAAAAAAGAATAGAAATAGACAATGATCAAGTTCACTTAAAAGGAGATTCTACAGGGACAACACTGACATATTGGCAGGGGAGATAAGGATATTGTTTTTTTTCTGGGTGCAAAATGTACATCTTCGATGCTTGGTCACATAAAGGAGGGGGATGGCTGTGAGAGGACGGAGGCTCCTCCGGCGTGTTGCCCTTTAAGTGGGCGTGGCACCATAATCATCCTTTTAATGGATGCCCACATGCTGCTGCTTTGTTACCGTTTCATTTATTTTTTTTTACATGCAAATATCGGACAGGTGTGTTTTTAATAATATGTTGGCAGATCTGGTAAAATACAAAACGAAGTTGGGGATCTGTGCACCCCGGTGTGAGTCAACAGGACACACACACACATTCAGAACCCTCCTTCCTCCCATGGAGGAAATGTTAGGCCCATAAATATTTGGACTTTGCTAATTGAAAGAATGTGCGCAGCTTCGATTTCTGGGGGGTTCTTTAAACACTGCACTCATATGGATTCGTTGTATAGCTATATGTCCCTTTGTTCACCGGTGCCAAGTGAAATGAGCTGAGTCTTTGGTAAACAAGGAAAGACACACACTTTCTGCAACTGTGAGGACGATCCCCTCCCACACACGCGCAGCGCGCGCAGGTTTCGACACTTTGCGACACTTCACGCTTTACGCCACAACACCACAACGGAGCGTCACGTGACACCCGGGTGTCCTCGATTTCATTGAAAACGTAATGTAAGCTAGGGACATTAATTCAGTCCCCAAATGGATAATCATTATGGCCGCAACTGATGAGAAAGATGCTTTCGCCGGACGTCTAACTTGAAGAAACATCTACAGGTGAGAAAACACATTGCTAATGTTTGGCTCAACTGCACAGAGCCGCTAAGCTACGCTAATATGTGCTAATGCCGACTTTCTACTCAGAAATACATGGGACTGTAGGTGGTGATGCCACAAAGTGATAACGTTGGTCCACCAAAAACCGAATCCGGCAGTTTATGTGGTTTGTATGTCTAATGTGATAACATCTGCTTTTATTGGGATCAAACATTCAAAACTTGCAGTAAACATAACGTTATGTCCTTTTGTATAAGTGTTTGGTAGGTCTGATATCCTTGCTATCCTCTGCATTATTGTGCCTGCTCTGTGCTGTAGTTTAGAAGCATCCAATCCCCCCCCCCCTTTTAAAGCCCCTTTTGGGTATGTTTAAAGGTGGAAAAGGTTATGTTTTGGGTATTTATAGCAATATATGTACCAGAAAGGCCTTTTGGCACCACACCTCTTCTCTTTTTTTGCATATTTGAGGTAATCCAAAAGCAACAAAAAGCTATACTTTTTTTGCCAATTGTATTGTGATACTTGGTTACTGATTAAATGTTCTCACAGAAAACTATTAACTGTAGTGGATGGCTTTTCTAAAGCAACCTTCCCAACCCTGGCAGATACACACACAGGCCAGGTTTCATCTGCCACTAGGCCCGTGTGTTTGATTGTGAGTTGTTTTCCCTCTGATGAGCGTTTGTTTGGCTTTGCCATAAGCAGCGCATGATCCTCTTTTCCGACTGGCAGGTTGGTGACATGCAACGCGGAGTCCGTGTGCTTTTGTGTGCACAAATGCGAGCTGCCCGCTGGGACGCAAGCAGACTGCTCTGAAATTCAACTGCGAAACATGTTTGCATGTCACCGTGTTTGCATTCCGAATTAAACATTCATGAGCACGCGTGGTCTTGTCTGACTGTTCTTGCAGACTGCTCTGCCTCTGACAATTACTAGAGGAGATAACAATAGTGAAGGCTTTGTTACACAACCAATCCAGGAGAATAAACTTGCAGGTCTCACCATAGAACTCTTGTTTATCTTATGGATGTAATCCCTTTAAAATGCTTTGCCAAATTAGTATAATTAATTATTTCAAAGCACGATGCCTGTCGGGCTGTAACACTTAAAGCCCCCTTGGCCTTAACACGATTTCACTGGGAGAACAGTATACAGCAGCACTCCTCTGACCCTCTGCTCTGAGATTTGCGGGACGCCTGCGTGTTACGTGTGGCTTTCGCTTTGTGTGCAGCTCATTTAGCCTCTGACTGTAACACGTATAGCGTGATGTGTTTTTAAGCCCCTCCATTTAACATGCTACGCCAATTGTTCAGCTAGTGCAGCATGAGCTGCCGCTGATATGTTATGCATTGCGGCGCAGTGGGGAGATGTGTCTGTGTGAGATGACATGTGACAAGGTGGAGTTTGGATTTTCTGCTCTTAATACTTCCCGTCGGGCAATCTGCAGGTCTGGTTACATGGATACCTGATGCTCCTTAAAATATTAACCAAATTGGGTTCAAAGTAAAGTTGTTTTTGAGAACTTTTCTAAAATTGGCATTGTGTAAGAGAAGGTTTATCGCATTAAAACTCATCAATAATTTGTTCCAAACAGGCTTCCTTTGCTGTATTAAACCAACTCCTCCGTGAGCTCAGCCACTTTTTTATGTGATCATATGAGGTTGTTCAGACTTGCTGAAAGAAAGAGGGGTGTCATTTCAATTCACTTTTCCTCTTGGCTGCTGAGTGTGCTCAGAGTAACTCAGTGTTTGTTTGCTTTTGACTCAGTGCTCACTGTGAGAGTCACAGTGACTCAATGTGAGTGTCAAACACACCTGTGACACTTGGACTACTCACAGGTCCTGAGATTTCAGGACTGAAATAGGGTGGGTGACAAAAATCGGCTTTGAAAAGAGGCAGGTAGGGGAACATGGCTGACACGGCTCGTTTCACTCCATGTCCACGCGTGCTTTTGTCGACATCTACACGCACCACTTCCTTTATTTCAAGAGTCCAACTTCCCTTTTGCTTTTGACCCAGCATGCAATCTTTTGACACGCTAGAGCAGATAAGGCCTGTGCGGGGCCACAGAGTTAATCTCATGTCAAATCTGAGCGCGTTTAAAAACTCGCAGCTTCTCACAGTGCTCATTAAAACAGACACATGGCCCGACGTGATTTTGGCCGTCAATGCGCAATCAGCCAATTATGGTGCAACTATAATAGTTAACACACTTGGACTCGAGAGAAATGTTTCACATAACATGGGTTTATTGTAAATTGATAACTAAATTCAAATTTTTTTTGTTAGGAGGAGATCATCTTGGGTTCTCATGAATTAAAAATTAGCCTTGTGTCAATAAAATGGGCCCATGTAGAGGAAAGAGCAAATTGAGGCATATCATATTTTCCCACCTGTTCCTGAATGTAGTGCTGAGGGAAACATAACATTATGCATGGTCATAAAAAGCAGTTTCTTACCACTAATTGCAGGACCCCCATTTATTTGAAATCCAATCAAAAGTCCTCTGACAGACGTCCCGCTAAACAAAAGGCTGCATTCCATTCGTGGAAAGCTACACGTTTTCACTTTCTTTTATTGTTTTTAGATGATTACTCCCAGCAGGTTTCCAGGAAAGTAATTCACTTTAATAAAAACAGACAGCGGGAATAATACAGTTAACCTAGAGTAACTATAAACTGCTGCCCTGATCATATGAACACAGGCTCAGCTCACCAGCTCTCACTTATGTTGTCACAACTTCTGACCCGTTTCAGTGTGTTTCCAGTGGTTAATGCCAAATAGAGGTATGATCAAGGGAGGAAAAGCTCAACCTCAGTGTTTTCTTTTAAAGGGTAATCTGCTTCCTAAAATGTTCTTTTAGCATAACCAACATTTGGATGTTAGCCAGATCTTCTCATATTGTTTTTAATTTTTTTTCTTGCCATAAGACTGAGAGGACAGGGGAGGCAAGAGGGCGTGGTGAGGAGAGCGGCTCTCCATGTTCACATCTTCCCCTCCCTGGACAAACAGTCTGTCATAAATGCAGACAGAACATTTTCAGGAATTACATCTGACTTTTTTATTTTTGCTAATGAGTTCAAAGAGGTAAAGGTATTTTATAAGATGTCCAGATAAAATTAAACTTCAAGTGACACTGATATTTCGCTATGCAACATAGCTTGCATTTTGCTTTTACTCTGGCACATAGGGTTACCATAATAATTATATTTAAAGTAATTAAATCCACAAAGCCTGGAAGAAAAGTTCTTTAAAAAGGACATTAATGGACACTCCCAGTTCTATCTGAGAGCTCTAAGGTTTTCGGAACTTTGAGATACTACATTTACATCGAGGAAAAAAAGCAAAAGCAAATGACAAACACATATTTATCCAGTGCTTGTTGTCCCTCAATAGCTGCACAAACCACTGTACAGGCCCATTAACCATGGAAATGCATATAGATACTATGTGAAACAAACAAGGAGATGATTTAGCAGAGATACTTAAGAAAAATGAAAACATTAAATGGTCTATGCTGGGGAAAATTAACATCAGAAGAGAAAAAATGTGTTCACACATTGCCAACATTCCAAATGTTGGTGGTATTCAGAGAGACCATGAACGTCACACTGTCAGTTTAGTATGGCAATGAACACACTTGAATCCATCCTGCTACCACCTACAACTACCAATAATACAAATATTAATAATAATATCCTTAATGTTGATTTGCCGTTTTCATGCAGGATCATTCAGCCTAATGTAGACTGATGAGTTCACTGTCAGATTTGTAGATAGACTAAACAAGTGTTTCTGCACCACACGGTGGCAGAAATACTGAGGAAATCAGTGCACCTTCACTCTGCGCGTAAGGTGAATTGACCGGAATGAGGTGAGCATAAAATCCTACTACCTCAACTACTACTACTACTACTACTAACATCTTAACAACTATTCATGTTTTCTACTCTTACCACTACTACTACTACTACTAATAATACAATTATAATACAATTATTATAGGTATGATGTTGTTGAAACCTGGCTTAAACTTAAGTTGTCACTGCCTTTTCAAGTATCAAATGAATTAATATGTGGAACTGTTAATCCAAACCTTTTACTCAATTGTGACTTTTTCATCTGGTTTGTTAAGCTTTATTTATTTATTTATCTTTTTCGAAATTCTAATTTGAATGTGTATGTTTTCCGCTTTATGTCTGAGTGTATGTTTAGCCACGGACGTTTGATTGTCGTGATGAAAAGGGCCATACAAATAGAGTGGCAAAATAATAACAATTCCTTGCTATTTTCGTGTCTGAAGTTATGTAAATTAAATTAAACCATTAATAAATGAGGATATATATATATATCCTCATTTATTAATGATTTAATTTAATTTATATATTTATTTATTGTTAAAACACACAGTCAACACATTAATAATAACAGTAGTAACAGTTACACAATATTTAATAGATTATTAATATAATGATTCGGATTATTGAAATAACAATGAATAACTGGGATGGATTGATCATATTTTTTAGGTAGGAAATCTACAATTGGGTATTTACTTGTGTATTACGTCTATTTAAAACGTTCTCGCCTTGTGTCCATTCCTCCGATGTAATGTGAGACAAACACACGTTCAGTGGGGGATTTTTTTTTTAACTGTCCTCATCAACATATGATTTGCATGACGGTGGACATGCCACTGTGTTCAAACATTCACCTGAAAAACTACAACTATTTCAAAGTTGCGCCATGCGCTGTCGGCGCTGCTCCAGCAAACACGCGCACTGTGAACAACTTTCAAAAAAAAATCACAGCAGTTCAGGAAACATGTCAGGACCTCCTTCAAACTTTGCGCCGTTCGCTTGTGCAGATTTCAAACCGCAGCGCAATATGACTTTCATTATTTTTACAGCACAGTAAAAATGCGGGTGGCCGACAGGGCCCATTATTTCACCATTTCAGAGCACTGGAGACGATTTATGAAAGTATTATGGAACATGCTGAACGATAACAACTCTGAAATATTTTTTTTTGTTAAAGGAGGGGAGGATATGTAGAAATATTCACCTTCAACATGTTATGATAAGGAGTTGTGATATAATTTTTGTAGTTTATGAATCGCTATTTATCAGTAATCTTGTGGTTAATAACAGGGGAAACCACTTTATTATTTTCAGCTGGAGATGTTTGAGAGGCAGGCAGCAACAACAATCAATTATTTACAGTCATATACAAAAATTATGCTCTTGAGATTAGGTGGGATCCAAATTTACAGTCATTTATATTGTGAAATGGATAAGCTGAGCTGCAAAGTAAATTGGTGAGAGTTTTGTGTGTGATATTAAATATCTGTGTGAGGGCAACAGGTGTTGTTGTGTGTTTACTCATCCCTGCTGGACTGGACCAACTTGTACTCACAGTGTGTGTTGTCCTGCGTCACATGTTTTCCAGGATGAGCCTGGACTGCGGGGGCCACTGAAGTGGTCTGATTGTGCAGGAGGCCCAAGCTGTGGGCCCCTCTCGCTCAATGTGCTCCCAGCTAAACATTTGTGAACGGATTTGGAAACTACAACTGAGATGGCATTTTCCTTTTGAAATAAAAAAATACCAAAGGACCAGATAATCCCTGGAAATCACGGTTAGACAAGGGTAATTAGCACTGACCTTGCTATGCACGCTGGCAGCCAGCGAATCCCGCCATTGTGTTTGCATTGTTGCAACCACCATACTCCCCATATGGTGCGTGCTAATAAGAATGAGAGGGCATTCTGCAACTCACAAACAGCTAAAGTTTGTGTTTAGTCTGTAACTTGAGCTCATTGTTCAAATTCTCCATGCGCTCAGCTAGGGAACTATGTTTTCAATGAGAAAAAGCTACTGCATATTTATGTCTGACAGTGTAGAAAAGAGCATGAAAAATAACCCTGACATTTCAATGAACATGCAATGTTTGGTATTTATTGAACCAGTTTTCTTTCTATTTTGTTCCACCTCGTGGCTTTAAATTGGATAAAATCATCTTATTCCAGTGTCATACATTGTTGTTTGTTCTATAGACTCTTATTCTAACTCTCCACTGATGTTTTTACACTGAGAGAAACACTCAAACCTCAAAGACCACATGTTTTCTAGGACTGCGCACTCATTACAACGCAAATATTCTTCTTATTTTTATAAACAATAAACCTCGAAATTAAGTCGGACATATTTTCAATGTCTGGGGAAATTTCAGATAGAGTTTTCCACATTGTTTGGCCAAACAACATTATTTTTTGAGGATTAGCAGGTCACTTCTTGTTGAAGAGACTCATGTCTTAATTGCTGATGAACTCACAGACTCATTAACTGAATTATCAGCTGTAAGCAGTGACCACATCAAAAGGCTTTATTTAAAGGGCTGCACCAAAATTAGAAACATACATATGTCCTTACTTACTGCTACACGCTCAGGAAGTGGTTCCCAACATGCCTCTTATAGTGACCCTTTTTGACAGATCACGGCTCGCATGCATACACACTGATTGTCATCATTTCAGAGGCATAAAAAGATTAAAACGGTACAGTGCAGTACTTAGAATAAAACATGGGAAAAAAAAGTCTGCAAACATGGCTTTGTGTCCTTGAATTTATTTTTATATTTATATGTTTAATCTGTATATGAGTGACATCTCATGATGTCATCTTAATGAGACAGTGGGATGTGTAAAGTTTCCTTCGTGAAATCCACCCTTTTTGAGCGTACTTTGCCATTAAAGGTCCTGCGTGTGCAACCTTTCACTGAAATGACTGTAAAGGCCCACAGTTCCTGTCAGGACGGGAGAGATTTATTGATTTATTTTGCCGGGAGAGGCAGAACCAAGTTCACTTCTTCTTCTTTTTTTTGTCCCTCGTGATTATTTTTAGAGGCTGAAAGTGGCTGTTTTCAAAAAAGAAGTTCCGTGACCGTATATCAAAAAATAAATAAAATAAAAAAAATCCCAGTGCCGCAATGGTGGGCTCGCTCTCTGTGCCTGCTTTCATTTCACCGTGTTTATGTCTGCGTGCGTGCGAACGCGCGCGCAAGCGTGCGTGTTGCTCTACGTAAGAGCATGTGCAACTACGGGGCACGGAGACGCAGGGGGACAAATGGATTCCATGTTTGCAGGAAAACACGCTGCAGGCGCGGGGAAACTTTGTTGTTTATGAAGAACACGTGAAACCAATCAAATCTGAATTATCTTCCTGTTGTTCCAGCTTTTGTCGTTTGCAAGTTTTCAGTTCGCTCTCCAGCAGTGTCACCACCCAGCATGCAGGTCTGCGCATGAAAGGTAGGTTTACTGGGCTCACACGCACGCACGCACACACACGCGCGCGTACAGTGAACTCACATGCACCCAGATAGTCAGCACGTAGTGTTTTTTTTACTCTTTGTCTCCCACCCACTCGTAATTGTTGCTTCTTCTGGAGAAAAAAAATGCACACTGCCAGCCTTTTTTTTATCCATAAGATCCAGCGAAAACAAACCTGCTCAAGCTGGTTGGTCTTTTTCTTAGGTGTCTTTTCATCTTCCTGAACCATACGCACGAGCGCACACTCACACACACACACACACACGCAGGCATGTTTGTGAGGAGCATCAAAACCTCAAGGGGATCTGATAAATTGTCAACCCACAGGAAATGATTTGCAGACCTTTCCAGCATAATAAGCCATTTACATACTCATCCTTTTAGGAAGCTGGGCTACGCGCTTTACACACGCACGCGCACACATGCATGTGCACACACATGCATGTGCACACACAGAACCACTGTCACACAACCAATTCTACTTGCTACACACACCATTCATCAGACAAACTCACAGGTCCCTGCAGCAGTTATTTGGACACACTTATGCAGAGGCGGACAGCTGCTAAAGTGTCACACACAAAAACACACACACACACACACAGACCCACTGACGCAAAATGTTTGAGACTAAGATTTTTTATGAGTCAAAACCATCAGTCACAATCAGGTACTTTTTCCTCTTTATTGACTACAACCCAGCAACTCTATGTGGACCCTTTAAAGCCATTTCTCTCTAATAACTTTCCCATCACACGTTTTTTTATTTATTTTTTATGATCAGACTCTCTCCGTGCGGCTTACAGGCTCAGCGAGAGCACGGCGAGGTCAGCTTCATCTGCTGCGTTATTGGGAAAAACCATATATGTGTTACGAGGCCTACCGCAGTGGGTTTGAGTGCAGATGCATGTGCCTTCTGTGAGGGTCAGTGCAGTCTCTTATACCAAAGGAGGACATGTCATGTGGAGAAAGAGTTCCGTGATGATTGCATTTATGGACAGTATTTTATTTTGTATTTGATAACAGGGCAGCTTTAGTAGCCTATATGAGTTTTTTTTATATGACTTTAACAAGAAAGAGGCTTTGGTGGAGGGGTATTATAGCGCACACACACCATTGGCAAACGCAGACAACGTTTTTGTTTGAATGATACAGTGTTGTGTTACATTTTTATATTATTCATTTCATTGATTTGATTGCATTTGTGACTCGCTTTTTAAAAAAAAACTCAGAATGACTAATTTAATGTTTTTTCTATAGGTTCTAGCAAAAAGACCATGGGATTAAAATGGCCTTGCAGTCTTCAAAGTGTTTATTCAGGCTGTCTGTTTCATAACTCTCAACTGTGTTGCATAATATACCTTCATCATTCCATAGCAGAACCGATGTATAGATTAATCAGGCTATTGTTCTAAATGTCATGTGTTCAAGTTCAAGTTTCAAACCTGTCACCAGTTTGCTGTGCTAAACCCAACAACTTTATGATTAGATGACGCTGGCACTCATGTATTTTACATTTTGGAAAAAATTATAATAATAACTCTTCCTTTACCATTAAATGTGTGGCAGTGAAACCAACTGCAACAGAAAGCAAATAGGTAGGAATATTAATAGGGAGTTTATTTACAGTTTGAATGGTGCTTAATCAGTGATGTGCTCATACTCCGCAGATGGTGAAAGGAGCTTTCCTGGTCAGGTGAAGTGAGAGGGAGAAGACAGAGAATCCCTTATTTGGCTGAGCGGATCCCCCTCCCAGCTCCCTGGTCGAAGTTCCTGCCCTGTCAGTAAATACAACAGTAAGTATAACATTTCACACTAACAGAAATTAGAAGCAAGGAGAAAAGTAAACACGGGAGAGTTTGGGGGCCGGGGTATTTTGGAAAAGAAATCCTCTGTTTGTATTAATATTTCACCTCTGGGAAAACTTCTGTCACTGGCAATTGAAAGGCCATGCGTCCGACATTATGTCAATTTGCTGTTGCGCCGGCATTTATGACTTTATTGAATTAGGGAAGAACGTCTGTGGTGGGTCAGGATCTCGGTGGGCCAGAGCGGAGGTGGAGACGGGGAAACAGAAAGTTAAAAAAAAAAAGAAAATGGCCAGTTTGGAGTGAAGACGGAAAAAGCGAGGACTTATTTTTGTTTCAAATGTGTTTCCGTCCACATATGGTCCTTGTTTTGGCCTATATACCAAGAATCTCAGAGGTGACCCCTGACCCGGCTCCTCAGACTGACATGATTTTGGCTGTCTCACTCTGAGTTTGATTCGACCCCGTGTCCCCAAAGTTCAAGGGTCGCCTCCAGGGAGCAGCAAATTAACCCAATGTGTCAAACTTGGCATGACACCATGTTCAGCCGAGCTCTGCCGCTCAAATATTCTCCTTTATTTTCCACTTGCGTGCATCCGATGTTAAGCTCTCTTGTCCTGTCTATTTTATGTGGGTTATTTTAAATTCTACCTCTCTACAAAGTCGATGGTGTGTGACTAATTTCCCCCCCTTTTAACCTCCCTCATCCTTTACAGCTAAAATCCCACCCCTCTACACGGCAATCGCTTCTCTGACATCTTCCTCCTTTCTTTTGGGGCAGGACCCCTCTCTGTCTGATCTTCCACTCTCTCTCACTCTCCCCCTCTCTCTCACCATCCCTCCCTCGGCCCAATTCCTCCTCTCCCTGTGTCTCTCCCTGCGGTTAAAGACGTTTCAGTTCAGCTGTCACAAATTATGTTCGCCTGCCCAGCTGTCAAAACAGGGGGGTGTCCCTTTCATTCCACCTCACATACTACGAAAGGAGATGGGAGGGAGGAGGGCTTTAACGCTCGTGTTTGGACACAAGCAATTATCTCTAATTATTGTTTTTCTTTTCAGTTTCCCTGTCCCGATGGAGGTCCGACCAGACGAACATGCAATAATCCGCTCCAGTCGTCCGGGATCAGCGGGCCTCGGAGTCCAGGACTCGGTCCCGGGACTCCGCAGCTTTCATCTCAATGTGAGTCAGGAGTTGATTCAAACATGGAGTGATGGGAGAATTAACCCCTGGGACCCAGCTTTCAATGGGCTCGGCTAAGAGATTATATGTGTTGATGGCAGGCTTGTATATGCACTGGGCCTTTCAAAACCTCAGCTGTTAAATCAAGGCACCGCAGTCAGGATCTTCACCATTTTTACGTCTCGACGTGTGCAGCCTCTCTTCTCCCTCCTGGATCCTCATGTTTTCTTGTTGGAGCCTAAAAAGTGTACTCGGCTCACAAATTCCTCTGTAGTGCCCGTGACACAGGCCACAGCGTTACAATGTGTGCCGTACATGTTCAGAGCCGGAGGACTCTCATCCGACTTGCCACGGGGAGTTTATGTTTGATGTGCAGCTTTAGATTCCCATGACCGTCACTGAGCCTCTGGGGTTCGAGCTCTTTCAGGGCCTGTGACTACATGTGGCGGGGCGCACGAAAACACCACATTGCAACAGTTACGTGCAGTCGGACGAATTGGATCATCCCAGAGATTGTAATTAATTTGAGTTTGCGACTGACGTCTTTGGTGGTCCTCGCAAGCTTCGGAAGAAAGGCGCAGGGAGAAGGAGAGGGGAAAAAAAAAGGAAAAAAAAAAAAAAATCCTGTCCTCCTTTCCTTTGCAGACTTGTACAACATGTTGCATGCATCCTTTGGTTTTGGCACGCACGCCAAACCCAAAGGATGTTTTGGCGCTGCGAAAAAGCCACACATCTCAAATATGAGTGACACGAAAGATGTCGTAGGGACGAAGGCAACAAAAGGACAACAGATGAGTTGAAGTGACTGATCACTGTAGAAAACACAGAGCAGAATGCAGATGGGCTGCAGAGTAAGGGGGACGTGTGGCCCACGTTGTCCCTCGCTCTCGCGGAAATGTTCCCTGCCGAGACCCCTCGTATCACTTTAAAGGGCCGGACACAGCGGCATGTGAATGTGCAAAGCGTTGTGGTGAATTCCGTTAATCCCAGTGGAAAATTCTTGCAGGAGCAGAGGAAATCCATGACAACTTATCCAGTAAAGATTGACTTTGCGCCACTCTATGGAGCCGTCAGTCACGCTGCTGGCATATCGAGTACTGGAGAGCTGGAGAGTCTCGACGCACTCACAGCTCCTTCGCTGTGTTTTTTTTTTTTTTTAAACATAGAAATTGCAGATTGCGTATATAGATTAGGTTATTCGCCAGCGCATAGCAGATAATCAGTACATGATGGGCCATCGATCAGATGAAAACCTTTTACAGGATAAGAAAAGATGTAAAAATGCCATGATACTAATACTTTAACAAATTAATGAACACAGAGACTATGGATTAAAACTGGTGGGTTTTTTTTTTGCATTTATTTCACGGGGTGCATTAATGCTCTGGGCAGCCAAACAGCCCAGTTTGTGTGACCAGCCGTAGAACAACAAGCCTTGGATCACGATCCTTTTGACAGTGCGCTACATAAGGCCCACAATAGATACCACGGTGCATTGTTCTTTCGAATCCCTCGCTGAGATTCAGCTAATGTGAAAAAAGAACAGAAGTTAGCTCATATGCAGTTTAATGGACAACTCTGTAACTTTCATGAATAACCCAAACCTCCCGCCAGACTTTGGGCTGTGCACAGTAACTTTCTCCATGTAATGTAATGTACATCACTCGGACCACCGAGGGAAGCATATATGGTACGTTCACGCAGGCAGGAGTGTATAAGCATCCTTCAGTGCGGACTAATTTCGCCTCTGTAAAAGTCATCTGTGTCGCTGAAAACCACCAAAGTGAGCTCAAACTCATCGAGTTATGAGCTTTCCATGTGCCGGATGGACTGAGGCCTAAATCCTCCCCCTCTGCTTTTTTTTTTTTTTTTTACCCTCACAGAGCCAAAATCGCATCTCGTGTAGCAAGTGTTTGATGAAGAAAAGTCAGTAAAAAAAAAAAAAAAAAAAAACGTGAAAAATTCTTCATTTGAATCCCAAAGGATCTTTAAATAAATACCTCTCAGGGTTCGTTACGGGCAGACTCTTTGGCGTTTAGCCACTCGTGTGATCTGTCGCATTTATGGAGCAAAAAAAGAAAAAGGGGCATTCTTGTCTCATCTTGGCCAATCATAATACCCATAGCCACACACGGTCTTTCTTTAAGGTCATAGCTGAGCCCACGTGATGCTTTGTGCTGTCACGTCTGTCTGGCCCCGCCCCTCCCCCACCCCTCTATCGTCCCCTCCCCATCTTCACATTGTCCCAAAGGTGGCACCTCTCGGCTAGTGTCACATCCATCCCCCCTGCCTCCTCTAAATCCTCTCTCCTACCGACTGATCCACCCTTTTATTTGTGTTCCCGAGTCTATAGTGGAGACATTACATGGCAAATCTCTATTGTCCGGCCCAGGGCCCTGCGTGTAATCTCCCTTGTCAAAGGGGAATATTCAGCGATTAGCCCCACGCAAATTACAAGGGGTTGATCAATGTGTCTGTTCAGCCCTCATTAACTGCTAACAGGGCTTCATCAGAACCACCCACACTACCGGGGACCTTCAACCTCTCACCCCTGACACCTGGAACTCTCCCCAGTGGAGCGCAGATTTCTTGACTGAGTCCCAACAAACTTGTCTCCCCGAGGCGTCTGAATGGAACGGTGTGATTAATGAGACGGCCGTGCCGAAGATGATGAAGAAGAAGGAGAAGAAGAACGAAAAAAAAGATTTCCACATGTCTCCAGAGACTGGCATCACAAAGTGGCATCGTGCAGTAATGAGCTGGTTGTGCGCCATGCCTGAGATCATCCACCCATCTTTAATACTGCAGGAAGATAATGCAAAGGGAAAGTGTCATTCGCTGACGCGTCCGGTTGTTATATCACAAGACCACCCATCGGTTACATATGTGGCACCAGCAGAAGAGCGTCTCGGTGTAATATCTAGCAGATGGAGGCAGAGGGCACATTAGAATGGGCTCGTCTATGATGCTGGTCAAGTGGTCATTTCTCCCGGGCCATTAACCACCTGGGAGCGCTATGTTTTGTCAGCTTTTCCAGAGTTTTAGGTTTCATTCCACCGCGCTTTGAAATCGAACACGCCCACCACCCCACACATGCCCGGCAAACACAGAGCTTTCCCTGACCGACGCACATAAACACACGTCTGTGTATGCACGGCCAAGACAGCCCCCGAGCACATCAAACACACACATTCGGTGTACACAACGTGCACAGAAACACACACGCAAACAAACACATGTTGCACGCTTACATACACGCAGTTTTTTTTTATATATTTGAAGAGGTAGATTGAAGGATGGTTACAGTTGCCAAGAAAAATGTGTAGACATTTGTGGATCCTCGAGGAGTAATCCTACTGAGTCACTGACCTTTAGCATGAAGTTCATACTTGTGATTTGTTTAAAAGTAATCAAACGGATCGCCACAAAATTTGGTCTAACTCCTGAATGCATCACACTAAGATGACCAACATGGTAGACATTGGTTCAACACAGGATAGGCGTAGTTTTGCAGAGCAGCTATCTTAGCTGTAACCTCTGCGGAGTCAAAGGATTCTATTTCTAAATAAAGAGCGACTGATAAGACTATAAGGTGGTGAGTTTCTCGTCAGACTTTTCCAGAAGTTGTGTGTTCACAGTAAAAGAAAAACAGTGCTCAGCATACTGTAAGTGCTGTATACAATGAACTGATGGAACAAGCGGGTACAAAATATGTCGCGCGTGGGATATTATTATAAAGATTTTGAATTTTTTTCTGAATGTAAGGAAACACGAGAGAAAATGTAAGTGGAAAATCTGGAGTTCACGAGGTTAACGTGCACTGTAATAGACTCTGATCATGGTATAAAGCCACATACTCTCAAACCACATGTGAAGGTCTTTTTTTGTGCTCCTGCCAGTGAGTTAAGGACTGTAGACAGATTTAAGTGATAAGCGCAGAAATCCTTCAGGATGAAAGAGGAGCGAGATGCCACTTTTCCTTCCAGAGGCTGCATCAGCTGTAACATCTTAAAAAGTCACCTCTCAGCCTGTCGAAGTGATCGCCGCCGAGAGTTCAAGTCTGACAAGACGTTAAAAACTACGGAGGAAACCGATACTCGTGGTGTTTTTAGTCCCAAATCTTGAATAGCAATTTTGGAAAATAAAACGTGAAATCATTATCAGATGTAGCCAAGAGCCACTTGATCCACCCCAACACTCCAGTTCAAGGCTGTGGGGCCTTGTTGTGTTGTAACTTATTGTTCAAGGTGCCGGAGTAGGACAAATATTTAGAGATGCTCCTTGGGCCTTAATTAATCACATTGGATTTTATGATAATGCACGTATTGACGAGTTGACTGAAGCGGAGACGGTGAAATCGGAACCAGGCAGGATGGGTTGCATGTAAATCTGCCTCTAACGATGACAACATTTGATCTTTCATGGCGTCAGTTATTTATTAGGCTGTCAGCAAGAGCAAGGCCCTCTTTTCACTGTCGCTTTAGTGTTTAGCTATTTAAGAGACTTTTTCCCCCCCCCCTCTTTAATTACATTCCTCTTTGTAGTAGATGTGTCCCACTTATCAGTGGAGATTAAGTTGCAGGAGAAAGAGGAAATCACAACAAACGTGACGATAAATTCTCTTGATTTATTTCCCAGGGTTTGGGATTTATGTTCCAATATGATTTGATTCAGTTTATGTGCACATG
Organism: Colistium nudipinnis; assembly: GCA_016785305.1. NCBI lineage: Eukaryota > Metazoa > Chordata > Actinopteri > Pleuronectiformes > Rhombosoleidae > Colistium > Colistium nudipinnis. The sequence continues at coordinate 442,633 of JAFBJU010000476.1, read as the reverse complement.
GGACACTCGCAGAAGTGTGGACGTGCACATCAGGAGGTGTTTAGATTAATTACGCCCCAATGTGCTGTGGACCGAAGTGAACTACGAGGTACGTTGTCTGTGAGGCAGTGAAAGACAACTGGGGAACTGTGGGTATTCTGTCCGTGCCGATTGAAATCAGGCTCTCGGGATGAGACTCTACTGAACAATTGAAAACACGTCGATGCGTAGCATTCATTTGCGAGTGTGGCATTTCGCGTGGCGCCGATTATCACGGGCCCTCTTACACGAGCCTTTCTCTCTAAGCATGATGAGCAGAGTGAGTGTGTGAATGGTCTGCAGATTTAACACACACTTCCCTGTCCTCAGGGGGAGATATGTGGCCCTGCACATGTCTCCTGTTTCCGCTGGCTGACTAGATTCTGGATGGTTCGCCTCCATCTTTCTGCTGTGGAAGGCGGGGAGTCGTATTCGGTGTACCTCTCTCTCCGTGTGTGTTGCTCACGGGATTTTTCGGTAATAATACCTAATAATAATTGTACCTATGGGTTTGGTTATGAAACCGCAATGTAAATATTAAACAAAGTGCTTGTAGGTGGACTGACCATTAGAAGTACATTCTGAGAGTCGGTTCGCTCTGCTGCAGACATAATGATCATTTCCATGGCCTTATTCACAAGATTCTCACCATGATGCACGGACACCATGACACCTCCTGATCCAGAGTGGTCACAACGACCAGCAGCTTTTAAGCACATCTCCCTCTGCATCACTGTCACGACACAGAATGAATAATGTCCCTTGCCTTTTTGTCTTCTGGAGCTCCTCGTTGAGCATGTCTCTCAGAGACACGTTGTTCACGAAACATTTTGAAAAACAGCTTCTGGAGTAGAAGCATTCTCATCCTCACACACACACACACACACACGTAAGGCAAAATTAAATCTATGTTTGCCGATGTCACCGTCCTTTGTTCGGCAGCTATGGATGATATTATCCCAGGAGAAAATTCCAGTTTGTGGGGGGGGGTTGATCACTCGATTCACTGAACTCACCACTGACATATTTATATCTGGTATGTAAGCTATGCACGTGAATGTCGAAGCAACAGATGCAGAATTAAATGATACACCAAAAAAGGTAGCCAATCCAATCAAGAACATGACTGTGGCCTAAATATATCTGGTCACTGTCATTTTAAAATATGCATGCATATAAAGCCATAGCAAAATGCATAATGTAACAATAAAAAGGTTTCCGCTGTCTTAACACAACTTAGCAATAAAATCCAACTGACATGCAACAATACAATTTTTTTTTGTGTCTTGCAATATGTAATGTTAACTGCTTAAACAACATGTCAAGCTGTCACCAGAAGACCTGTTTTCTGAAACAGAAAGTGAAAAAAAAATGAGGGCTCTGTTCATCTCCACATGTGTGTGGCAGAGTGAGATGATTGCAACATGTTGGCTTCTCTGATCATGAGAACTTTGTTGAGAACCATATACTGTCTGTAAAGCACCGAGGACCACACTTGAAGCCCCCACCAAAATCTGTGCTCTGCTCCATATTGATTGTTTCCATAAAATATTATTATGAAGCTAATTGTGCTCCTGTACTTTAGATCACATGGCCGGTGTATGAAAGTCAATAAAATGTGGTATTTGCGGGCACGAGTATAAATCCACTTCAGCATAAATGATCCAGCAGCCCCCCCTCCCTTAATAACTGGTCTGTATGGCGTTCGTGGATTGAAGTTTCGCCGTGATTTGTGTGAGCATTGCAAAAAAAAAACCTTCTGGCTGAGAAATGATTGATTTTAACACCGTGGCAAGGGTGTGTGTGAGAGTCTCTTTGAGCCATATGTGTGCCGAGTGATGGCGACGGCGCAGCACGGGTGGGGATGCTCTCTTAGCAGAGTATGGTGAAAGTAGAACAAAGTGTCGATTTTTCGAGGAAAGTGGCCTCTGGGCGCGAGTGGATAAACGTTAAGCTTCTAGCTGATGAACAGGTGAAAGTGTTCAACAAACTCACGGAACACCCGTCTCTCATGGAGAGGAGCCGCCGGTACGAAGGGGCCAGCTGCGCAGCGCGCCGCTCTGATGAACATATCGCACGGTAAACAGTTCCAGCCTCCTCCACCTCCTCCCGGAGCTTGGAGATTGTTGCAGTAAAATGGCACGGAGGAGAATGCGCGCGCCCCAGCTGAGCCACTGCTATCTGATGTAGGGCGCACACCGCAGAGTGCGGGACCATGTGGGGCAGACCACCCATGAGTGCGGCCTCCCCCATTTTCCCCCGGCTGCAGCTGGAAGATACACAATGCCGGAGCATGGGAACCGAGCACCAGCCGTCAGCGGCATGGAGCTGGTCCTTAAACGGGGGGGGCGGATATTTTTGGTTAGCGGAACGAGGATGGTCTCATTCGACTTAGGAGGCAGGTTGACTTCCTGTCTGGCGCTGTTTCGAGCATTTATTTGTTTGAGGAACGCCCGATGTCAAGACCGATGCACACTGGAAGTTAGACAGGACATATAAATGTATTATTATTTCATTTTCAGTAAATAAAAATGATACATGTGCTTTAGAATATGTTAAAACTAACCCCTGTGTTTAAACAGTTAATTTCATATATAAGAAATAACAACATTTGTCATCGACCAATCCCATTCACATCAAACTACCCTAACCGTTTGTGGATCATCAGCACCACCATCCTCATGTTCCGTTACTTTTTAACTGTGATTTAGTCTGAAAAACAAAACAAGGACTTCTTCAGAAATGTTGAAATGCAAAGCCGAGGCGTTGGGCTGGGATGTTTAGGTTAAGCAACCCCCTGGCTTAATAAACCAAATAAAGGTAAACCGTGCAAAATGGCCACAATGAAAGCCAGGCTAAGTAAATGAAACAGAGTTTACAAGATACAAGGGGCTGCATGCGTGAAACCTCAATGCGAAACAGGTGATGGACGTTGTTTTTTCTCTAATAAAGAGGATCTGAGGGAGAATCCCAGCGAGGAAGAGATTATTGAAAATCCCACGACGAACCCATGTGCCGGGGTATTTGGTGCACTTGTTCGCAGCGTACCGGCGCGTCCCGCTGTGTCCGATGGCGCAGCAATAACACGTTAGATGTTATCGGCGCCGTATCATTTGATCAAATATCACGGCTTTGGCGTAAGTCTGGCCTCCGTTCCGTGGATTACTTGATGTTGGGTCACTAAACTGTTCGCTAAGACTCGGCCCGGTCATTTAAAGCGGGAAGTTAAACCGTCTAAACACAAAGTCCGGCATCCCCCTTCGACAAAAGCCCGATTTATATCCTTATCTGCGAGATTATCCGCGGAGTCTTCTGAGAGTTTGTCTTCACTTTAAGGTGAGTCGGCTTTTCGCCTTTTCATTTTTTCGGGCCGGGGGAATAAACACAGCGAGTGGAGCCACTCCAGAGAAAATATGAACCCCAAGAACAACAAGAAGGTTCTTTTTAACTTCTTCAGACCACATCTCCCTATAAAAGCTGAACAAACATACCCTGCCACTTGTGAGCGGCTGCTGTCCAGCGAGTTTCACAGAAAAAGGGCTCGCTTTCAAAGGGGGGGGGCTTATGGGCCTAACGAAAACTTCACCTTAACTGAAATAATAAAAGGGAACGCCACCCAAACACTGGCCATTTGTTCCTTTCCGCGGCGTTTTCACTGGGCTGCCGTTTGTCACTCTCGATGCGTCAAGATAAGTCATTGTTCACGGGAAGTTTTTTTGTTTTTTTGCTTGAGTGTCTGTGTGAATAATGCGACCTAAGATGTGCCATGGCGAGCGGGTTGCCTGCGAGGGGGAACAGACGAGCCGAGGCCCCGTGACCGAACCAGGGGGACCGCCATCCCCGGAGCTCCTCCTGGGGGAAGACGCAGCGGGCTCAACGGTGGTATGAGAAAGAGTGGCCTGTGAATGGTTACTGTTCAATTTGTATTTGGTTCCCCGCTGGTCGCGGAGCTGAGATCAGAGCCCAAAGTGAAAACACATGTCGGGGGTCAGCAGGATCAGAGGACCACCACACACACACAGCGGAGAGACGGGGGGAAAAAAAAGCAATGGGAACTTATGCGCAGAAATGGATTGAATAAACAGAGTCTGCAATCGCCTGCACCCTATTATCCTATAATTTACACGGCATGGGAGCTGGGAAACGCAGGCTGTTGAACACCGCTATTGCTTTGCACTGAAAAAAGGGGCACGCCGCGCCTCGTGCCAATCAAAAGCGCCGGCATTATGGTGGGAGACACGTTATGAATTCTTTGGGGGCTAATGTGTTTGTTTTAAATATCCCAGGGAAATTATTACCTCAGCGGCAAGCGATGTCTTGAGGAGCGGGCCCGGCCCGTTTGAAGGGTCCCGCAGCGCGACATCCATTTAATGACATAACAACTTTGAAAATTGTATTTGTGCAATCAATAGGGAGGATTAAAAAAAGGTGGAAGTAGGAGATTGGGCAAAATGATTGGCCGTGCCGCGGCCAAAAAAGAACTGGAGGGCGAGGACAGGCCAGGAAAATACGATTTTGACGCTCCTGATGGATGTCGGCTCACTTCTTCCACCTCGCTTTAATTTAAGCGCACTCCGTCCCCGCCGATCGAGCACAGTGAGCTCAACAGTAGTGAAAACATCTCCCGAACGACGTACGATATATTTCCAGAGGGATCCTGCTGTCAATTATTCCCCGCACCACCAAAGCCTTCCTCGCTCCAAATGGCGGTGGTCTGATTTGATTCACTCTTTTGCATTTATGACGTCGCGAGAAACATGTTGCACATTAATGCATTTGTTACAAATTACGTACCGACACTTACGCGCGTTCACTGGGGGGAAAAAAAAGAAGAAAAAAAAGGATGGGGCATGTTAGAATAGGAGGAGGAACATTGTCGTGTTTAAGTTTATTTTACTTTGAATGAATAACTGTCGGGCTGGTGGGGCTAACGTGTTGGGACTGTGTTTTTTGTACACCACACAAAACAGGAGGTGTACCCTGTTTTTGAACTGTTTTTTAAGTAACGCATAGCACAAGAAGTAAAGTCGGTAGCTTCAATGCTCGATGCTAAAAAGCACACATTTTAGGGTGACCCCTTCTCATAAATGGGAAACAATATCAGTGGTCAATACAGAATGCATGCACATAAAGGACGTAAGTTTGATGGTTATTGGCCGATGCTAACGAATGAAGTCCTGAAATGAACCGTTCTATACTATAATGTTTAGTTTATAGTTGATTCGTTTTTTTAGTTAGAGCAATTCTTTTTTTGATCTGTGTGATCCATGCCTTGGGGTTTTAAGTATCAGGCACTTATAACACAATAACATGACAAAATCCACGTGAAGCGTTGCGTTGCAGGGCGGAGTCCGGGTTTTGATAGGCTATGTCGCTCGCATTGTGGAAGTATACAAGTTGCGTGGTTTTTTTTCAGTGTAGACTGTGCACTGCAATGTTTTTTTTTCACACTAAACCCTCTGGGTTGGAACGCCAGTGAAGATGTTTTGGTAACATTTTTGTGGTCATCATTTATCTGTGTTTACAACTGTTTAAATTTCCGATAATCGCTCATCCTTTCCCCAAGCCATACTCGGCATTTGGATTAAATTAACTCATTTGTCTCTCTTTTTTTTTAAGGCAACGACATGAGGTGAGACATTTTGCTGGTGACGTGATGCGATTCATCCACGTAAAAGACAATTTGTTACATTTAAGTACCCCGTCACTATATCGTATGCTCATATAAATGCTTCAATTTTCTTCCCACCTGTGGCGGTCAATGGAACGATATATGGAAGTGTGTGCCCAACAATAACAAAGTCAAATGCACATTTCTCATGTCAGAACACACAAAAAGTAAAAAAAAAAAAAAGGTGAATCCTGTCTCCCATCTTGCAAACGCGTTCGGTAAAAACAACAGTCCCTCTCCCTTTCTTTCCCAGTCCTCCGACCATCTCCCCCTATGGATATCGGACTCGAGGCTAATTGGAGTCAGTATTGTCCCATCTGAGGATGGAGCAGATTACTACGCTCTCTCATCTGTTTGGTTTGATGGGCATTGGCGGAGGTTATCCAGCCTTTGAATCCCTCTGCTTATTTATGCAACAGCTGGGCAAATACCCACAGCCCTTCTGCATTAAGGCTCATTTTCAAACATTTAGAATAGACAGGGCCCTGTGTTTATGCCTCCATCTTCGCTCACATCTGCACTTGATATTATTTTGCAGACTTTTTGGAGAACAAGGGCTCAATCCTTTGTTATGACAGGGAGGTATTTTGAACTTTTAGGGGATTAATACTGTTTGCTTTCCTGCTCACTCCCTTCAAAACAGCTCCGGGGATCCAATAGGTTAAAGCTGAAATCTGTAACTTAATTTGGCAAGCCTGGTAGATGGGATATTGTTTTCAATTCATCTGCCACCTTCATTACTCAGCTGGGATACACCATCTCTCTCTCTCTCTCTCTCTCTATATATATATATATATAAAATATATATATATATATTGCGTTCAATGGAAATATATTATGGTTCCCGGTTTGACCATGTTTACTCCCCATCTAAAATTAGAATGATATCTACTTAGTCACTCAATACAGTGCATCAGTTTGTTATTAGTTGTTACAAAGTGTTTAGGACTTAGTAAAACAAGTCTTGTATGTTTATCTTATCTCTCCCAGAAACAATTCTATTTCCTGTTGTCACACACTCCATTAAAGTGGCTCTGTATTAATATTATAATGAATTGTATGAATGAAATTCTGCTAGAAAAAAGGAATTCCTCCAGATTAAAAGAGAATTTGACAACCTGTGTGCATCAAAGCATTATGGGGGAATATTCTGTGACCGTGCCAAGATTAAGGTTTGCTTACGTCTAGGCCCAAAAACAACTTGGTTCACTAACTAAAAAGAAAGAGGTAGGGTTTGTTGTAGGTTATGTCACAATCCTGGCCCCAAAATGTGCTTTCTTTCGTGCGTGTCTGCATGCGCTGGATTCCTATTTGGCAATCAGCTCGTCCGATTGTCGTCACCTGTCGTCAATCACACAATCACCTCATCAAGCCCAGCTGGAGGAGTCTGGCTCTCTCTCCACTCACGGCCAGGTTGTTTTCTGCCTGCTCAGTGATATCCGCTGTTTCAGCTGCTCAATACTTTCCTGGTATTGACTTGGTTCCTGTTTATTCCTGTGCCAATCGATGATTGACTGAAGATTTACCAAGTGCAGTATCTTTCAGTAATTCAGAGATGAATCTGGGGGAGCTGAATCAAAGTTCTCCATTTGAACAGAGCAAAATTTAAAGCTGCACTGATCGATGACCTTAATATGTTGGTTCACTCGCATGTCATCTTTATTATAATATAGAGTCCGATAAACCAACGTTTTTTTTATATTATCTGTTGAACACGAGCCGCTGCGTCAGTGGTTTGGAGTAAATTCCCAAGATCCAGTCGAGCTTTAGACAGTAGTTGAGGTTTCCATTATATTTTAATTTGTTTCTATAACCTCGGGCTCCGAGTGCTCTGAGCTTGCTCTTTCCTTACATTATAAATGGCATGTCTTCACACAGTGGGCATGTAGTTTAGCCAAGACAACGGGCAGCGTTACCAACGGAGCCCAGAAATGATTGGCAACAGACACAATGGCCTCTGGTGGGAGATGAACAAGCGCAGCGGGAACCTAATGTCACCCTGGATTCAAAGACGCCTGGCTTTTCTGGGTCAGTCGTTTTTTTTTGAAGGAGTGTTTCTACGAACGGCGACGTTGATTTAAATCCCATATTGGTCTGTGGCAGCCGTGGACTTTAACTCAACTCCTTTATCGTGGACATGCGGACGTGCTCTGTTGGATATGAGTGATTCAAAACGGGGCATGGCTTCAAAAAAAAACGGGCCAAACATTTATCAGTTTTGCTGAACTTTTATTCTTCGGTTAAATGAGCATGACTTTCTTACATTATGAGGTCTCGTACACTTTACATAAAAACCTTGACCTTATCCTGTGGGATGGAGAGGATTTCCCCTCCCCCCTGGTAATAACAGCAAAGCCTGTTCAAATTATTGGCTAAGGCATTCACGGAAGTTGCAATAACTCTGCTCACAAGTCTTTTTGCAGTTATGACAAGCCTGATTTGAACAGTCAAAAAAACGCAAATAAGGCGAGGGGGAAAAAAAAGATATTGTTCAACTGCAGCAGCTGTTTCCAGTGACATCTGGGAGAGAAACGAAAAGCTGGCACAGTGAAACAGATCCATAATGAACCTTCCTCTTTATTCCTGTACTCAAAAGTTCTGGCATAATATCTGGAAACAAATTGAGAAAAATTGCTTCCGAAGCCAATTTGATGAGTTTGGTTTCGATTGTTGAAGTAATCGCTGTCGGGAAGGTTCGGTGTTGGAAGTAAACTCCATGGATTTACAGCTGCACAAATCAATATATTTAAAGAAACAATGGATATAATCCTAATGTGTAATGTGAATGTAGTTGTTTGGAGTTATCACTTATCACGAAGGAGCTTCTGGTGTCTTTCCGTTTTTCCGTCAGACTCTGACAGAGGTTTTAGTTTGAAATGAATGCTAACAGTGTGACTTGTCTACTGGATGTTTCAATAGGCGATCCATTTTCCAACAAGTTTCCATATTAATGTGTTGATTTGGAGTCTACGGTTATTGATGCTGCCACCACCAAACGCCAAGACATTTTCATGTTGAATAATTAACTATTTCTTACTATTACTCGGAGTAAATCGGAGGACAGTCTTTATTTTTTTAGATTTAAAAAAGAAATAACATCCTAGCACGAAAACCAAAACTGTGACTGTCTTGCTGACTTGGACATTGTTGTTTAAGGCATTTTGTTGTTTAAGGATTCGCTGACATCTGACCCGAGTAGTGCTTCTGTCTTCTGCCAAAACATCCCTTTTTCAGTTTCCTTACTGTCTAATTAAATGCCCTGGTAGAAAATGTGCTGTTCATTTTGCCTCCCGACTAATGTCAGCTTTATACATCACGACTAAAGTGAATGTGCGTGTAATCACCTTTTATGATTCCAATCACAGAAATATGCCAACGATAATGTTGTCCCCCCCCCCCCAACTCATCTGCATGCACGCATATATGACGGTGATGCTCACAATGGCCACTGCATATACAGCCTATATGTGTGGTTTTATATGTGTGTTTGCGTGTGTTAATGTGCGTGTTTGCACAAGAGCAGACACAAAGAGAGCAGGACAGACACACACAGCGCGGGAAGTATGCTATAAACCTGCCACAAGTGATTTAGAAAGTCATATTTTTCCTCGCAGTTGACCAGCAACATGTGGTGTTCATAGACGGCACATGAGGCAGGGACATAATGGATGCTTTTAGGATAGCGTTGTCGAGCGTGGTTCTTTCTGTCCTTTTAAAAAGTAAAAAAAGACGCGCGCACACGCACAAAACATTTCCTCCACCGTAAATTCAGACGGACCACCGGCTAAGTCAAATGACAGTGTAGGCTATGCACGGAATTTGGCACACACCGATCACCCTCGCACATTATGAATTGTGCCATCTGTCAAAAATGAGAGGAGGAGAGCAACAGAGAACGCTTCCCCACCCAGGATAATTAGCCTCATCTCCCATTTTTCTCCCCCACCATAATTAGATGGGACCATAAAATCAGACGAGCATTTGCAGAAGCGAGCTTGATACCGCACTGGTGAACGTATGAGGGAGAAAGGGGAAAAATGATGAATGACCTTTTCTGACAACGCTGAACACCTGACTTTTGGTCTTTGTACATCATGTAGAACTGAGCAAGGGATCTGTGAAGTTTTGATTCATTTTCTGTTTGTTTTTTCCCGCTGATACAGCTGACAGCGTCTTGTTCCACGCATTGAAGGCGGTGCACTGTGCCTCCATACGCCGCTGCGTTTTGGACACTTATCCTGTAGCACTTGATTACATATGCATTTTATTTACCGACTTGTGAGGCAAACACGGGGGCAGCTGATAAACATTAGTGCTGGTTAGCTTGGTAGCTTTGTATTTCTCGATTAGTTTTTTCTGCATTTCGATGTTGACACTAAGCGCAACTCAAATGTGTGTGTGTGTTTGTTTGCATCACTGGCCAGACACAGCCTGAGCAAAGTTGGCGGCATGAATCGGGTTTCGCGAGGTTTAAATAGCCCTTGCTGATAATTTTGCTAATCAATATGGACACAGGTATGCTTCGACTTATGCTAAATTGGTCACAGTGACAATGTCACGCATTAAACCATTAATTCCTAATATTTGCCATGTGCTGCCATGCCAACGTGTTAACAACTAACACAAAGTAGAGCGTCATTACATTTGGTCATAAACCGCGGTATTCGACAAAACTGTGGATGTTAATATTACTCATCCGTAGGGAACATTTGACGTCAGCACACATTTTCATAGCACTTATCTGATTATTGAAAAAAAAGCTAATTTGGAATCAGAGTGGTGCTATACAAAAAAATAATTTCAGAATTTCATGACAATCCAGCCAAAAGTGGTGATGTCATTACCAACATATCGGGTCGGGTGTAAGGGCTAACCGAATAATTTAAAGTATACAAAAATCACATGACTAATATGCAATGGTCTTAAGAATCACCTGATCTTATTAGTTTAACACATTTGCAATATTATAGAGTCACATGTTTTGAAGCATCATACAGAGCTCCTTATATATAAAAAAAATAATAATCTGCATTAATTAATGCCCATAATCCCCCGAACACAGTTCTAAATTCGGATTGCCACTGACTGTCAGTAAATGTTATAAACATGTTATGAAGTTAACTTCATTGTTTTTCTTTGAATCAAATAATGCAGCAATCCTTGTATCTGAGCCTTTGAGTAGCTTTAGTGCATTTATATATACTGCAGTTCATCCACATGTACATTCGATGGAGAACAAATCACTGAGGGTCTAGGTCATATATAGTATAAAGCATATGGTAAAATTGCAACTCTGTTGGTGGGTTCTCTGAGGTATACCCTCTCCCTGCCAAATTTGCTGCCATGCATACCATTAATATCATACAGGTTTCCTGCTGCTACATGCATATGCTCCACGTAATGGGAAAAACCACAACTTAAGACCACTACCAGTGGGGTATAATTTTTGTAAATTGTTCTAGAAACCACATAATGTTAAATGCTTGTATAAATCCAACCAGAACCAGACTCCGGAGGGTATTTTAGCACAGCCCCGGGCCTAATTATTAACTTTTGGCCAGGGAGACACGGTGAATTGGAAACCTCAGTGGCACCACCCGCATTGAATACGGCAAGAGTCATTTGCACAGAAACAGGTTGTTACGTGCTAATGAGAGGTGGGTGGGTGGAGGGTGACAGAATAGCTTGGCCTATGTGTACGCGGCCCACTGCCCCTAAACTAAAGAGGGGATGGTGGTCTCTGCCATCAGCAGACATTAGGCTCCAGTGGGGAGAATAAGCTGTCTGTGTCAGGTGTCAGTGGACACTGATGGACCGTGGAGGTCAGCACGCAGACAACCAGCGCTGGTTAGATCCCTACTTATCAGAGGACAAGGCCTCCGTGGGCAGCGAATCAGCCCCAAAGAGCGGCCTTGATCCAATTAGAGATGATTCCCTCTGAATTTGAGTGTGCGTGCGTCTGTCTCTTTTTTTTCATGTGACGTAAATCTCACATAACCACGGGCTGTTCTTTGATTTCATTTCGATATTATCGAAGGGCAATAAACTCGGCTTCGCGCTACGCTACACGGAAGAGTTTGGACACTTGACTGGGGAAACGACAAAATAACATTTGTTTGCGCAACCGAGCACCGTGGCAACCCGGGACAACAAATTCGTCTCTCAAACCTCCTCCCTGCTGAGTCGTTGAGTCTGTCACACAGTGAGCGAAAAGCCCTGCCAGATTCCCCTCTTCTCATCAGATAACCGCCTCGGTTTCCCCGAACGTTCATGAATGAAGGCCCAGATGTGCGCCATATGCAGATTTGTAGCCGCGGAGGAGGGTGGGAAACATGTTGAAGTGAAGGACTGGTGAGGGAGGTTCACATACATGGAAACACATCTCCCCTGGTAGGGTGATTCTCGAAATGGCTAATTAGGCTACAGCAGCTGGCAAAGGAGAAACCTGGCAGCGAGGGTGGCCACACATATCTGAGCCGTTCTCCGGGTACCGCAGAGTGGTGTGGAGAAAAGGAAAAAAAAAAATCATTGCTATACGGTGTGACGAGAAGAGTTTTTTATGTTTTATTTGTATTCAATTCATTCATACAGTAAACATATTTTAGTGGAGCCCAACGGTATTGTGCAGTAGTCGCACAAATCTACTGACGCAGCTCGGCATCCTCTTGCGCATGCCTTCTACGTCACAAGCGTGCCGTCCCCCTCTCGGGGCTACGACGGCGTAGTCTTCTCTTCACCCGATCACAACCTGACACATTTGTCTTCATGGCTCGTGAGCTGTCAGATTTTAAAGATCTCTCTATTCCGAAGAGAGGCCTCTCAGAAGACGTCCCGACCTCACGTTCCATTCCTCCACCGCACCAGGGTTTCGAGTCCCTCCTCGAAGCACCTAAATCGTAGATCTAAGAAAGAGTATATTCCCGTTTAAAGCCATATAATTGAAATTATTCAAATGACCTCCCCGCCCTCCCCCCCCCTGCTGCTCTTTAACATTCTGCGTTGTTTCTGACATACAGTCGTCACAATTTGTCAAGCCACCAGAGGTCCTGCGGTAGGTTAGACGTGCAACATAGGTCGTTTTCGGCCTTTTTCGGAAAAATTCCAAATGCAGTCCGTGCATTTTATGGGGACACTTTCAAACAGTTTCAGGCCGAGGAAAATAGTGGGTCGTTCGCTTATGTGCCGTATAGAGAGGCAATGTGCAATCAAACTCGAAATAACTTTTCTTTTTTTTCTGGAAAGAAAGTGCTTCACTCAGGCATCGCACCTCCTTTTTCTCTTCAAGACAACAAAGCCACATAGCACAGATGAGCGCATTTTTTCGAGAGCTCCATATTGTAATTTAAAACACACTTGAGAAACCCCTCTCCAACCCCATGGTTACCCTCCACACCCATTGTCAAATGCAACGTGACAATTAAGACCACATTAGATCTTTTCAAGTACTTGTAATTTCATAAGAGAGGCCTTTCCCCCCCCCCCTTTTTTTTTTGAAAATGAAATGGGGAAACCCACAGTTCCTCAAGAGCCACTTGGAAAAGATGGGAAACAGATATTAACCCTACGAGTGATGGTTCTCCAAGAGGCCTCCTCCCTAGAAGAACCCCCACACCGCCAGCACCTCCACCATGGGACCACACATACACAGACACCTGCACCATCTGAGACACACACACACACACGCACTCACGCACACACACAAATAGGAAACCCATACCTTCAAAGAGAATGACCCACATTCTCCACTGGGGTTGTCTATTTAAAGAAGAAATTGCAATAGATTGTGACTGATTTCCTGTCTCGTGTTACTGAGAGTGTAATCCACAACTACCATCGCTTGTTTTTGTAAAAATAATTGAGCATATTCTGTATATTTTATGCATTTGATTAATTTTCCTTGGTTCTGCGTGATCTTTAACTTACCCCGCGTGGAGTAACCTGGGCCTCTCCATTTGGCCCCATTCCACCATGAGGAAAGTAAATGATGTATTGTCCTAATTAGATGAAAAAATATGAGTAATCCTCCCAGCATGCACCACTTCTGAGGGGGTTTATTATTCCAGCCAAAGGTGCTACTCTGTTTTATTGACTTTGATCCTGTATGTTTTGGACTCTTTTGGTAATCAGAGGTAGAAAGTCATTACGTTGTTATCACAACTGCAGGCACGCCGGCCAGAGCTTGACACAAGACGTTAACCCGCCTGTAATGGAGAGGCCTTCGCTGGCTCAGCGGCCTGGCCCACACGGCCCTCCGCCTCTGAGGAACATACATCAGAGGGCGAGGATTTCATTACGTCCCGCCGCTGAAACGAGACCAGCATCAGCAGAGGTGTGGAGAGTGGCTGCGAGGCACCCAGGGGAGAAAGGGGGGAGTCGCGGGGGCCGCCTGGTCGGCCTTTGAGGACAGAGCCCCGAAAACCAAAAGAGGATGAGTGATGGGTGTGATTTGGACCAACCTTTCTTGCCTCTCGGCCTTTTGCGCTAATCACCACTTTAAATCAACGTGTATGAAAAAAAGAAATATGCCCCGGGATTTTGGAGCTGCATATTTTCACCAGGAGCTCCTCCCGCATGTATGGAAAGTCACTCAGGCGTTGTTTGTCTCGCTGCGTCCTGTCACTCCACTTCCCCTTTTTCCCTCCACCCCCCCTCTTTAAGAGTGGCATTGCGTGAGACCTGTATGATTGACCCTGGCGATGGCGCGACACAAAAAAAAAAAAATCCCTCATCAGTGTGAAACGTTGCCATGGTTTCAACTGAGACCAGACCCCCGGTTGCGGGTAGCAGGGACTGTCGCAATTTTTTTTTTTTTTTTTTTTTTTTTACACACCCCTCCCCTCAGCACCGTTCCCCTCTTCCGTGGCTCCATGCCACAGCCATGTGGGGCTGCATCATGTCTGCCGGCCTTCTCACACGAACCCAGCACCATTGCGTGCAGAGGCTGCACTGAGAGCGCAGCATTTTCACCCCACTACCTTACGCATGAGTAAGCTCGGGAGGGGCTGAGTGACAGAGAGGGAGAGAGGAGGGGAGGGTCAGGTGGGGGAGGAGGAGGGGCGATGCCGCACACCGACGGCGGAGGTTGATACGCGGAAAACAAAGGTCGTGCAACTCGGAGAATATTTGATAAACAACCAAATGACTGAGAAACTGGAGGTTCAGATGAGTGAAGGAGACAGGGAAGGAGATCAGAGGGGGAGAGAGAGGAAGGGGAAACTCCTGATGCATAATTCAGTTCACCCACAGACAGTAGGTTATCCGCTCTCTGAGGTATTCCTCTCACAGGCACACACACACACAGCCAGAGAGAGAGGGAGAGAGAGAGTGGTAGTCTGGGTCACTCAAGCCACAGACAAAACACTAAAAGCACACATGCATCCTGCTTCCTTCTCACAAAAAGCAACGGTCACCTGCCCCGTCTCCAACGTATGGAAGGTCTGGAAGATTGAGCTACATCAGGCACTTTTCCTGATTTCAAGGTTTTATGTTTCTAATTTTGCAGGAAATACAGAATTGGCAAATGGTAGCCTTGTCTTGTTTGCTTGTATGCAAAAACGTATGTCTACAAGTGGCCGATATGGACATGCAGTGATCGATTCTGTCCAAAGAAACAGTGTCTGTATAGGCAATAATGTATGCCTGGAATGGGTGGACAACCTTGCTGTTCACCATAAAGTGTGGTTGTGTTGAGATTATTGTAAACTGAATATGAATTTATATTATTTTAATTGATACGCTGAGACCTCTTCCCAGTGCCTAAAATTCAAATAAATATTAAAATAATTTCAGTTCAGTTTTATTGTCTGATTGTCTCAAGGCAATTTGAGAAAAGGAAAACTCCCAATTAGACCCTGAGTATCTGCCTAGTCTGGGTTGGGTTAATAAGAGAGAAAAGCATGGGGCAGAGAGGAGGAGGAAAAGAGAGAGAGAGAGCTGTAACCCATGTACTGTTGCATTTAATTACAATCAGGTTCTTATAATGACAATAATAATAATGGCAGCAATGACAACCGACAGCACCAATTATTATTATTTTTTATCAAACTCAAGGAGGCCTTAATTTGAGGTGGAAATTATATATTGGGACAATATGGTGTCTTTGGAATTTTGAAATACAATGGAGCTTGGTCAATGGACAATCACTGCTCGGGTTCAGGTCTCATTCACAAAGTCAACTAGTTAGTAGCATCATTATTAATTTCATTTGTTCTATTTCTGAAAAACAAAAATATGGTGACAAGGGTGGAAAAATAATCACTATAACAAGTTAAAACTGCAGTTAAAAAACAGGATTTAAAAAATATATATACTGTATATATTACGACATAATGGACTACATAACTAGAGCACACCATGCTCCAGATATGACATTTACCTGTTGAACTGAGCATTTTTGGTAAACAATTTAATTTAATTCATTTCCATGCTTAAAATAGCCAAATGTGTTTTTTCTCAGGCTCGCGGATTTCTACGATTGCCACAGGGCCTGTCTATTGGAGAATAGAGAACGGGTGTAAAACTCTTGCGTTGCTTTAATGGTCAGAGTAAAAGCAACCTCATGATAAATGAGTAATTTGGCAGCGAGATAAAAAAGTGCGGTTCCTTGCACGTCCTATACCTTCTCTCCCTTTCTCTCTCTTTCTTAAGTGTTTTTTGCCATCATTGGTACCACTTTCACCCCTTTGGAATAACATTATTATCACAAGCATGAAGAGCGCCACAATTATTCACAGCCCGCTTTTTCTCAAGTTCGGAAATCGCCTTGAAAATTGGGCAGGCCTGCAGAGTGTTTGCCACTTAAGTCTGCAGTCCTGTGCGTGTGCGTGCGTGCGTGTGTGTGTGTGTGCATGTGTAGACATGGAAACTCCACACCATGCATGCTGTCGGATCTCAGGCCGTAACATAAACCAATTTCCAGCAGTGTTTCTCCTTTAATCGTGCGAAGGAAGAATAACAACTGCTTGAACGAAAAAAAGTGGTATTCAGTGAGAACCAAATGATTTAAAATCCAGCTCATTTTTAATGATGAAATTATAAAAAATTACCGTATGCCACTTTGCACTGCATTTTGAGGCGGATGGGGGTATAAAGAAGAACTAAAATCCAATTTGGATTTTATTGCTCTGGCAATACGTGAAATTGCTGGCTGTAACTTTATAATTGAGTTTAAGATGATGCCACTTGAAGCTCAGTCACACTTGGTTTTCAGCTCCAGCTCATATCAAAGCAGAGTGGCCTCGGGCAAAGAAAGGCTCCTCCTGGCTGCCCTGACGTCCAGATAAATGCGAGGTCCGGCTGTGATTTGGCCTTTACTGTCTGGTCCTGTGGGCTCCCAAAAGCCAAAGAGTCGCAGGGCAGCAAAACTAATCACATCCCATCATCCTTTGAACAGACAGACCTTTGCATGAACTGTATCAACTTAACAATACGTTGGATTTCAGCATACATTTGAACCGTGTTAGGATTAATGGTAGTAATGCTGATAGGGGCATCGCCCACCCGGACCTCAGACATCTCAGTATGGAAATAATCCAGCACAGCTGTGTTTTATTGATTTTGTGACACTTTTAACTTTATTGGGCCTCTGTTCCACTTTACACTAATTTCCTTTGCTATGCTGTACTCTGCCGCGTTGGTTCTGGTCTACCCCGCTCCACTTTACTGCGCTCTAGTACACTCTGCTGTGCTTTACTGCACTCTACTTTTTTTTTCCTTTTGCTGGATTTTATTCTTATTGGCAGTAGCAGGTAAATCTTTTTTTTGAGAGAGAGATTTCCCACACTAACACATTTAGAGGTGGCATAGACTTCCGTTATCTTATATCCCACACCACGTTGCATTCCCGGTCTTTTAGGTGATGCCAACTTTGTTTAAAATCCCAGTGTATTCTCTGGGGCTATTTGAGTCTTGAATATTAAACATATGTTGGCTTAACTATGCCTTAACTCTGAGTGTGTGGACTCCGGAGACTGCTCATCTTATTGAGTATAAGCAACATCTACAGTATGTTGCTTATACTCAATAATATTTTACACTTCAAACTAATTTCTCTTTAATGATTAGTCCGTTGTGACGACAGTATGCACCTGTATGTAAGTAATGACACCTCAGGTCAAGTTCTCCCTCACAAATACACATGGAATGGTACCGCAACATCTTCACTTGACATAAAAATGAATATCTTATCAAATCAAATGAGCCCATGACATTCTAATAGATGAATGACTTTGGTCTATTATGTAGCTATGGCCTGATCATTCTGCTTTCCTTGAAAACACAAACTTTATGAGATGCTAAATTAACTTGGATGTATCTGTCAGTGTTGTAGTCAAACACAACAAATGACAAGATGTCTCTGCCCTTTAAAATAATTGTATCAATAAATGCCGTATCCCTATATTCCGCAAAACCACACCTCTCACACAGTAAATCACTGAAAAAACGGAATCGTTAGTAACCATGTACATTGAATTTGACTAAACCCTATCCCTGACCCTAACCCTAACCCTAACCTTAACCCTAACCCATACACATTTTAAAGAGCTTTCTCCCTCCAGCACCTAACGTGCCCACATTCTGAGCTCTCATTGTTTACAGGAGGGAGTAAAGTTGTATCCCTTAACTTCTGGCACAGTATCGCTTTACTTTGGATTCAAAGCAGAAATCCTCTTACAATGAGGAAATGATGTCATGGCAAGGAGGTCAACTCAAACCAGAGGCCACTCTGAAAAAGTTATTTGTTGACAAACCATAAAACAGGAGAGAGAAAAAAAAGGCGGAAATGTGTTACCCCCTCAAAAACACAATGAAGCACACAGCTAATGAGTCACAGCGCCGTTTGAGCATACACAACCCAGATGACTCCGTTTCTCCCCCATGTTTGTGCTGTTGTGCTTGGAATTTATTTTTCAATGGCATCCGGTGCGCCAAGGTTTAATAAAAAAAATGTTATTCAAGGTACAGACACACGGAACGACTAGATCCCGTAGAGATAATTTTTCAATTTCTAACATTGCTTTACCACTTATAGCAGACATGGTCTCTCCAGAGGCGTCAGTCAATTACTTTAAATGTGAACTCTATTATAAACATACTCGTATATAATCAAAAAATTACAAATAAACAAAGGGCGTTCCGCATCAGACAGAAACATATATTCAACACACCGTGTAATGCTGTTGTGGAATTCCTGCTACAGATTTATGGAGCTGGAAAAATGCTGCGTTCTATTTGGTCGCAGGTCAGTGCTTAAAATGATGCATTCCAGCTCCAAGTTCAGAAGCTTGGCCGCATTCTATTTCAAGAAATCGGAAAAAAAAAAAACCAAGACAGACTCCTGCTGGTTAAACTTGCCCATACCAGTCCATAACAACACATTATGTGTTATTTTGTGTGTTACGGATATAAACGGGGGTGTTTCATGTCCCTGTATAGAAGTTCGACAGTGCTCTGTGCAACGGAATTAATGAGTCAAGTCAAGTCATCTTTATTTGTCATTCCTTATATGTAGGATATACATACGAGATATAGTTTTCTCATGGCCCACAGTGTAACATGACAAATAACATTAAACAATTAACAGATAACATGACAGAAAACATAACATACAATATATACATTTGAAGAATTATCAAGCAATGTAGAGCAGGTAAATTCTCTTAAATGATATGGATACAATATAAACAGTGTAAACAGCATGATTCAAAAATGCAGGTGTAACAAAACAGTTGGGTAGAGTATAAAAAAAAGGGTAAATGGTGTTGGTACAAAAATGCAGGCAAGAGCAGTGAGGCGTATAGTATAAACTGAGACACAAAAAATAATAAAACGACTGGATATAAGTACATCACTGGAGTTTTGGCCGGCATAGTTCTGCTGACTCGCTGAGCGAGAAATCCAGTTTCATTCCAGGGCATTCCAGTCGAAATTTGGCTATTTAAACCCCCCGATGTTTGAACAGACCGCAACATAGGAGGTGTAATGTAGGAAAAAGCAGATCCCTTAAAAAGTGAGTCTACAGTCTTGTCTGCAAGCGGCCCAGTTAAGTTCTTCTTCAACGCAAATATGCCGTTATCACTCTCAGCTGGTATTTAGGAGCCTGACCAATTGTTTTACACTAAAACCTAAGTGGACTCACGCGGAGTTTCACGATTGGGCGTGATGAGCGCTTAAATCCCACCGAGTCAGCAAAGGCAAAGTGCGCTGCAACCATTTAGCCTCTTCAAAAAAGCAAAGCGTGTTTTTGATCCCTTTGTTATTATCAGGGTTCGTTGTGTTCCCACCAAGTTTTGTGCATCAAAGGGATGAAACATTTCTCGTCTTTGAACTGCAACCAGAGACAAGAGCTGGAATGATTACGTGACGCAATCAAGTCATTAATGTGGCAAATGGACGTTCTCCTGCTGTGCCGATGATTTTTAGAGTAATTCTGTGATTATGCCCGCGTGCTCGTGCGTGCACACACACACACACACACACACACACACACACACACACACATCTTGTCTCGCAGTAGTTGTGAGGACATAATGCCCTGGTCCCTTATTTTCACCTTTACCAACGCAACTAAATGCCTAACCCTCACCTAAACCCCATTCTAACTCTCAGACCAAGTGTGGACCCTAAACAAGGCACAAAATGTCCTCATGACGATGGTTCTTCAGCCACACACACTCTTTCTCTGTCTGTCTTTTGCTCTCCCTCACACACTTAAACGTGCATTGTTCCTTTGGGATCTGAGCTTATTCATGAGTCTTATTATGCCAAGGTTTTCAGGTTTTCCCTTTTGATGTGTCATTGTGTTTCTCCAGCCCTTTTAGGTGGTTTTCTTCTTTTCTGAGTAAGATTTCGTGCCCCCCCCCCCCCTTCCTGCACTCCCACCACCATTCTACCCCACAGACACACACACACACTCACACCCCGCCTCCCCCTCTCCCTCTCCTCAGCGCCCGGACACCCCACTCCACCTCCAGTATCTCTTTTGGCCCTTGTGATGCCGTGTTGTGCATTTGTCCAATTTTCTGAAACATTCCTCAGCCTCTGGACCTGAGGAGGTGATCCGGCAGGTTCTGTAATCCAGATTTCTGTAGACAACTCACGATAGGTTGTGCGTGAGAAGGGCCAGCCGTTTGTTCATTTGTTTCAAAGTTTGTTTGTCTTACTCATCCATGTGTGCCTGTGTGTGAGGCAGCGGCAGAATCCAAACAGTGTGTGTATATCGTATAAATCCTCTTGTTAATAGCAGAGGATGGCTACACATCTTAGATTTTCCATTTCATTACACACCAAGTTTGACCTACACAGTCATTTTGACGTAACTCTGTGTGTTCTGTGAAAAAAAAAACACACACAATGTCAAGGCATCAATTGGGGAGCTTCATGCAATCAATTCTCTTTCCAGAACCTACTGAACAGAGTCCACCTACTTGCATCACCACCATTCATGAGAATATCTCCCATAACAGTGTAATTGATTTAAATGCTATATACAACACATGATATCCAGATACTACTCCATGTTGCAGCTTAATCCGAGCTTTGAATCCCAGGTTGGCTCCCTCCTGATTCCTCATGCAAGATGCATATGCAGATTGCACATGAGCTCTTGTGAAAATAAAGGCACTTGTGGTGAAGGGTCTGAAAAGTCTCCTGAAGTGGTAGACTCTGCGGCCTAATTAACATGCCATAGGTGTTAATTGGCAGCTGGCAGCAGTCAATGCAGTAGCAGGTGAGCACCAGCACTTGTTGAACTTAGATGCACTGAATAGCATGAGGAGTCACTGGAGGTTTATACGGCGGTGATTTGCCAATCAATGCCCGCGGCTTGAGGTTAATTTGGACGTGAAGAAGTCTGACATCATGTTTCCAACCTCATTCAGGGGGTTAAAGCACCATTTTCCCTTCTCCTTTTTGTCATGCACCCAGAGTATTTGCTCATAAAATCTAAATTTGACCATTAAACTGCAGCGATGGGTGAGAGTTTATGCGCTATATTTCCATTTGACTGTATCATTTTTAAATTCATTGTGTCATTAAACCTTTGATGTTGTGTAAATCCATTGTAAACTATAGAGAAAGAAGTTGTTCTAAAGCAAATTACTCTGGCTTAAACAGCTTCATCAGATGCATCACTGCAGTGGAATAGCAGACTTTCCTTAACATTGGTAAGCAAAAATAAATACATGTGGATCACCGTAAATTACATATAACTTCAGCCTATTAAATCCATTAAACACACAGCGTTATGGCTCAAAGTGAATATTATTGTTTTAAATCAAAAGAGCAACATTATGTTTTCTACAACAGTGCATTTGGTGATAGTGAATATGGAGAAATCAGAGGATGCAAAATCAAATAAGGTGCTCCAAGGGAAAGTTAGGTACTGTCTCTTCCTCTTCCTCCTCCTCTGCTGTGGCCCACGGGATCAATCCTCGCCGCTGAAACCGAGCCACATGAACCTGATCAGTCAATTAGGAGAGTAATCAAAACACTATCAAATAATTCATAGCTGCAACTAAGTGAAACCCTGGCATTCATGTTCTTGTTCAGATCTGAGAAGCATAGGCACACGATCTAAAGCCTGGACATAAGCTATGCGTTTATCTAGGCATCCTTAATACTAAAGGTCTGTTTGCCTTATATGGCTGATCCCTATAGATTATTATACCCAACCTACCTGACTCTTAACTTTTAAGATTAAGATTAAGTTTAATTATCTATAATAATATACACAATTTCATTATGCGTTGGATCATGATAATCTGATTTAGGTTTGAAGACATATCACTATTTTGCTTGGAATAATAATTTGTTTATTTGTAACACATTACACCCTCGTCAGAAAATCTAATCAGGGTGTCAAACGTCAAACGTGTGTGTGATCAGGCTTTATGCTCCAGGTTTACACATCCCTCCCAGCTCAAACCAGAGGTGACTGTTTGCCATCTTAAACGCCAATGTTCAAAAGGACTCGCCACTATTTTGTGGTTGAAAAAGTTCCCTGTATTGGGAAAAAAAAAAGCAAAGCATAAATAAATGCTTATCTTAATAAGCAGATAAAAAACACACTCAAACACATACACGCACAGATAATGGTGTACAACTTCTATACAACGTATGTGCTGGGCGGTAATAATATTAAACAATTGAATTATTTACACAAATAAATAAACCTTCTGATTTTCTTTTTGTTTAAAAACAGCTTGCAGCTTTGTTTTCAGGCCTTTTTGCGCCGCTTTGATCTGACGCACAAATGTGAGGCGAGTGTGTTTGGCGGTGGAGGAAGAAAAAAAAAGAAGTGGCATAGCTTCCTTCACTTTGGGGCAAATACACGCACACACACAAACACACACCCTAGTCTCTTTCATCAATTAGCCTATACCTCCCACCACGACTCAGCCCCACACGGAGTTTTCCCTGAAACATATTTAGTTGAGTTCGTGGGAAAACAAAACATCCATTTTTAAACAGATTTTTTCAGCAACTCGACTGTTCGGCATTAATATTTCACTTGTGATGGCGAAGCCAAGCAACACAGTTTAGACCAACGAGTCCGATGTGTTTGCTTCTCTGAGCGCATGAGCCCGAACGAACATTTCATCTGTTCAGTCACTCTAGGTGGCGAGTTTCGTCAATTTATGAAATTGCAACATTTTTGCCAATCCTCTTGCACGGAAAGCATTGTTTCTTCTTTCCTTTTTTCTCCCCCCCCCCCCCCGTTTCCCTTTTTCTCCCCCCCCCCCCCCCCCTTCCACAGGGCATTATGAATAATTAGAGGGCAAACACACAATCCTGCTTAAGGGACACCGGCAAAGAGCTGCTCGGCGCCCAGGCGCTTGCGCCTAATGCCAAACCATAAACCATAAGCAGCTGGGAGCGATCAATAATTCATATATAGGCTACCGGTCGCGCATGGGCGACCCTGAGCCTCGGGCCGCCCCTCCATCGCCACTTGCACTGTGCGATTACATTGCGAGAAGTTCGGGGGAGAAGTATTCTGATGTATTTTTATTTCACGAGTACAATTCACAAAGAATAATAATAATTAAAAAAAAAACCATCACTAGCATTCGAAAGTTAAACTAGGGTATGATCAACAAAATGTATTTACAAAAAACATCTAAAGTAGAAGTGCTCAATAACAAAAACTGACCCCCCGAATGTTAAACTGTTATTGGATTATCATGCTGATGCATTCGTGAATTGTTGGTGGATAACAGTACATCTTATTCCTAACATGTTGCTTCTAAAAAAAAGCGCCAGGTAATACCTTAAGTTATTTTGTTATTTTTACATACTCACTCATTGTACTTATTCCAGTGTTTTCTGGGTTTTTTCGTTTTTTGTTTTTTTTGTAAAACAACGCAAATGTATCAAAACATCACACTGGCAGACTGATCACACTACGCCTGCACGCACCTTCGCAAATATCCCTTTCAGTTACAGTGACGGCCTAAAGGACCCCCGACCTGCACTCCTCCCTCAAAAAAACAACAACTTTTCGTTAATTTAATGGGCTCCCGAATAAAGATTGAAATAAAGTAACTTTACAAAAACAGGGAATTTACAACATCCTCTATTCAGGAGTAGGTCCAAGAAAAGGCATCACGACCTGCTTGGATCCATTCATTTAAGAGCTGCTAAACTCCTTAATCAGGCCAGTTTGCAGAGTTTGAACTGGAAAGGATCCAGTCAGCAGGTTTACCTCAGATGAACTAAAAGAGCTTGTGAGCCCATGAGGCAGTGTGACCGTTCCTGCTCAGTAAATAACTTTATTAAACCCACAGGTGAAAGTAAAGTAAAAAAAAAATAATAATAAAATAAAATACATTTAAAAAAGGACACAAAGGAAACATTAATCATCTGAGAAACATTGATAAGACTGACATTCCACGCCCGATCCAAACTCTGCTCATTTAAAGTCTAAAATGTGTGAATGGTCCAATAAAAATAAAAATAAAAGATTTAGCACCGAATCACTTATTTGAACATATGAATATTTTCTCTCTCTCTAAAATAAGCAGCTTATTGTTTAGTTGAATTTAACAACAACGTGTTGAACGTTTCCTCTGATTGCCCGGGGGTGTACCGTGGGGAAACATTGAGCAGTAATTGTTTCCACCCGGTGTCACCAGGTGTCTCCTGACAGTTGGCACTGATGTGTCTGTTCCTCAGTGATTTGTCCAACACTTGTTTCTAACTTATGAAACGCATTCAATCACTTCAGCGCCGAACACTTGCTGCGTTCCCCCTTTTTTTCTGTTTTGCACTAAACAAAGTTATAATTTTTTTCTCAAGGGCGGACGAGTGAAAAGGCGCTTTTACGCACAATTTGTATTGACTTATTTATTGTTTTTTTATCTTTATTTGCGCTTGTATTTTTAGCTCAGAACTCCCGTGCGTATACGTGGTGACAAGGAATAGAGGAAATTCCACGTTTCCCGGCGGGAGCCCACGGGAGCCCCACTCACAGATGCGGATCTGCCGCAGTTTTGCAGGAAGAAAACGTTCCCAAGATGTTTATCGGTGAAACGACTTTGTCGACGCAGTCCAGGTTAACAGATGAACCTCGGGCGATCCGATACGTCTCTGCCGGCCACTCCACTGAGACGATAAGGTGCGTTTGGGAAATGTTTGTTTCTGTGTTTAGTCAGATTTAATGACAACGTAAACTTATCTTGAAAACCATAATGAATGGCCATTAGGACTACAAAGCCTCCCAAATGGTGCGCGTTCAAGGGCATATTTTAGTGTCATATCAAAATTACAACTCGAGTAAACCAATTTTCTCCACACAGGAATAAACACAGACTCGAGTGAACCGCAGAGATCAAGCTGCGGGACTATCACAAAGTGTTTTGCAAACTGCAGCAGACTTCTCGAGCAATTAAGAGCGTTTGGCTTTCAATGGTGAAGGAAATAGCTTTCCTCGCTGTTAAATGTCACCAGAAACGCGCCTGGGGCATAAAGTGACCACTTTGTTTTTGTTTTCTGTGCTTAACCCCCCCCCAGTGACAGTGATTGTGATATGAGAGGCCAGACTACACAGACAAAGCCTATAGTTTACACCAATGGGCATTCATTTACCCCCAACTATTTAATTCGTTTATAGTAATCAAACCTTTTTCAGTTTCAATATTAAAACCACATTATTTGAACTTGGACCGAGAAACATACCCCCCACTCCCCTTGACAAAATAAAATATAAATTGATAAAATAGTATAAAAGAGAAAACATGTGCTGACAATATCTGGACTCTAAAACTGTAAACCTTTTTACCTGTACCTGTAATAATGCGACAAGTTGGGAACCAAACTATGGACCATGAACCGCTCCGGATCGTCAAGCTGTAAATAGTGGCACGAGTAAATAATGAAAATCTGTATGAGTAAATCCCCTGTGGATTTGGATGACAGCATCCACTCCACAGATGTGTACACTCAGTAAACCAGAAAAACAAACGTTACCTTTTTGGAACCTTATTCATTTTGAAATTCCTTATTCATTTTACCAATTTAATGACACGACGTATAAATATTTTTCTTCAACCCCCGCAGATTTGGATGAACTCCAGCATGATAGGTCTACTTCTCCCTCGCATGTTTCCTGGCACATTCACAAACCTCGTAGCCCGACCGAAGTCACGAGTATGCAGAGTGCTGTCTGCAGGAATTCCCTGGGGTCAGAGAGAAAGCTGTGTTTTGAGGACCTTCTTAGCAGCCTTTGCCTCACTGGCCTTTGACCCCCAGCCAGCCCTCCTTAGTGAAATAGCATAATCCACCTAACATGGATTTAAACAAACAGTGTAATCCATAACACTCAGCCATTGCACACCATCTCATTCAGGTTATGAGCCCTGCTGCTGTTATGACTATGTTGCTCTGAGTGGGTCGATTTATTGTCCTCTGGCAGCAGGGGCACGCTGCTCCTCGCCGTCATTTCTCGTGTGGTTCCCTGCAGTAGCGTCCAAGTTTGGGGAGATGGCCAGTGGTGCTCTGGTGATTTGTGTCCAAGTGGGACACCTGCATTGGAACTTCAGAGTGAAAAATGTGACCGCGGTGGTTGTGTTTTCCCAGTGCAAGGCCCCTGTGTGTTCTCGGGTACAGCTGTGTTTGTGGCCCTTGCACCCCTTGCTCTGGCCTGCCTCCCCGCCGTTTCAAGCCTCAGCGCCCCTCCCTCCCCCTCCCCCCTCCTGCCTTAAAAAAGTTCATCAATATTTTGGTTGACCTTTGACTTGACCCGCACAATTAAACAATGGGATTTTGGGTACACTAAATGGCCTGGCTTTGCTACAGAGGGCAGACTAATGAGAGGATGTCGTCTTTAGTTTATAGTTCAGTCCAGAAACCGGTGGAGCGGAAAAACAACTCGGCGTTCCGTTAAGCTGCCTCACGCAAACTTTCAAAGCGGGGGCACTCGGAATGAGACGAGGGCTTGCATTTCATGTCCTTTACCTTGACTGATATAACCTCCATCCCATCCTCCAAGTCTATTTGCTCGAGGCTGTAAAATGTCCCTTCTATATATTTAAGTTTCAAACAAGCATTTCAGGTAAAACTCCTGTGTACTTGTACATTTGGCGAATAAAGAGATTCTGATTCTGATTCAGATGCCAATATGGATCAGTTCTGATAGGGTTGTGGTGCATGTGCTGCCTCACTTAGTGTGCATTTGTGCGACAAAGGCTGTTTTTTGTGTATTTAGCTGTGTAGTTTATGTTCATTTCCCTTGGTCTTACCAGTGTTGCTTTTTCAGACTCTCCCAGCTGGAGTAACAACTCACTACTGAGCCTTTTTTTCCCCAATAAAAAAATCTAACTCTGGCTCTTTCTCGACCAGTAGTAAAAGGTATTCAAAAAAACATTACTGAAGATACCTATACAATGTCTATACTTTTTGATGAATTAAACAGAAAATGTATTTCTACTTTCTTTGATATTTTGTAGATACATCTTTAGAGCCTTAGTTTAAGTTAAAAGTTAAAAGCAAAGTTTGACAGTAATAAAAATGATTTTTCTCATTCCTTTAATCCTTCTGAAACCTTTCAGATTTTTTTGGAACCATTTCCATGGGTCCTGACCTGTAGTTTTGGAAGTAGATAAATTAATAAAAATCTGATTGAACTCCACATTAAATAGCTATTTGCAGAATATGATCTGTGATACACACAGACCTGACATTCTGCAAAATAAGTAAAATATCATTTATCATATGATTTTTATGTGAATGAAATTGCAAAAAAAACAAACAAGTAAATAACTACAAGCAAGCTATATACATAAATATTGGTTCGGAGAGAGCTTTATAGACATAGCTTTATAAACCGAAGCCTTTTGAACACTTGTCTGAATGAATAAACTGAAAGACACAAATACTTTTTTGATTTCAATGACTTTCATATTTTGAGACACATTGTTTTAGTATGCATGCATACAATCTTTGAAATCTAAAGCCCCTGCATCTTGACTAAAAGATAACAATGTATAGATGTTTTTTTCTTGAATGAGTGTTAAAAAGGTTATTTAAAAAAAAAAATTAAAATCCATGAAAGTACATTTCTGTGCTCTGGTGGATGAGGCTGAGCAGGCGCTGCTCTGCACACCAGGGATTTATTCGAGAATCAGCTGTGTGTTTTTGTAGTATCCATGCCATAGTATTGTCACAATAGGACCATGCACGCCGTTACTGTTATATATATCTGAATAATATTATTAGTACAGCCCCTCCCCCCCTATCTAAACATGCACATGCGTACACACACACACACTTCGACCCTATGGCGCACACACACACTCAGCCTGCTCCATCTCCATCCATTGGTCGAGGCCTTTCGAGGAACCTCCTCCCAGAGCGACAGACTCGATATCTTTCGCTCCAATAATCTCTCACAAATGCTGCGTGTGGCTTTGGTGTCCCCGAGTGCTCTACGCACGAGATGGCTCAGACGGGGCTCAACGTATGGACGCGCAGACAAATAAACACAATGTGCAGACGCACACACATAAACATCACCCCTCAGATGCAGTGCCTGTCCTCCACGGATCGGCCTGTTGGCTCAATAATAGCTCTGTGATCATCTTGTAGAAAATAAACATATTCCCAATTCCCATATTGCTAATGTGCTTGAAGGGATGATCCTTTATTTATACCAATACAAGCCTTGAAGTATCACCTGGTGGGTTGGATGAGGGAGACGGACAGCATGGGAAATAGCAGCTACAATGGATTGAGATGGATTGGTTTGTGAGAGACGGACCTATCTAAAAAGAAACACAAAAGCAGAGGGAGGACGTGTGTGCGTGCGTGTGACCTGCGTTTGAGTTGCAAATAGACAAAGAGACACATTGCAGGATTAAGGATGTGATTTTGGGGGGGAAGGTCGGACGTGGCTGCAGAGTGGGACTCGTGAGTGCCCTTGCAGCGAGAGTCCTCAGTCCAGCCTTCTTGGAGAAGGTTCACATGTGTGCACTGGTGCTCACGGGGGAGGCGTAGGGGGGTGTCCAACAACAACAACAACAGCAGGAACACGAAATAGGGAAAATGTGTCTCGTTTGGCACATTGGGACAACAGTTTGGGAGGTTCGGGCCGGATGATTTGCCGGTGGCTCTGTGTTCACTGGCGCCGTGCCCAAACGACGGGTTCATTACCACCGAATCAGTTACAGCAGACTGACACCCAGACTACAACTCACACACCTCACAGCTCTGATGGGGCGGCCCTTCTCCTCCTCTCCTGTACCAAGGCAGCCAGAGGTCTCCTCTCTGAATGATGCAGGCGCTTTACAGCGCCGTGACCCACGAAGCAGGGAAAAACACAGCTGAAGGAAACTTCAATTGTTCTTGAGATATTTACTCAGGGGAACTCTTTAGCAATGTTTGTGTGGGCCAGTGTATGGGATCTGCTCATTCTGTTAAATGTTCAGTGTTTCCTTTACCTCCCACTCACATCTTGTACTTCTGATTTCACTTTTTTCTTCTTCCTACAGTAAAACAAAGTAGAACACATGAATGTCCCTCCTGCAGTTTATCAAAGTTGACATTAGCTTAGCTCATGGAAATCAAGATAAGTAATACTAATACTAATAAGTAAGAAAATGCAACGACGCATTTTCCAGAAATGTAATGGCTGGTTTAACACTACTTCAAGCGGTGTGAGAAAAAAGATTGCAATCTCCTATGATTTTCTTTGGGAACAAAATAAATGTAGTTTGAATATTAGAAAAAGATGATCAGTTTGCTGCATAACAGTATACATGATTTTCTGAAAAAAAAAAAAAAAGCTCAGTTTTTCAGCGCCGTGTTGCTGAGGTGCAGAAAAAAAATTAGATCCATGCGCCCTCATAGTTTCACATTCTGGGTCATATGGTTTACTTTCTTTCCGGGAGTTAGATGAGAAGATTGGAACTGTTCTCACGTCCGTATGAAGAACAAATGAGGTGTAAAAAGAACAAGCTGCCATTTTACAGGGGGTCATGCACCAGACTATTTCTTGGCTGGGACCAGTGATTCCTTGGAGTCTCTGCTGGTTGATTGCCAACTGCTCAGAGCCGTCTGCTGAGGCAGCTTTATATTTACCGTACAGAGAGCAAAGTAGTGTCAGTCCTCTCTACTTACGCTTGGTAAATAAGTGCGCGCTGCAATTGTTCCATTAAGGTGTACGGCGCATCATGTGGATGGTCCCAAAATTCCCTTTGCAGGGGCATGGCTGCAGCAGCATCCACCTCAAAATAATCTCTCATGAATGAAAACACATGCAGACGGCCCCTAAAGAGAGAAAAATGATTGAGAGCCGCAATTGAAAGAGGAAGTAAAGAAGGTCAAAAAGTGATCTTTATTTTCTTAAGCATCCCTACCTCTGCTATTAGCCAGTGGTAGTTTCTTAACCTTTCTGGTCTCGAATCAAGGGTCTGCTCAGTTGACTTTCCCCACCAAATGGAATTAGACTAAAATTACAGCATGAGGTCATGGATCTCTGGCAATGAACTCAACAACTGAGGAAAAAAAAGGGGGTTAGCGAAAAGAGATTTCAAAACCCTTTGAAGAACATAGCTCAGTATAGCAATAATCATAAAAAATAAAGTAAATTATATTTACTGAAGTATGTCAGAGCACGTTAAAGCCAAAAACCTCAGAGTGGGAGGACTACAGTATAGCAGGAGTTTTATGGAAGGGCCCGTTTGAGCATTCTTGTGATATTCCCAAAGTACTAAAGATAGCAGGGCTGAAAAGAACATATATGCTTGTGTACAACAAAGACTTACACACCGAGACCCACAAGTCAAAGGTTCCGATAGGTTCCTAAACATGTGTGACTTCGTCTCTACAATCACAGTCGCACCAATTCTAATTATGTGTTGTTGCAAAATGTGTTTGGGTTGTATAAAGTGTATACTGTGAGGACAGCCACAAGTGGAAACGTAACATCAGAGAGGAAAAAATTGTCATTACGAGACATTACGAAAGTTCCGAACTTTACAACCGGCGGGTTGGGATGGCAGTGTACTATGGTTGGAGGAGTTTTGTTTTTTTTACCCCACTGCGTATGTTTTTTTAACATCCTTGACGTGAAGGTTTGTTTACTTTGCCTGTGGTTCATCTTTGTCCAACAGCTTCAGTTGTGGGGCTTGTAAAACAAACGTCCCGGGGCATCATTTTGAACCACCACACCTTCATCTGGAGCAGGCTTCCTTTAAACAGGGACATACACCGCAATGGGCAGGGTTTCTTTAAGAGCCACTTTCGCATTGAGAAGAAGACTGAGAAGAGCCGTCCGTTCAACTCATGCATCAGGTAAAAATCAGCTGCGAGGGAGATTGTGACTCATTAGTATTGTATCATGATGACAATCACAGAGCTGACCTACTACTGGGTGGTAAAGACCTCTGCATTAAAAAAAAAAAGTAAATTAGAATAGTCGACATGTCTTGGAGAGAATTTAGGAGAGAATATCACAAATAAGAGTGCTGCCATCATTTGATGGTTTGTTTGACGGGTGGAGCTGCATGATCAATATAATGCTGGTGCTGGTTAGTGTTTCAATTATGTAGTTACAACGTTTTTTTATTTTATTATAAAACTCATCTAGAAGGCAATAAATATATTTCAGCCTCCAATGGTTAAGTGAGAAGTGTTGGCTTCTCTTTTGGGGCGTGGTCGTGTCGTTAAATCAATCATATTCATTGGTAACATTATTGATTTTTTTTTATTGGTGGAATCAACTGCTCTTTTTCAATTAATGTACATTTTATTAATCTCAGGTGTGACAGGCACCCTTGTTGACACTAGGTGGCCCTGTCTGTTTGTCAGTGTTCTTTGTGTGTAGGTCAATTACCTGGATGTATTACACCTGGGCATAGAAATACCTCCAGGTCGTGGCTCACTCTGTTTGTCTTCTGCTTCTGGCCACATGCACGCTGAACTCTGACATTTCGACTAAGCTAGACTTAATATTCACGTAAACAAATCATTGTTGTAACTGCCTACTTTGCCACAGTCACGAGAACCAAGTGGCACAAGTCACCCGAGTCAACCCAATTTAAAATGTCTTGCTTTTACACTAAGAATGACACACGACTAATGGCAGTGTAGAACTACAAACTTAAGGCACTTCAATTTAATGAGAGAGGCACAGCAGAGTAATGTTGGCGTACCAGAATGAGATGTTTTTACTGACATCTGGACTTGTGTCTTGGCTATTAAATATTTTATTTGACACACTCGAGAGCAGGAATTGATTATGGGGCAAAGAAATCAAAAACAGGCGAAAAATGACAATAATATGTTTAATTTGCAGTCTTTCAATGTAGCATTGTCGAAATGTGCCACATGAATGGTGTCCTCAGACATTTAGAATGTTCAAACTTGAATCCACTTACTTAAAACAGTTCTGCAACAAAGAAAACGTATTGCATTGATATTCAACAATGAATCCCAAACAATGAATGGAAGCCTTTATTGTTATTTTTAGATGCAGGTCACATGACCTTTTACACTGTACCAGTACATTATTTTCTTCATCTATTGTTCCTCTTGTTAATACAGGTTATTTCATGTACATTCGTTTATATATACTACCTACAATTTTACTTTTAATGAGTATTAGCAAAGGATGTATCATATTTTTTACTGCAGGTATTCTCCCCTATCAAAACTCATCAGACTTACTTTTCAGTATGCTTTCAGTAGCTTTAATTTTTTCCATGAAAGTATACCTACCCATTGGACATTAGTTGACAGGAACTAATATTCGTAATAGTTTCCCTCTGTTCTTTTTTTCAACACGATCCAACAACATTTCCTGTTGAAGTCATACAATATGCAGCCTATACGTAATAAAATATTAATTATATTACAGAATGATATATAACAAATAGGAATGAATAATCAAAACATTAAATATCTATCTCTCCAGCCGTATTATACTAAACTGTTGGCATGCACATTTCAAATATTTACTTTTCACTGGATAAAAGTGCAGTTAGCGATGTGATTCTTTTTAGTTTAGTTTTTCGAGGCAAGTTTTTTGTTTTAATTTGCGCTAATCCACCTGGGCACGTCGATGAAGGGACTGAATGGAGTCTTATGCGTTTACTGTTGGGGTTGTAAACATTCTTTTCAGGAACAAACAGGCTTTGGAGTTTTTTTTGCGATTGCTCTTAGCTTTTTCTTGTATCCTGATTTAGCCTAAACATGCCCAACGTCAAGTAACATTGTGAAATAGAGGAGTCATGCAGAATCAACCCAGTCTGTCTTGTAAACAGGGATAACATGTAAACACTAATTAACCAACGAACACATTCATAATCTGAGCCCAGTTACATATTTCTCACAATGCTAGCCTTTCATTTAGTCTAATCTCTAACAGAATCAGGCTGCCCTAACATATTACCAAAGCTAAACAAAACTGTAGCTACCGAATTAAACCTTAACCTAACATACCCTCATTGGAAAGCCTTGTCTTAAAAAAAAACGTATTTATTTTAAAATTATATAACCTCTCACTGAGACAGATAACGTTATTTCCTGCTTGAGTCAGTTTATCATTTCGGTAGCTGGTTAAAATATGTTCAGCCACAGAGGAGGTGCTGTTTTGCCTGCATCCCAACGACAAATCCATAGACAAGAATAAACCCCTCACTGTCCTTTGCATTGTTGTCATCATTTACAAAAGCTTTATATATATATATAAATATGTAATATATTTAAAGATATATCTAAACATTTAGTCTGAGATATGTGTATCTTATTAAATTGTTAAGCTCCTTTCTTATTGAACGCCATGAAGCTGGTTGGAAAACGTAACCTCTTTGTTCAATTAGTTTCCAGCTATCCTGCAAACAAATTACTGTGCTACTTAACCTATTAAAGGTTAAACACTATTATACGGAGTTGTCCTAGAAATGGGTTCCTTGTGTTTCTCTTTTTCACTTCTTCACACATTTTTAGATCCCGGCATCTATTAAATCTTGAAAAATGAATCTTCCTTGTCCATGCGGACCGCTACCTTCAACTCCTTCCTATAAACACAGACAGGAAGTGGGTAGAACCCAACCATATATAGATGACATATCTGTGTGTGTGTGTGTGTGTGTGTGTGTGGGTGTGTGGGTGTGCGGGTGTGTGTGTGTGTGTATGGAGCAGTGAGTGTGTTACCAGTCAGAAACCAAAACAACAACTGATCTACTCCATTTGCATACGCGCACACATTTTACACACATATGCACGCACCCACAGTATTCATTTCAAACAGGGACCTCTAAACAGATTGTTGCATTGCACTCCCCTCTACCTGAACACATTTCTGCGCAGAAACACACACACGCACACACGCACACCTACACACACACACACACGGGGGCTAAATAAGGAGTCGGAGAGTATGCAAGACATGCCTTGTTACGCAGACCAAAAGAGGAAACAAAGACTGAGATCTACTCTCTCCTGAGCTTTGGCCCATCTTTGGAAAAGGGTGGAAAACACATGAGTGATGGTACTTGCTCTGCTCCGTGATTCATTAAATCACCCACACTGGTGCTAAATGACATGAAAAACGTTCACAGTCGTTTTGATGAGGAATCAAATGTGTGGGTGGTCGATCAGCAAAAAGCCCTTTGAAACCAAAAATGAAATGGGACAAAGCACGCTCCATGTATGCAAGCAATCACACGCATGCTGCAGATTACTCACAACAGGATTCGTGGTAGCCCACTTGCGGAACGTGTCCCGAGTTTCCAGCGAACGTGGACGTGTCTTAAGACGTCGCCAGCTCCGTTCTGCTCTTTGTCTAATCCGGCACGTACAACTTTAATGACCTCAGCTGTAATAACAGAGCGCATGCATCTCCTCCACGCCCTGTCCTACGGCAGGTCCCCGGGGGCCGATGTTGGCGGGGGGGAGATGCAGGAGTTGGGGGGTTCCAGATGCTTGGTTCGAAGGAAGCTAAATAACTTCAAGGTTCACTTGGTTAAGCTCCGTATGACATACTTCAACACTTCCTTCTACCTCTCTCCCCCTCGCTCTCGGTGGGTGTGCCTCCACTGTATGTTTGTCTAAGGCAGAGTGAGAGAGCGAGAGTTTGTGTTATTCTTCAGTGCATATCAATCCTTTTCTACATCTACGCAGCCAAAAGGTGTCTCGCTGAAAGAAAGCAAAAAAGGAAAAAATGGGGAATCAGGTGCATTTAGCTTTTTTTTTTTTTTTTTTGCGAGGAGAAGAAAAACAAACAAGCAGTAAAGGGGTGAAAAGAAATGTTATTGTGTGCGAGTGTGAGTCGAGTAGTTAAATGCTTCCATTGCTCTCTCTCGAATTCTCTCTCCTACTGCCCCTCAGGCTCCATAAAATGGCAGTGGATAGCTGGCCGTCCCTGCGGAGCATCACAAGGATAAACACACACTCATGAATGGGCTGCATTGAGCCGGGTCTGGAAGGGGATGCAGGGGAATACAGGGGTCAGCGGTGGACCCCTCCTACCGGGGGGGGGGGGTGGAGGTCACCACACTGACCGCCCTCATAGCAGCACTCAAAAAGCCAAAGACAAGCGGGATAAATTCTTAGGCAGGCCTTCTTCCTTCCATCCCTACGTTCCGCATCCCAAAAGAGTGAAATGATAGCCCAGTGTGCACCCCTCCTCTGCAACCCACCCTCTGATTATTTGTTTAGACTGCGAAAGTCATTAAGCATTAACAAGCTGTCAGGCTGTTTAACTGCCAACTTGAGATATTTCAAACAATTATGTAACAACAATGTAATAGGCACAGTTTTTGAGCTGAGCTACGACAAAATAAATGATGGTGATAAGGATATAAATGTGCCACCGTAATCTATAGGCTGTATTTTTCAGGGGGCGTTTACGCAACGTTTTGAACATAATATGGAAAAGGTATCTTTTTCTTCTTTTTTTTTTTACATCTTGAATCTTGAAAAATGGGCAATCTTGAACTCCATGCCAAACTTAGTTTGACATCATTTATGTAAGAACATACTCTTCGACCCTCGAGCTTTGAATGTTCCTTAATGCGCTCAGGAACGTAGCACCATTGTACTGTATAACTTGGTATTTTCGGAGTTAGATTTGATATTTCTTCTCGATTTTATTACCGTTTTACTCCATCAAACTGGGAGTAGGCTGAGCTAACTAGCTAGTGGCTAAAGCTACATTAGCATCGAGACATGCGATTGTATTGACTTCCTGTTGTAAATCCTGCCCAGAGAGCAAGTTAAATTATGCCCCAAAATAGACGGAAACCTAACCAACCAACTTAGTCTTTTCAACTGTTGCAAAAAGTTTCAGAATGGGAAAGAGGTGCGAGGTATATTGGGAGGGGGGGGGATGTTGGACAGCCAACAAATGGCCCGGTGTCTGAATGCGCAGATTTATGCATTTGCTCTGTGACACTGTAACATCATCCAAACAGCAGTTGCATTTTTTGTTGCCTTTTTCCTCACACAGTGATCCCACCTCCCTTTTGGTGACGGGGCAGAGGAACAGAAACACGCTGATCTGTGCAGCATGTGTGCTCAAGACTGGACCATGGCCAGGTCCCGCGAGCCCCGCCACCATGTTCCACCTGAGCGCAGAGTGAAGGGAGCGGATGGAGAGATCGAGAAGAGGAGACCGGCTCGGCCCGTGAGTCAATTAAGAATATAATCAAAACAAAGAGAAGGAGGCAGAGATGTCGCAGCTGACCGGGTCGATGCTCCCGTCTGCATCCTGACGGCCACTTCATCATGTTGCGTTCTGCGTTTGTTGATACGGCTGTTATTTACAGTTCAACATCTCCTTCGAATTCAACACAGGGTGGGTTGTTTTCCAACTTCCAAAGGGAGGGTTTCACTCTTGACAAAGCGCTCTCCGGACGAGTTGTCTCACTTGCTCTCAAAATGCTCGGCTGTGTTTCTCCGGCTCCTAATATCTGTGCTTTCATAACAAGACCTCGCTCTGTTATCTGGTCTTATTCGATGTAATGTCTCCAAATGTATCATTCTACCATGTGTGAGTTGGCTGCGGCTGCAGTGCTGTGCATGAATCGGCAAAGAGTAAACAGCCACTGAAGACCATCCAGGGCATCATTGAAGAAAACTCCCTCAGCCCAAAAAATAAAACCCCAAACTTAAAACTAATTAAGATATTGCCGTTTTATGTTTTACACTGTTGTCTTTAATGCTTAATTCGTAATTTGTCGGAGATTGCAGATTTGACCTTTTAACTTATTTTCACTATATTAAATTTACTTACACAGTACAGCTCTACCAAAGCTCAGTCCTTTGTAAAACGTAGAATAACACTTTTAAGTATCCAAATACATGCTTTCTGTGCAAATTTGTTTTAGAAACACTATGAAGTCTCACATTCAAATTCTTCCCAGTGCCATTCCACTCCCAGATACATTTATGAATTTGCTATGAAAACACACAGCCAGGTCAGAAATTGTGGGAGGGGAAATATTAAAAACCATTGCACGTGTAAAAGCCTTACAATTTGCCTCCTGCGTTTTTAATATATTTTACAGGTTAACTTCACATGGGATTTTCACATACCATGTAACCTAGGACAAATGCTGAAT
This sequence comes from Colistium nudipinnis, assembly GCA_016785305.1. NCBI lineage: Eukaryota > Metazoa > Chordata > Actinopteri > Pleuronectiformes > Rhombosoleidae > Colistium > Colistium nudipinnis. The sequence goes on along the minus strand of JAFBJU010000476.1, from coordinate 404,884 downwards.
TTATATGTAGCCAAGTAAGTTTTGAATTTATAGCTGATTGTTTGACAAACAATAATTGTCCCATAAATTCTGCAACTCTTTGCAAAACTTGTTTAATCTCATTTTCTGCTCCCCACCACTTCATCGCGGAGTGACATGACCGGTTCATGGTAAAACAGATATTTTTTTCTGTTTTGAGAAGTCTGTTTGCATAATGATCACACTGGATTACCACTATTGGATGGTGGTAATTAGTCTTGGTGTTCGCATTTATGTGCGCACTGAGGGTATGTGGGTGTGTAAAAGCCACTTTTCTAGCTTTGCCATGTACAAGAGGGCAAAATGGAAGCGTAAGTGAGGCACTCTAAGCATTGGAGATAAAACATGTGAAGCCCCCCCCCCGAACCAAAGTGAACGTTGTTTCAACTGGAACGCACAGAGATGATAAACACACAAGATGGACCTCTTAGGGGTTTGTGAACTGTTACGATTCACACAAATTGAGCTTTTTGGTCCTGAGCAGGGTTGTCTATACTTGTGTTGGCATTAGAATTCAGTTGGTGAAAGTAGCACACGAGCGAGGCTACGTTTCAGCAGGTCTACTGCACCCTGCTGTGCCCTGAAAATATCCAGTTACTCGTCACTGGAGCCACTTCTCATTGCCAACAGAAGTCGGCCAAGAAATGGTGGACTTGACCACCCTGAAACGCCCCCCCTACGGCAAAGATATACTTTGATGGAGGCCACTGAAGATGTTGTGACGGGAGGGGGTGGGGGGGCGGAGGAAGCGCCTACCGTCTTGGGAGGAAGTATCAAATAAAACTGTGTCTTTTTTCTACTTTGGCGAGATCTTGCCAGTTTTGATGTTTTCTACCATGACTTGTCACACTGGCAGTTCAGACGAGAAAACGTTTCAGAAAGACTTTGCAGGGATATAAAGTATGGACAGTTTCCTTCCCCCCTTTGAGAGAGTCAACATTGTTGACGCATACTCGGCGTACGTTTTCCTTCTTTATTTTAGCAGGGAAAAAGAGGGTAATGGAGAGGGCTTTGATAGAATGACACACACATAAAAAATTCCTCTAAGATGAGACATGCAATTTACTGCAAGCCCCTCTAGGCCTTACATGTCGGGGAAATTTAAAAATGTGTCTTTCCAAGTGATTGTCCTCACCTCGATAATGTCATATATAACCATGCAGTTTGCGATCAGGAAATCAAAGCTCAGCTCCTTAATCTGTTGCAGAGGGTCATGGTTTTGTCTTTTATGTGGCCCACATTTTGCCAAAGGCTACATCCAAGACTTGGGGTTGCTTGTGTGTATATATCCTAAAAATATCTGGATCTAATTGTGGGTCAATCTGTTGCTGTGTGTAAGAACAGCACGTCTGTCAAATATCAGGACAGACTCGGGGAACATTTCCAAAAAAGCTTCTGAGAAGGCACAGCGACACACACACACACACACACACCAGAATAAAGGTGGGGTAGCCAGATCCGACCACTTAAACGTTCAGCTCCAGCGTCTGCCCGCTCCTTTTAGGAGATCCAAGTCATCTGCCTTAGACACTCTGTGGTCGAGTCAATGAGCCGGAGAGCTGGAAGGAGAGGAGAATGGGAGGGAAGGAATATACAAACAGAGGGGAATGTTCGGGGGAGGATATTTAGGGAAGGAAAAGTGAGAAGTGAAATGGGCTACATGGGTGGCTTTCAGTGGTGATGTCTTTTCCCTTTTTTTGCCCTTTGAGTGACAAGGCTGCCACCACTTAGGAATCAGTGACATAAAACAGAGGATGCGGAGGGAAATGTTAAACTTGGAAGCTGTCTTATAAGGTTTAAGCTACGACACACACACACACCTCACCGCACATGTACATGCACAGGTTCACGTGTTTGGATGTATCCTTTTAAGATTTTGTTTTGTGTTAAACTCAGTGTTTGCTGTGTGGACGGCTGGAAGTCTGTGTTTAGAAGCGGGGACCCACATCGAGGAAATGTTTGGGCTCTGCCTTGTGTCAGCTGCAGCCATTGGTGTGGATTACCTGTGGGTGTCACGATGATGAACGGGCTGCTGGAGCTCAATGAAGTGTTTATGACCGAGAGGCGTTGTTGCATGTAACTAATCAGGCCTGAAGTCGGTAGTCAGAAGCAGGGCTTCTTTGGCAGAGCCCTCTGAACGGAAACACAACGATGCTTAATGGTGTGTAGGATACGAACGGTCAGCGGATGCTGCGGTGACATCACACAGCTGCCGGACTCACAGCGATTTCGGAATGACCACGACCTAGTGGGACTTTCCAACTGCCTCGGATGGCCTGGCTACATGCAACCAATTTTGTGCGGTATTTATTGTTGTAACCTAAGTAGGAGATGTCTAGGTAACCTCTGTACTTTGTTTCAAGTGGACAGAATAATAAATTCTGCTGTAACAAATGGTTTGTTTCAGGCTGCCTGTTATTTTATCATCACATTCTGCACAAGCGTGATGGATAAGCTATGGGCCCCGGTTGTTTGTATGAGCGGCTAGCATGCCAAAGCAAACACGTGCGGAGCTAAAAAAGTGAAAAATGCAGCGAGAGGCAGCAACATAATTCTGTGGCAGATCCCAGATCTGCGGGTTCACGCCGAGGTGAGACGGGCGAGATGTAGAACAAATAAAAACACCCCTGAAAGTCCTCATCTAAATAAATGATGTGCAGGGATGCGTACACTTGCACTTCATGAAGTGGTGAAAGCTCAGAGTTTCTCCCTGGCCTGTCCGGGGGTGAGGTGGCCTGGAGCCAGAGGCTTTTATTCATCCGTCAAACAGCACTTCATACATCTGTACGGTTGTTGCCGTAACTGTGAGTCTCATCATGTGTACTCATCACTGCTATTTACGCCCAGGCACCTCACCGACACTCACCCCTCTGCAGAGTTATGTGTGCTGAAAGAAAGTTTAGTCCTGCTTTTTGTGAGACCACTCTGATGAGACACAGAGGTAAGAAAGAAAGAAAGAAAGAAAGGAAGAAAGAAAGAAAGAAAGAAAGAAAGAAAGAAAGAAAGAAAGAAAGAAAGATGAAATGGGTCGGTAAAAGAGAGAGCAAAACGATGGCATTACAAAAGGGGCAAAGCAGAATCTATCCCAAAGCCACTCTTGTGTAGCAGGTCCTTGCAGCTCTGAGCAGCCTCTAATTAGGGTAGTATTCAGGGGTGGCATTAGTTCCCAAACTTTTTAATGGGGTGGAAAGCAGAGCTCCTTTTAGAGAAAGGGGATAAGTGTAGCGACTGTTCCATACACTGAATAGCAGATGGAGAGATTCTGCACCTCCCTGGGAGGTACTCACTCTTTTTTTTTCCCCAAAAAGTGGCGATTCCTTGTCCTGTCTCCTTTTCCAATTGCTCTCTTTTTCTTATACATCTCGTCTGTTTTCCACATCCAATCTCCGTCAGATGCTCTGAGGTGTAAACACAGAAATGGTGCCTAAAAAAAAGTAAACAGACGCAAGGAACAACAGGTAGACTGTAGGTCAAAACACAGTACACTGTGAATGCAACAGATAAATGAAAATAATAAACAAATACATTTGAGCTGAACAAATGTATTTATTTTTAATCAAAATTGGAATTTTAATATATTTTTTATTTACAAGTAATAAGTAACTTTAAAATGCCTTATTAAAAAATATGTTTATAAATTATTTGTATCCTTACTTGTTTCACATTAAGTCACATAAATACACCACTGACCTCTGAGAGCTTTTTAGATATTTTTCCTAACCTATATTTTTATTCCGCAGTATCTTTATTTTTATTTAAATTAATTCATTGCTATTTTTAATTTAAAATGTTTTCTAATTGAAAAATCTAATCATTTTTCTTCTTCTATAAACCGTGAACCAGTTTACTGATTTGTTCTATAAATTATAATGTCTATGATGATGTTGATATTCTCATTTTATAACTATATATATATATATATAAAAACATTTATTGTTTTTGGTTAATTTCAATAAGAATGTCTCAGCTGGTTTGGGTTAGGATTTATTTTCCTTTTTAGACAGACAGTCTTTAGAAAGACATAGTCGTACAATATTAATGGTAGATTTACTGAGGATGAAATAAACTATTTCTTTAATCTCACGGGAAACCTACATTCTTCATAAATTAGTTAAAAGTTAGTGGCAGTTGCTGTTATCTTTCACGACTTTTTTTATTATTTTTATTTTTAAAATGACCACTGTTATATCTAACCTTATAACTTGTCTCATTGGGAATATTAAAATATCCTATTGCAATTATGGGGTCATAAATAAGTGTAATAACAAGTGCTTAGACTGTTTTGATACTAAAAAACGAAATCTCAATAATAAAAGACTGGTAAAAACAACCATAACTCAAAGCCATTTATCACTAAAGTATATCTATATATTCCTTGTTTAACCCTTGTACATATATTGTAATTTTTTGTCACTGACTCCAAATTAATTTGAACCAACCATTATTGTTGTCCATAACGGATAGAAAATAACTTGCTAACTGATGCAGCTTAAATCCAAGCTACCGAGTCTTTACAACTTTCTTTGAAACAAAGATTATGATCAGCGCCTTGAATGGTCCAACACATTTACCCAAAGGCCAGTGTCTTTTATGGGCTGAGTGTTGTGCTTTATCCCCTCTCCTCATGACCTGTAACCCAGCAGGATAAACTGCTAACTGTGCTTCAGTCATGCTCAAGGAGGCTGATGCCCACATGATCCATGACATTTCATGAAAAGCCCCCCTTTCAACTGCGGAACTATTTACATATATTCTGCTGTCCAATCTGATCTCATGAGGAAACTCTCAATCAGTACATTTCAGAATTAAATTCATGAAACGAGCTTCATAAACTGCAGTGTATTTTTTTATAGGGGGAATTCAATAAATGTCAAATTCCCCGCCCAACACTTTGATGATGTTGTTTAAATATACTATTTAGCACTGTGTCTTTCGATCAGTATCTTAATAATAATACTTCTAATAATAACAACTACAACAGTAATAATAATAAATAATTAATAATACTACATGAAGTACCCTCTGATAATATTGCCATAACATAAATAGATAGATAGATAGATTATTATATAATATATTATTATAATATAAAAATATAACAAATCTAATGATCTGATCTGATGACGATACAATGTGTGACAAACGGAATGAAATTGCCAGATATTATAGCGAGACACCATCACATATCTCCACCACAGACACACCTAATCGGACTCTTTCGGTGAAAAACACCACGTGCTATTAATTATTCTCCTTCCTTGCATTTAGCCTGGTATTTGTATAAACTAGTCCATACAGTACAACTGACCTCCTTCCCTGCTGCTCTTCCTGTCTTTTCTGTGTGTGTGTGTGTTCGGTGTGTGTGTGCCTCATTGCGTGTTACATCATCACGCAATAGCCCGGGATGTCCTCTCGTGGCCTAGTGAACTGGCTCAAAGCGCACTCTGCACCAATGTAGTTATCTACTACACACGCACGCCCCCCCCCCTCCTCCACCCCACCCCCCATACACACACACACGTTGCTTTGAATAAGGGGAGGCAGACACACGCAGTCGACGGGTGCACACATCCAGTCACGGAAGCAGCTGGGCTCCAAACAGTATAGGCAACATACACAGATCATGAAATATTAAATAAGAGAGGTCTGACACATTGTGCAGCATCACGGTATAACACAGGTGCTGCTGCAACCGAGAGCTCCAGCAACTGCTTTGGGTGTTTTTTGTAGATCTTTGGAATCTCTTTTTAAAATAAAAAATAATAACGTCTAAATATCAGCAACATTCAAAATTCCCTGGCGTAAACACAAATCAGTTGGCTTTTTTTCGAGGGCGTCCTGCGTGTTAAAAAAAGACATGATATATTAAAAGCGGGTTAAGCCTAACAAAATGTTGAGTGGATAAATGTGGTTTAAACCTCCAAATCATCCATCCAGCTCTACACTAGGCCCGTGGCACCGAGAGACCAGGAGCGACGCTTTCTTTTTCTCTTCGTAAAACTGTGTCAAATAGGAGCAGATAATGAAATGTTGAAGCTGGCCAGCTGTCGACATCAACTCCGGTGTAATCACCGAGCAAGAGGCAAAATAATACAGCCCCGTGACGCCCCCTGCCACCGACACCTTCCTGTCCGCTCACCGTAATTATGAGGATGAGCGTGTGAGGGGTCAGGTTGACGCGCAGGGGCCAGAGTGCGCATGTTCCAGATTGGGCGGCACTGGCGCCAGAGTGTGTCACATCCGAATAAACATCAGCAAATATAACACATACACTCATTTTATGTTTGAAGCGCACGCGTACACACGGACATACACACACAGGCGATGTGAAATGGAAGAAAACATTTTTATCCCTCGCGCAGAGCCATGCAGTTGTTGCAGAGTTGCAGCAGATTAATACACACAATCATGGTGTAAAAATCCCTACAAAATCATCATCACCTCCAACTCAGTGTTTTTTCCAACATAATTTGACCCCATTTCTATCCAAGCAGGCGGGTTAGCTGGGCCCAGGAAGATTATTTAGTACATTTAATTCCAATAAATTAACTGTTTTTTTTGTAAAAGGAAATTTATTCTTGTTTAAAACAAACTGTGTAAAAATATCACAATTCAATTACACAATACTTGCCAAAAATGTACAATGTTTCATTACTGAAATAAACACACACTGCATATTATTATAAATGTAAGATTCTGCTTTCTGTGTCTTTCAATACAAAGTTCAAATCAAAACTTTAAAAGAACGTTTTGATTTGCCAAACTAATAAAAAAAAACATGGATGTGTTTGACACAAATACATTATTAGCCTATTTTAAACATGTGATCATTCATAACCTGTTCATTAAGTCATTATCCTGAGACGCCCTAAAGAGTGACTGATACGATTCGCTTCATGGAAAAAAATACAAGGAAAAAGTTCGTGGTCCAAGATCTGATTCACAACCAAATAAAAATGAACATAAATAGCCTATAACTTCTTTTTTTAACAGCGTGAATATATAGGCACACCAAGTGGTATTTTTGTTTTCTTATGTCCATCATTCAGCTGCGTGCTATTAAACAAACATACAAAAATAATCCTACCTTCAAAGAGAGAGGGGGGCGTTTTTTTGTTTTTGTTGCTCTCTGTGTGTCTAACTTTCTTGAAAAAGTTTGTAGTTAGTACATTTAGCAGCCGCCGGTGCCGCTGACCTGCTGCACTCTGCTCGGAAAGTGTTCCGCCGGGTGTAAAACAGTTCCACGGTGGACGTTGTGCGGCTGGCCGGCCGCCGGAGGCCCCAGAGAGGACGGTAAGGCCGGCACGAGGACCGGGGGAGTCCTGGAGGGGCTCAGCGAGCCGCCTATGATACTCTCTATGGAGAAGGGGGAGCGCTGCGCCGGGGAGCCGGACTTCTGCACCGGCACGGCCGCCTGCACGCTGGCTGAGCCCAGGCTGGAGCTGAGCTGGGGATAAAACCTACTCCTGGCTAAGTCCGTGGTGGTGGGCATCAAAGACGGCGCGGGGATAATGGTCCCCGTGTGCGAGGGGTGCGAGTGCCTAGACTGCTGGTGCTGCTGCTGCTGTTGCTGCTGGAACGCAAAGAGAGCCGAGTGTGTGTGGTAGGACTGCAGCTGGACGCCGTATCCTCCGCAGCCGTACGGTCCGTAGCCATAAGCGGCGGCGGCGGCGGCGGCGGCGGCGGCGGCCGGGATGAAGCTGTTGTGCTCCCGCAGCAGGTCTTGCGCCTGCTGCCGCTTGAAGCGCTTCCTCCGCCGCAGAAAGCTGCCGTTGTCGAACATGTCGGCCGACTCCGGGTCCAGGGTCCAGTAGTTGCCCTTCCCGGGGTTGCCGGGCTCCCGCGGGATCTTGACGAAGCAGTCGTTGAGGGACAAGTTGTGGCGGATGGAGTTCTGCCAGGCCGGGAACTTCTCCCGGTAGTAGGGGAAGCGGTTGCTGATGAAGTCGCAGATCTCGCTGAGGGTCAGCCTCTTCTTGGGGCTCTGCAGGATGGACATGGTGATTAAGGCGATGTAGGAGTACGGGGGCTTCACCAGGGTGTTCTTGCCCGCCGGCTTGTAGGTGTCCCGGGCCGAGGTGGAGCCGTCCAGGCACGACGACGCAGGAGGAGGAGAGGAGCCCTCCAGGAGCATCCCTTCGTGCACCTCGTCCACGTAGGAGCGCGTGCGACCGTCCCCATCCTCCCCCTCTCCCACCACGTCTATGTCGGTCTCCTCCGAGAGGATGGAGGCATCCGACATCTCGGAGCTCAGAGTCATGGCTCCTTCAGCGCGCGCGGCCGAGCCCTCCGCCGCCGGACCGGGAGGAAAAGAGGATGAGACGCACGAGCAGCGCTGCCCTCTCTCTTCAACAACTCATAGGAGGAGGAGGAGAAAAGAGGAGCACGTGTGGCCGCCGGTCAGAGATGCTCCCGCGGTGTTTCGCTATTTCCATATAGGTTTTCTTGCAGGTTGACTTTAGTTTCTGTCGCCTGCTTGGAAAGCGCTCCCTGTCGGTGCCAGGGCCGGGGCTGGGCGACGTGCCGGAGGAAATAAACCTGCAAAAAGGGCCAAGCCTGACTCACAGAGGGGGAGGATCTCCTCTGAGTATTTATACCGCCGCCTGATCACATGGCGACGAAGCGTCAGAGAGCGAGAGAGGGAGATAGAGAGAGAGAGAGAAGGAGAGGGAGAAAAATAAATAACAAAAAGAGGTCTTTGAAAATGAACTGTGAGTGTTTAAAAAAAGTTTGGTGGGGCCTCGATCCTTTTTTTAGTGGTCATTCATTGGCAGCATGCAGTCCACATATAACTAATCACAAGCTTTTATTTCACCTCAGAATAGGATAAAAAATATTTCTAGGAGAGTTTAATTACTATTGGTCGCAATAAGATCGAAGCGGATATGTTTACAAGTGTATATTGGACCTCATGATTTATTTTAGTTTATATTACAATACAACATATACGTGTGTCTGCGTGAGAGTACATGCATGTATGTATGTATTAATGGAGCACATGCATGTTATTTTTTTAATTTTGAGAAACACCACTTTAAAATACCTGGGAATATAAAGTGGCTGGTGCACGCCGTGCAGACCTGTGCATGTCTTGGGATGTCGAGCCGTAGAGCGGTGCACCGTATCCAGGCAGCTCTGTTTGCGTGATCCGGTAGTTGTCTAGATTATCCGCGAGCCATTTGTAATGGAAAAGAGTCAGCTGTTAACTCGAATCAGTCACGGGTCACGCAGAGCATGCAAGCCCCAGATATAAGGCCTCTGCCGTGCGTCTGCAGCATCGTGCTACTGCTGCTGTGTGGATAGTTCTGCAAAATGTATTTTATTTTTGCTCTACTGAGTTCAGAGGGTGGCATGGATTTTTTTTTTTGTATATATCGTTTTCTTCTCGTTAAAAAAAGAAAAAAATAATAATCAGAAAGTGTTTAATTCCAGTGAGTGTCAAACTAAAATTGCGTTGTTATATTTGTAAATGTATTATATAAAAACAGAAAAGTATAGACTACCTATACAAGTGTCTGTATTTTATATTTAATCTACATAAAACACGCGATGTTCATCCATGTCTGTTACACTTCTGTTCCTATGCTGGTTTCATTCTCCCAGTCATTATTAAATGTATCAATCAAGTTTAGTCAGTGTAGCAATAATATAGCATGAACTCCGATGATGTTTTGTTTCTGTTTTATCTCCAGATTTTAATGTCGATAAGCTTCCATGCTTTTTTAAAATAAGATATAACATAGGACATGATCCTACATTTTCAGCAAAATAAATCCAAACTCTAAAGCACATTTAGCAGAATATTGCAGTCTGCAGTGTTTAATCGAATTATTAAATACATTTTAAAATTTTAAATAAATACTTTTTTAAATAAAAGTTTTTCAAACATTTTAAGTCTCATTTTTCTCTTGATAAAAAGAAAAAAATATGTAACAATATTTTTTTTTGTAAATGCAGATGACCTAAAGTGCATTTAAACCAATAGTAAAAAAAAATCTAGTCATGTATCACGACTTTATAGTTGATGAACTGATATAGGTTACATTCAGGTGCATTGTCACTAACCTTACACAGGTTCTCATTTGACTAGCGCCATCTAGTGTTAAACTTGTCTCACAGTCAACAAATCAATTCAGAGCCATAAAAGCTCAAAACAGTTGAAGCTGGTACCTTCAAAGTTAGAGATAGAGAGGCTACGTATGCAATTGTAATACGTTTAGAAGCTATACTCAATCTATTTGACTTTATCATCCTGTCACAAAGCTTAAACGTACGAAATTATGCGAAACGATTTTTGTCATAATTCGAAACCTAGTCTTAAGGATCATCTATTTACGTTGATTATTTTCTGCAATTAAAAAACAAAACTATAGTTGGCAGACACACACTTTTAAACCTAATAGCATTGTCTGATCACTTTTAGGCATTGACTATTATTGGTATTTATCGACAGGGATTGTTCTATTCCTGAAAAAATGATCATCTAACGTAATTCCAACCGTTTCTATTTTAATATAAGCCTATCTTCATTTTAAACTACGTGTATTCGAGCAATAAGTAAGGAAATCCAAAACCTTTACATCAGACGTTCAGGGAGTTCGCCTATTCATTAGATCTATGTCATGAGTTGTTTTAGTTGTACCATGAGTAATCGTTCATTCATTAAACATAACCCAATATTAGAGTTAAGACTATTTCGCATTGTACAACGACTTTGACTTTTTCCAAACTTGTGCGTGCACTGACTCAGAAAACAAATTGCATTGCATGAATGGAGACTTTATTGCTTTGTTTCCTTTTTAAATGTATTTGATCTGACACTACATCAGCCCTAGCATGTGTGGTAAACCACTTATAAAGTGTTTCAAAATTCCCAATGCGATCCTGAGAGGGTGTTTCTATGCCACGGGGTACCAAGAAGGAAAGCACCTCGCTGTTTAAACGCCACTTTCTTGATCTGACACCCTCCACCACCCACCCATGGGTGTCACCTTATTGGCCCGTCTGAGAGGGGTGTTTGGGGCATGTGATTAATGTGTATCACATGCAGAAAAGGCGAGACAAAGGTACCGAGACTCACTGTGCCTTCAGTGGACTGGAATGGAAATATAAAACATGTCTCCATGTGAGATACAGGCAAAATAAACAGACCAATTACACAATAATATGTTTTCTATTGCAGTAGACTTACATCTGGCTATATAAATACACATATATAAAAAAACATAAACGCTTTGAAGATGGTCACCAAAAAATATGGGAACAATATGGGAATCGCACATTAAGCACGAAACTGATACATTAGTGTATGTGCTCTATGATGTTTGTGTTGGAACATGCAATTCATTGCACACATCCCTTTTGTTCTCAAGGTCGGGTAATGTAAAGTTATCTTTGTGAAAATTAAAAAACTAAACTTGTCCACGAGTGCAATTTGGTGCAACACTTCCCCTTTAAACCTCAAACTGCTATTTTTTTCGTGACCAGAAAGCATTTGATTATCGGGAGGTTCACGACATAGCTGACATATTTCTTATAATATGAATTATACATTCTAGTTTATTTATAGTACATAATTAGTTTTATTTTATATGTTATGTTAGCCTGTTAGAGGTTTTATTGTGGTCTACACAGTTGCTCCATATGCAGGCAAAGACTGAAAAAAATCACCACATTAGTCTATGATTATTAACATTTCTCATATCAGTCGAGTATTATGTTAAGATATTTATTAATTATAACTTTAAAATAGCACAGACTGGCACAGACTCAAAAGACCATTTATAGACAACTGTCTTTAACCTTTATACTTTTGAAAACATGTAGTCATCCCATTACTTGGTATTGAGCATTTTAATGATTTTACATATTTTATTTTATTTATATGTATGTGTTATTCCTATATGCTATGTTATAATTGACATTGTTTTGTCTGTATTATTTGCCACCTAATGTTAATCTATCATTGGAGCTTCCCAACATAAGATTATCACATAGTTGTACAGTTCAACCCGATGTGATAATTCCAACTTGAATCTTGAGTTTATAATAATCCAAGAAATAATTATAATATGTATATGCACGTTCATTAAATCTTTAAAAATGGGGCAGCACAAAATATGTATATTAACCGGAAGCTTTACATTTGATTGGTGGAGGTTGTGAGCGGAGGAAAGTTTTTGCCTGCAGAGCTAAACTCAGGGAACCAAAGGCCCACAAGCTTTGGTGCACTTTTGCCCCTACGTCACTTCCTGCCTCCCCTCTCTCGCTTCCATCTTGCTCCCCGCATGTGTCTGCTGTTAGTGTGCAGGTCAGTGAGAAGCTTTAATTCCCTTCTTCCGTGCACCGTTTCCCCCCGAACCGACGGCAAGAGGTAAACGAAAGCCTTCAGCAGCTCGATGGCTAAAATCTGCCGGTCTCTGGAGCTAATCTTACCGACGGTTGTGTGTGGCTCTGAATGACGGGCCCCTCCGCTCTACTGTCTCCCTCTTAGCTCACGTGCTAGCCGAAGTTAGCCGACAAGTTCAAACCGACTAAAGCTAAACCACACCTCGTTTCGGAGCTACGGTTGCAATTAGTCAGCGGGCGTTAGCTCAAAGCATGGCCGGCGTTTCTGCAGACACCATGACTCATTAAATTTGGCCTACTTCAGCCTCAACTGGTTAAGCGTTCCTCGCTTTCTGTCCATAACACAGAAAGACATGTGAAACCCTTAGCCTTTGGCTAATTAAAGCAACTCGGCCATTTGACTGTAAAATCTTAACTTCCCCTTACTTGCTCATACAAAAATGTACCCACGGCTTTTATTACGCTTCACTACCACGTCAATACCAAAGAAATTGAATCTGCATGTTTGTTGACATTCGTGTATGGCATAAATAGGACTTCCTGTCTCGTCTCCTCATTTGTTTACACTTTGCATTTCGGCAAAAAAAAAATGTCATTTTTGAAAAATGTCACTGTGCTATATACACAAAAACAAACGGTCAAATTAATCATTTCAATTCCAATGATTTCTAAAAAATCAATGCCTGGCATCCAGGAAACGTTTTTAAGAAATTCACACCGTTTCAAAGTGTAAGGGAGCTTGTTGCAGTGCTGCAATACCAGTGTGGCTGCAAACCTGAGCACCAAGTGGGCATGTGTTCCTTTGTTGTATGTTGATAGAAAGATGAGATCAAATTCACATAAGTTGTCCAGAAAAGGTCTTGATCATATTTGCTTTTGGTCTGTCACAATGAAACCTGCATCTTTCTTTCCAACGTATCCTATGCAAGTTGTAATTACTTTTTAATGCATAGTTTGCTTTGCGAGATCAGAGCCTCCATTCATTAATAACACCTAATCACTAAATGCACATGTCTCGTGTTGTAAATATTATCGACTTGATGGAGTGGGGGGCTGTAATTGTTTTGGGGATTGTCAGAATACTATCAACTGTGCTGGCTGACATAAATATGTCTGTTATTTTTTTTCCAGATGAAAGAAGCAATTATGAATCAAGAAAAACTTGCTAAACTACAGGCACAAGTCCGCATTGGCGGAAAGGTAATAGATGCATTATGACTTCATGCAATTGTGATGGTTGTTCTTTCTTAATACTTTTTGACCCTGACAATGGAGCTGAAACAGGTTTACAATTATGGTAATCTGACATTTGAATGTGAAATTAAATGCTTTAAACTTTAACTTGTTTCTATGAGGACTTGCAGTTCTACTAGAGTAGTTTTCCTTTATCGCATCTGTAACTTCTGTCAAGTGTGCGCTATTTAATCAGACTAATATATGAAATATTATTAAATATTACAAATAAACCAAACATCAGACTTTTGACCAAACAAGTGCCATATCCAGAGTATATGTTGCATTGAATATAGAAGATGGTGTATTAATAAATCATTAGGCACTGAGGATTTAATCGTAAACTTGTTTTTATAAATGTCCTTACAGGGCAGTGCTCGCAGAAAGAAGAAGGTTGTCCACAGAACGGCAACTGCAGATGACAAGAAGCTCCAGTTCTCCTTAAAGAAACTGGGTGTCAACAACATCTCCGGTATTGAAGAGGTAGCCATACACCTCCGCCTCATTGCCGTCCCATGGAGACTTGAGAAGGCGTTTCAGTGACGTGGCCCTCTGATCTGTTGCAGGTTAACATGTTTACAAATCAAGGAACAGTCATCCACTTCAACAACCCCAAAGTGCAGGCCTCCCTCGCAGCCAACACCTTCACCATCACTGGCCACGCCGAGACCAAGCAGCTGACCGAGATGCTCCCGGGCATCCTGAACCAGCTGGGAGCCGACAGCCTGACGAGCCTCAGGAGACTCGCAGAGGCCCTGCCCAAACAGGGTCAGTGACCTATAATACGTACTTTGTCAGTGTTGAAAAAGGCTCTGGCTAGATTTCCTGATGGGGACATGCGCTTCCTTCTGTCACGGCTCATTGTAGATTTACGTGTGTATTTTCTGTTTGGTCAGACTTGGTTAGCGATGTTAGAGATTTTTTTGGGCAGCTGCTCTTCCAGCTTCTCACATCTTCTCTGCTCCCACAGCTTCAGATGGAAAAGCGCCAATTGCAACAGTAGAGGAAGAAGACGACGATGTTCCAGGTGAGTGCCCCTACATGACGTGCACACACACAGTCGTCCGCTGTGTCACTCAAAATAAAATATTACCTCGATATTTGCCCGAGTCTGATCAGGCATGATTTGCAGTCTTATTTGGAAATACCCCTTCCCACGTTACTGCAGCAGAATTTTTTCCTGTAGTTTTCATTGTTTATAATATCTTAAGATTCCGTTTGCTTTCCTTCCGAGTAAAATAGATGGAAAACATGAGGTTACTATTATAACAATCTCAGCTTTTCCCAGGACTACTCTCCCTGTAGCTAGAGTTCTCAGATGCATTGAGCAATGGGAGCCTGATGGCACAGGGTTAACACCATTGCCATCAAGCTGTAATTTCAGTTCAGCTTCCTTGTTTGTTCTCCCACTGAAGCTACATGTTTATCTGACCCTTTGAATTGTTTCCATTTTAACCCTCGACCCTTTGAGCTGAAACTGGGAGGCAGATTTCTCACATTTCATGGGGCAATTTAAGCCAACTTGATGCATTGCGCTGCACGCATTTTACAGCTGCTTCGAGTAGTTTTGAGGGCTTCAGATGTTGGGCACATTGCAGTCTATAGAGGAGTGGGAAAGATATGCAAAGCAGTGGGAAAGCCTTCCAAGCAGTATCACGTTTCAGATAAATGCCCCTTTCCTGAATTGTTCTCTGGCACCTCTGAGAGTCATTTATGCAGATGGATATGCCCCTCTTCCTCCTTCGGTCCGTTTAATGCTCAATCCTTTGTTGTACCAGATCTGGTGGAGAATTTTGATGAAGCATCCAAGGATGAGGCGAACTAGAGGAAATGGGACTCCCTTGAGTGTCAAACCCAGACAGGACCATGTGGGCACAAGATGTTTTCATGTCTGTTGTGAGAGGTGGAAAGTTAATGAAATACCCCGAGAAGATGTTTCATCCATCAACTTTTGGCTGTGAGAATTTTGTTTAATGTGTACCACCAGAAAAAATTACTTAAATATCGCAAATTAATTATTTTTGAGTAATTTTCCACAATCTAATGTATTAAAAACTGGGGTAGCAGTATTAAAGCGTACGGTATTGTAGTTCTCATTCCACCAGTCTCTCTTAATGCTTGTTGTGCTCTGTGGTCCAGTTGGAGTTGGAGATTGTGTATAAAATGTGGTGTTTCTGGCTCCTGCTGTACATCCATTTCCTCCATGTTACTGAACCTTAATTCTTTGTGGCCTCGCTTAAACCACAGTATCTGGAATAAACCTTTGCTACTGTCTAGAAATAGCCAAATGTGCTTTTTTTTTGTAAGTAAAAATGATTTTCACAGGTGAAGTACTGGTAGTTGCCACGCTGCAGACCGATCGGCTTGTTGCAAGTGTGCAGGTTAAGTGTGGTCCTTGTCATGATGTTTAGATGGATAAACACTTAACCAAAACAAACTAGAATGTAAATGGTGGCAGCATTTTATTCTAACTGCTTGTGTCCCGAGTACACCACATACTCACGAAAACGTTGGGATATTCGGCTTTCGGGTAAAATTTCAGAATGTACCTAAAATGCGCTATGACCTTCACAGGTGAACTTAATGTGACCTTCTCTAAACTTTTGAATGCACACGTCCAACAACTCAGTGTTTCAGTACTTACTGCACAACTTGCTGTCCTCTACTAAGAAGCTTAAAGGCAAAATTCACAACAGGTGTTTGATCCATGACTCGATAAATAAATTCAATAAGAGTGGGATGCCATGCCTCTGCAGACAATAAGTCGACTTGTGAACAGCATGAGACGTCGTTGTCGAGCTGTAATTGATGCTCAAGGGCACATGACAAGTTATTGAGACATTGCCATTTTTTTGGTGCGATATACCCACCGCTGTTGTTGGCTTTTGTTTAAATACGTTGTTTGAGATGAGGAAATCACGATTGCTTGCTTCTACTTAAATGCCCCTACTTTCATGATAGAATACAACTGTAGCGTGAACTTTTTACATTTTCCATAAATTTTGCCTGAAAGCCAAATATCCCTAACTTTTTGTGAGTAGTTTATGTACTATAATGAATAAGATTGAATTATTAACTGATACATTGGCATTTATATTATATTGTCTCCAGATAATGAATCATGCCCTTGGTGACGTTGCCATTTGATTCATATATAATACTGTTTCATAATGACAACAAAGGGAATGAGATTAGTTTACAATCTAGGCTGTTGTTTTTTATTTTAAGCATCGCCACCATATTTTTCACTGCTGTTAAAGGGTAGTTGATAGATTCTTACTAACTATATTATTCAACAGCTACTAAATAAGAGCAAGATAATCAATGTGACTGCTGCAAAGTTCTTTTAGAAAGTTCTTCATTTACCATGACTGGTATAAAACACAAGCACCATCACAATAATCTTGTGGGACATTTAAATGAGGTGTGAGGTTAAAAAAAATAACAGGGTCTAGACATAAGTATTACTCTTCAGACAAACAAAGCAAAGTTACATTAGTATGAGAATTGTATCACAATTTTATTTTACAATTTTTATTACAACACGTAATTATTCAAATGAATAAACCAAGTACAAATGACACAAGGATGCACCTGGCAGCATCCTAAAAGCACTCAATCTGTGTTTTCAGTCCCTCCTCAGATTCAGGAAAGGAAATGTATCATCAGAAATGCTCACTGAAAAGCAGTCATTCGGCACACAAAGCAAGTTAACAATAAATATTGATAATACAGATATCAATATTATATAAATAAATACGTTTTTATTGTAAACTGTAAATTGTTATGGTTAATAAGTTAATGCAATATGTCATATTACAAGGAAGTCAAGACAAAGCCACCATGTGTAGTTGAGGAAAATAAAAACTGCACTGCAACACTTTTTTTGGTAGCATAACACAGAAGGAGTGCAGTCCATGCTGGGCTGTAGACAAGAAGTAGACTTACTTTTTTTTTCTTCTAAATTTGCCTGTGTAGCCTGATAAAATGTGTTACTCCACAACCCATGTGAAAAAAGTGCAGGGTAAAACAGATTGCAAGGGTACAATAAACACTCATATTATGTGCATTTTGCATGATATTAGTAATCCCAGTGTGATGCAAAGCTGTTGAAATAATCACATCATGGATGAAAATATTACTGTTGGCCGACAGCCCCGATGCACTCAATGATTGTCCAGAGACCAGTGATGTCCACCAAGAATTTGTTTTTGCACATACTTCTGTCTCAGTTCATTCTCGGATTCCCATCAGTAACTTCAGTAAGTGTGCCTCCATTACCTGTTGAACTATTGAGAAGCACAACAGCATTTTATTTTGCATCATGTGCAAGTGAACACATATTATAGTTGCTTTAAACTATTTAACCAAGACAAACTCTGAATCTGTTGCATTTAGAAGAAAGTTCCTACAACCGTTGTACAAATATATTATTTGCATTTTTGCTCTCCATCTTGTATTGATGAAATGAATGAGAATTATATATGAACAGTAGTAGTAGTAGTAGTAGTTCCAAGGGTGTTTTCAGTTTGATGCTGCCCACATGGGACAAGCATTATTATTTTAGTGTGCTCAGACTATACGTTTAATCTTTACATACCATTGCGGTGTCCCATAGCCACAGCCATGTCCATAGCGTTGAATCCGGAATCCGACTCCATGGTAGGATCAGCACCACTCTCTAGAGGAGATACAAATAAAGCATTAACTTATATCTTGTAATTGTTCATATTTGACACAATACATGTGAAACGCTCATTTTCTAAGAGCTTTTAATAGAGATGGATATTCCTGATCACAGATATTACTTTCAGTTATAGCTTTGTGCTCACCTAACAAGATTTCAACACAGCGCACATGGTTCCCATGGACAGCATACAGTATAGGTGCTCCACCATTCTGAAACCCACACAGGAAACATCACAACAAGCCCAACGGCAGTAATGACCCCTACAAAGTGTGTAAAATTCCTCATATGATTTAATACACTACTCTGCTTAACCAGGACCAGTGAACATAAAATAAGGTAAATTATTATTACCCAGTCATATTCATTGACATCAACCCCACAGTCGATGAGCATCTTCACAATATCGGTGTATCCCTTACTGCAGGCCAGGGACAAGGCACTTTCCCTCCCTTTGGCAAGAAGGTTTGGATCAGCAGCCTACGGTGAAAAACAATGCCCAATGACAAGTTAACAAATGCACAGAGCAAGCTCAGGTGTAATAAAACCATGCGATAGAAATAGAAATGGAAGGTCTTTATCTGTACATTTTGCAGCAGAAACTCCACAACGGCGATTTGTCCATGTGCAGCTGCCCACATCAGGGGGGTAAAGCCTTCTTCGTCTTGGAGATTGATAACGGTCTCTATAATTACGAAACACAAAAGGTCACCACATATACCTCACCAACCGTTTATCCATCAACTCTGGATGGTTCTTTTCTTACTACAAGAAAAATAGAAAAGTACTTCTCTTTAGTTTTGGAATTGTTGATTGTTGACAGAACAAGCGTTTTCACAATTCACATTTTAGAAACAAATTTGATTAACAATTATTGTAAAACTTGAAGCCGTAACAACATTTGTTATGCATGCTGTTCATGATAATTTCCCCACGTATGACCACCTTGGAGGACTGCCTACCTTGTTCAATCCTGCTAGCCAGAAACACCATTTCTCCTTGGGCTGCCAGTTGATGAATGGACAAAGCTACGAAGAAAGTGTTTATGTAAACATTTTGCCAGGATTCATGTAATACTACAAAAAAGTTTTACTTACAATGCACCAAAAGAGGTGTGGAAGAAACCTCATTCCCGCGGTGTTTGTTGGTGAGTGTGGTGGACTGTTTGATGGGGGAGAAATGTTTGGTGGTGGACGGTGTGTAAACATGTCGCACTTGTATCCCTGGGGAGGGTGATGTCTGGATGTTGCACTCAGCTGGAAGAGAAAAAAAAACAATAGTAAGGTCAAAGTAGTAACATCAGACATTACCACTGGAAAACAGGGCGATCTCTTTGAAAACACATCGACATCGATCCGACCATCTTCCCTACCTTTGAATAAAACCGAGGCGACCTCCAGATCTGAGTTCACCTGGTCTTGGATGTTCTTGCTATCTTCCTCATTGAGCGACTTGACAAATCTGGAGCAAACATTCATGTCAAAGCGGTTGGGCAGGATGAACTTGATGCCCATGGCCACATTTTGGGGGCCAGTGTCATCTGGGCTTGTGCCCTCACTCTTTATCACACTCAAGTCTGGTATCACACAGATCCCCTCCATGTCCTCGGAAACCAGGGAACACCCATCTGTCCCATCCGCGGCTGAGACGGTGGCGTTCTCCATCCTCTGATCCCTCACGGAGCTGTCAAACTGACATTCACCTGATGACTGATAAGTGGACGTTACAAATACATTCAAAGCCGTCGTTTTTCGTTTCAGCCTGCCTTACTAAACTTTAACTGGCGACAAACTGACCCAAAACACAAGGACGTGTTGCTACAACCTCAAACTGTTAGCAATCATTTAGCATGCTAGCTATCGCTGACCTTCCGTGAACAGCACAGAGTAACAAAATACATTTTGACATAAAAAAACATATTCATTACAACATCGTCATTAGCAGCATATTTCCTGGAAATAAAAAAACACACCTCACAGGCTAAGACATTTTTTGATATCTTCATGCACCCATCACTTCTCCATTGAGTGTTGTTTACAGATTTGCGCATGCGCATTGGATCATGGCGACAAAGGCGTGCGTCCACTATTAAGGTCCCCCATGTTTTTAATTCTTAGTTCCGGTGTCAAGTGTGGTAAGCTTGAACCTTTAATTCCCTTTCCAATCATTTTAATAGACAAAAACACATTGTATGGCTATGTCATTTTTTTTTAAAGATTGCAAATCGGACCCTTTTCTATGCTCGTTGTTTATTTGATGCCAATAGAATCTTGGGAGTGTACATTTATTCAGGTAAAATTGTTCATTTTTTCTCTGGAGCAGGATATTCTGCATGTTGCATCTTTCTGCTTATTGACTCTTCATCATACCACCAGGCACTGCAAGAAAGAGACAGGGACGTGTGTCTTGATGCCACGTTGTGCTCATAATTTGGTGGTTTGCTTTTTGAGGTGAAGAATCAACGCCCTTCCATCAAGCTGCTCAGAAGACACCATGGAGTCAAGGCATATATAAAAAAAGTGCAAATCTAAAATCTTGTTGTGTACAGTATGAGAGTCTCACATGCACATGCATAAGATCACATGCACTAGAGACAAAATAAAAAAGGAATGGCATTGCACCTTTGATAAACATCACGTTTTGCATTTTGCAATGTATCTAGAAATGGGTGTGAGAGATACATGTGAGATTTAAAATTGTCATGGGAAATATTAATTGAAAACATCCACAAGATGGCAGAGAAGTTGGTTCCCTCACTTTTGACTTAATTGTCAACTTGTGCCGACAGATGGCGCCACTGTCTCATAGGTTATATGTATATAACATACAGCCAAGGTTGAATTTGTGTGGCCTATAAGCCTCTCATTTTCCCAATTAAGCAAGCCAACGCTGTCCAGGAGAAAACTGTGAATTAACTCAGATTGCTGACTGACTGTGTTATGACGGTGGTGTTGTAGCCTGTCAGCTATCACATCATGGAAAACTTTTAGTCTGCTGCTCACTATCAGACAGAAGGAAAAGTCTGGGAGCAGGAAGTCTGGGAAAGTTGTCCTCTCGCTTCCTGTTCATGTCACATGTCTGTGTCTTATGTGTCCTATTATAGTTACACCAGCTGAGAGCTGGAAAAATGTAATCCAACAGAGCATTCGGAAGTGAGGATCCCATGCAAATGCAACACTCATAAACAGAGCTGCATCGAAGTCATGTATACTTGAAGGGTCACTCCTTTGAATTTAAACCTTCACTATAGTTATAATATGTCTAATTATAATCTATCTGTTGAATATATGTGTTCATTTACAAATTAAAGTTCTAATTATTGTCACTATCACTATATCATAACTACTATAAGTAAGTAAGAGGTACAAATAAATATTGTACAGCAGTGTGTATGAGTGTGCGTGTGTGTGTGTGAGAGAGAGAGAGAGAGAGAGAGAGAGAGAGGAGGGGGCTGGACGAAATGGGCAGGCCGCAGAAAAATGTAAAAATGACTCTGGCGACACCTGCGAACCTAATTCCAGCCGACAGACTCCCTCCTGGCGCGAGGAGGTCGTGGTGATGTGGATTAAAGGTGTCAGAAGTGATATTTGCTGTGCGAAGTGGACGTGAGCAACAACGAAAAGTTTCTAAACACACAAAGTCGTGATTGTCGGATCCGAGTTCCCAAGTGCGGAAAGGAGGAGAGCCGAGAGAGAGAGAGACGGAGCGACACCAGGTAATCAAGTCAAGCTGATAACTAAAACACAAACTGCAAGTTTGGCAAAGATCGCAAAGATCTACAAAAAAGAACCGCGCTTTATGTAAGCTACTGGGTATGTGCATCTTCTTTGTGCGATTCCTTCGTGACTGAGTCCACAGGTAAAACGTCTGAAAAGCTTGTCGACTCCAAACTCCTTACGTACAGTGTGTGTAGGTGCTGTGATCCAACCCAACCTGTGATCAGTTCTCAACCGTTGTCTGCACATGGTGCATTACTTTTATGTTTTTGTCTATGATGCATTCACTGACCGGAGCTCATTGTTTTTGTGCAGCCGTGTCGCTGCCCAGGGAAGGCAGCAGAGGTCGCGTATTGTTCCCCGGGGTTTTGTTTACACTGTGCTGATCGTAGCAGATCCATAATAACAGCTCATCTTTGCGTTACTGTAGCTGCAGGACATCAGTGTCTACACCTTTACATCACGTGACGTCACCAGGGTGCCGCTGAGTCACTGTAATACTGCCATACGTGGTTCCATCCTTGCATTGAGGACGTGAGTGAGTTCCTGTATATAACTCCATGCACCGTATATGAGATTGAGAGACAATTTAAAGTATTAATTTCAAAAAGCAGTAAGAAGAAAAACTATTTTATATAACCCCGTCCCAACCCAACTCAATAACGTATTGCAGCTTGTCATGTGAGAGGAATTACATTATTCAATCATGCATCACCTGAAAAAAAAAATACAGGGACATCAGGATCAACTTGCTAGTGTCTGAAAATATCTGCATCACATGTACAGAAGTCGACATGAGTTTCACAAACTCCTCTTGACAGCATGCGTTCTCTTGTTATGGGTAATCTTTATTCTCACGCTCTGTTCTGGGGATGGTTGCCATGAGCCAGCTCAGCTTTCTCATTCACATATGAACATGTCAGAGGCGAGGACAGTGACTGGCTTATTCTTTGCCATATTTAATTTTAGTCGGAGTATGATTCAAACGTTTTCTTTGAGCTGAGCAAACCTGGAAGTAAATCTAGATGGATGGTTTTTCCCTTCAATGTCTGGAGACCGATCATGTCTTTAAACCTTGCATACACAAAGGCTGACAATAATATGAATGTTTCGTTGGCCGAATGGGCTGTAGCCTGCCAAGCTCGGATAATGTTTATTTGACAGTATGTTGAGAATAATACGTGTTCTTCTGCGAGTTCCGTATTACTATCACGTTGCCCCCTTGATGTGTGCAGCACAACGCCCAGGCCTGTGGCACTGCACTCTTCTATTGATAAAATGTTCTTTGGCCACAATAGTAAAGTACGCGCATGTAATAGTGATATTATTGTTAGATAAACCCAGAGGATGTCAGTCAGTGTAATAAAGTATAATGTGACTGCATCTGCTGTTAAGACACTGAATCCTGCTCCTATTGTTGTTCTGCTTTGTAACCCAGATTATTCAGAGGTCTGAGTCTTTGACTTCACTATTTTTGGTAATTTATCAAATCTAATATACAAGACATGAATGTCAAATATTTTGTAGTTACATTTTCTGCTTTCTTTGCTATATATCATTGTCAGCAGAATATACTTCACATGCCTTCACTTGCTCCATTAATGTTGCGAACAACCTAACCTTGTTTATTAGCTTGATAGGTCAAATGATGCTACAGGTCAACAACACAAATAGTTACATTTCCCCCTATCTTCACGTTAAAATAAATTCAATTATTATTCGAATCTAATGGATACATGTAGGGCCTCATTGGGATTCATACACAGTTACACCACAGAGGGTTGGTTTGTTATGTGCAATATTTGTATCGATATTTATTTTGGACTTAATAACAAACTGACTGAGTTGCCTGAGGGACACCCGCTCATGTTCTGACCATGAGAACCTCCAGCTGTAGATATGGAACATGGCACTTCCCAAAGAAATTGACAAATATTTAGTGTTGGATTTTTAGGAAGTAAACATGTTCCCTGTCCACCCATGTTGTTTTGTAATAGTTCTGAAGTCATGTACTATTCACAGCTGAGAGTGTAGTCACCGCGGATCAGGTGTGTGCCGTAGATACAGTTTCTCTTTCCTCCATTGCTGTATTCTGCCTGAAGACGCTGCCGCTGTGGCCACTGTAGCAGTGGTAGTTTCATCCGTACTGGGGGTTGGTCTCTGTGAGCATAAGGACATAAGAACAACATATGCGTCGGAGTGTATACCCCTTCAATGCCTCGAATGACCTCAGGTGTTGCGGTTACGTATTCCATGTAATCATGTTTTATTTCATCCTTCGAACGGCTCAATTCACTGGCTGCATTGTAGGTTTCTTGTCTCTGGAAGACAAAAAAATCTTAAACATTAGATATATTTTATTTATGAAAACAATATCTATTGATTGTTCGGTACCACATAATGATTATATGAAAACCAAAAAAAAATCCTACATTACAATACAAATAGTCTGTGGACAGTTAAGTGAAACCCTCAAAAAACGTTATTATTATCCTGTATACCATTAACGTAATGTGACTGTTTCTTTCTAGGTGTCCGGTGGATGGGGAGAAAATGGAGGTGAACAGAGGAGAGGTGCCTCTATACGTAAGTGTCGATGTGTTTTGCTTGGTTCTCTTGAGCGCTGGTATTGTTGTTGACGGGTCTGCTTTGTCTTTTCTTGGAGCGGTTGGGCGAATACATGAACTTTGGATCAGTCCCCCCACGTTTAAACCCAATGAATTTATTTTTATTTTTTTCCGTTCTCACCAGAATTAGAACACTCTAATCTTTCTCTTTCCTCTCACTGTCTGTCCAAACGCTCCGTCTGTGGAGTGGCGAGCCCTGTGTCTCAGGTGAAACCCAAGCCTGCAGGGTTTCAGTCCCCTGGGGGAGCCAGGCCTTGTGCAGCGTGCTCACTAACTGACAGCCCCTCTCCCCCCCCCCCGTCCAGGGCCCACACGGGTCAAAAAATGAGAATATGACCTTTTGTTTCTTGCTTTTATACACACATGCCTAGTTGTGTAGATTAAAACCTACACATATTTCTTTTGGAAAGCATATGCAGATGTGCTTCAATTATTCTTTCAAATATTATTTTGGCATCGTAAAACCTTGTTTCGTGCTGCCACTTTCACCCCCCCCCCTATATTTCCTCCCTCTCTGGCTCTGTCTGTCTCTTTTTCGCCCCTATTCTCCCCTCTGCATGGACGCGTGGGTGGGCCACTCACCGAAGCGTTGCCAGATTTCGGATGAAGAGAGTGTCGGCTTGTTTTGCTGCGTCACCGGTTTCAGACAGGGGTGGTGGGAGTGCTGGCTCTGAAAAAAAAAACAAAAAAAACCCCTTTGCTTCTACTCGCTCGCAGTGGCTGTACGAGGAATGCTTCCGAAACCTTGGCACGGGATTCGTGGCGGGCTCCAACCGTGCACACATTCACCTCTCCATTAGGAGGAAGTGGCGCCTCCGCCCCCTAAGGTCACACACAGAAACTCTCGCTGCCGAGTGCAATACAGATTTCAATGCGGGCCTTTGTGTATAGGCGAGCCACGGCACGCTGCTGTGACATAAAGGCTGTTATTGTAACACGCCCAGCAAAGTTTTATGGTGCACCTCCACGCGTGCGCCATTGTGCCGGAGCCCGAAAGGGGATTCTGTTTGGCCAGATCAATGGATAAATGTTTGCATTCAATTGCGTGCAAAGAGTGGGGGAGTTTCCTGTGTTTTAATGAGGTTTTTCATTGCGTCCCAGTGCGGGACTCCGTGCCCAAGTGATATTATGTTTTACAACTCCTCAGCTGTCACGATGGATTCAGAGTGACATGGCTTAATAATCATTGATTACCTCACAGGATAGACTTGATGATTTTCATTTTGCACCAGCAAAGTCATAAAATACCTTGCCTGCTCTGCTTAAAGACGGCCATACGCGCTCGCAGGGCCGCAGACCAGTTTTATCCCTTTATAGCCACTGTTATCTCAACTTCGTATTCACACATTGGAGCTGACTTAACTGTGTCCTTGTTGCCCCATGTTTGTCTAGTTTTTAGTCTGCTGTGATGGGCGATAGCTATCACGCTCTCTCGGAGCTAACTAGGTATTTTCTGGTTTATGATTTATTTTCCCCCCTCCTTTACGCACTGGTGTGACCGTGTTTCCCATGCGTTCTCCCTTCACGGAATCCCTCAACACGCCAGTCACTTCATTGATCTTTCATCCTATCGTTAAAAGAGCCTCCAAACTTCGAAACATTATTTGCTCTCGTTGCAAACCATTAACCCTCATCATTTTATAGTTTTATTAACACCTCCTGTGCACGGTATTATGTAACAGTGGTTGGCAGCAATGTTCTTTCATGTGAACTATTTGTGACACCGTGCCAGCTTTTGCTGACAGCCTCTCTTGACATGTACACTTGGTATTAGTGTCTCATTTGCACAGCAGATTAAATCCGAGGTATGTGTTTCTGCTATGTGTTTCTGAGTATGAGAACGGGCCTTACACACAGTACAGAGCTTGCTGTCAAAGCTGCCGATGAGGTTCCGGTTCACTGGCTTTCCTTTATGTGTCACTGTGTGTCACTGTGGTGTTGTGTCCCTTTGAAACGTACTTGTACTTCGTTTTGCATTTGAAAAAAAAAAAAAAAAAAAATCCCTTCATGCTTTGACTTGTTATGTTATGAACTGGACTGAGCGAGTGGGTGTTGGTAGAATGGTCCAAACATGTGGTTTTTTTCCCCCCCCCTTAGCCTGGTGTGGGTTTTCGATCAAAGCCAGATAGTTAAGTTATAATGATTTATAGTGACTCTAACCTTGATTTTATACGAGGACTTCGGCTTGCTTAATGGGTCATGACTGTTCCAAACGACATGAAAAAATTTCACTTTGTGTCCACTCCTTTCCTGAAACTTGGCACCGTAAAAAGAATTATTAATATGTAAAAAAAAAAAAAAAAAAAAAAAAAACCCTCTCCCCGCTGACGTCAAGGGCTGTCTTCTCTCTAAGAGGGCGACTGTTACTGGAGCTGTTTTTTGTTGTTGCACTGGCAGTGATCATGCTCCCCTGACGTCACCTACATGTTGCACTCAGGAGATCATGGCAAAGAGCTCTAGAGCTGATGACTGCTGGTTTCCTGGAGACCACAGGCAGCAGCTCCGATGTTGTTTTTCCCCCCACTGGTCGGACAACAGCATATGGAGATTACAGAATCGTGTCACTGCTGCATCATCAGATTTGTGTGGAAAACAGTACAAAGTGAAATACCTGCACAACACTATGTCATGTTAACCTGATCGTTCCTGACAGTTTCAGATTTTCATCAAGCTTCACCATGTGTATGAACCTTCTCGTGTGTGTGTGTTCCATAATTAACACATTATGCCTGAATGCCTTAAAACGGCCCATATGGGAGGCGCGAGGTGAAACCAAAAGGTGTTGAATATTTCATTGTTATTGGATAAGGCTGTGTCATGATAACGCCGGGGAGAAAAGGCCATAGATCACATCAGTCTGACATCTTATCACCACCCAGCCGTGCTCATTCCTCTTCCCCCAGGCACAGAGATACAGTTAGGATCAAGCAAATTCTCCCTTATCAAATTGTGTTGGTGTGAAGCAATATTATCTCAGGCTGGTGCAGACTGTTATGGCAATTAAATGACAATATAGCGTCTTCAGAGGACTGAAAGCAAATCCAAAGATATGAGAAAGCGTTCACATATGTCCATGTGTCCTTCATAGACGTCGAAATCTAATAGCTGGAGGGCGATATTACAAAAATGTGCTACCAAAGACATAAGGGGTAAAACTTTTGTCGATGTATTATACTTTTAGACTACGACAAATCTGCTTAAAGTGTCATGGATAATTGACCTGTTCTGTCCAGAAATGTCTGCAAATGCAGGATAAAGTTCTTACTATGTTTTTTATTTTTATAAGTGAAGGTTTACGCCCTGTGCCGAAACAGGTAGAAAAAAAAATCTGCATGGTTGCGAAAACCTCAGGCTGACATCTTTTCATTAGTGATAACACAAATGGTGTGCACTGAGTGGTCAGGCAGCAAACCACTTAGTGCACTTAAGTTGAGAAGCTGCAGCGTGAGTCAGAGTTCAGTTGTAAGTCTGAGATCTGTCCAATCTCTGCCGCTGAGCCACTGGACTCAAGAAAACACCTAAATCCAGAAGGATTAACTTAATGTAACACCTTGCTGGAATTCTCCTTTTTTTTCCCCCCCAGCATGCCAGAAACAAAATACCAGCAAAAGTCAATTCACATTCCCATTCAGCAATACTTCATATCTAGTAGTCAAATCTACTGTACAAGAATGAACAAAATATTTTCAGTCACTTAATGACAATACGAGTCTCGCTGGAAAACACAGGCATAAAAAGATCATTAGTATCTCTCTATCTTCTACCTCTGTCACCATATGTTGAACAACATGCCATACATCAGCATGTAGGCACCGTCATTGTAAGGATATTATGCTGACGTTAGCGTTCAGCCCAAAGCACCGCCGTGCTTAAGTACAGCCTCTCTGAGCTGCCTGCGTGGATAAAGTCTTAGTCTTCTTTAAATATAATAATGTAGATTACATTTAATCCATAAGCACTCCCAACTGTAATTGTCAACTATGCATGCCTCAGTCCGTTGTATTTAATGATACAGGAATTAAGACTCAGGATGACAGCAAAACAGAGTGCAGAAACTGCAGCCTGAAAACTTCTTTGCCTTATATATTTTTTATTTTTTTTTAAATGATAAGATGATAACTCTAGCACAAATATACATTAAAACAAGATGGATGTTTTAGCCCAAAGTGTTAACAAACAGAATGAATTAGGGATGGCCCATAAATCACACTGTAAAGCCCCAAAATGAACACAAGAAAACAGAAGATAAGATTGCACAAGCATGGAACCTCAAGTATGAACGATGCGCTTACTCTGGTGCAGAGTTCAATCTCGGGGGGGAAGAAAAACGCTGTGGTATAAAAATGCTGTTAGGTCATCAATATTGATTGTGAGGACAAAAACATTTACATTGTTTATAAGTATCATAATAATTGAATAACTGATTCTACAATTTTCTATGCTGCAGAATCATATGGAATCTCTCAACACATTTTTCTGCGTCTTTTGCCCTTCATGTCTTCGGCCTTTAAATCCCTTATTATAACCCATGTGGTACATGCCCACGGCATTGAATTAATCCAAACACTTAAATACAGATGGAAGTCTGAAAGCAATAATCCGTAAAGAAAAAGGCAACACAGTCATGAGAGTTGTGGGCGTCTTTGGGTTTATATGAGGTCAGTGTAAAAAAACAAAAACAAGTTTAATAAAAGTCACAGAAATAATAAATCTTATTATCAAGGTGGATCATGAATTAGACTCTTAGCAGGGTTCAGCTCTCCCAGATTTTGAGAAAAAATATGAGTGGTGTCTTTCTTCTTTCCTCTTTTCCCCCCTGCTGGCGCATTTTTCCTCTTTTCTGACTGTGAACTTTGTGAAATTAAATTAAGTAGATTTGCGAGTGTTGGCAGGGTTATCAGAGAAGAAAGAATGTTGTGAAGGAAGGAAGCTTTCCGATAAAGGATTGATTTGATTTGCATGTTGTATGTAATTCAAGAAAGTAAGATATTACTATGGTGATACCTTCGGTTATGTTATAAAAGCCAATCCGCATGGATTTTCTTCTTCTCATCTCAGGGACAAGTGGAGGCCAGTGTGAAGTTACGAGCCAGCGCTCCCGAAGACGCAGAGTTTTATATTGTTGTACGAGGTTCCCAACTTACACACGTAACCGCACCAAAAAGAGGAGAAGACGGACTGAAGCTTTGCTTCACTGTCCCCGGTAGGTGCAGCAAATTTACTGGACACCACTCAGGTTTCTTTCTCCTCAAATCATCGCTTCGCTGATTCCAAAGATCTGTTACGACTGCCTCTATGTCCCCCGTAGGTCATGACCTCGCAGAAGTCGTCTCCGTCGCATCCTACTTTTGCACGGAGGATCGAATCGAGCCGTGCGAGGCGGAGGAATCTCTGGAGTACGTCAGGGACGTGGCCCAGGACGCGGCGGAGTATCTGAGCGCACACAGGGACCAGCTCGGCCCCCAGAGCTACCGGGACGTCCTGAAGAGGTTTTCCGCGTGGACGCCGGCGACAGACGAGGAGCTCTTTGCCGGAGTGCCTGGCCACGATGAGGGCGATGAAGAGAAAGTGCAACTCGGAGGAAACAAACGTGACGAAGCTGGCCTCCGGCAGCTGGATGAGAGGATCACGTATGCAATGGCCAATATGGAATACCCTCAGCAGTGGAAAAAAAATGACCGTCGGCAACGGGAAGGTAATGCTATAGAAAGCTTGTGTTTTTGTGATTTGTGATTTGTATTCTTCTGCCGGTAAAATAATGATAACCTTGATAACATTTTTGACATGGGGCACCATAAGTAATGCCTGACCAAGGTACACGATAGAGAAGAAAAATATGTTCCAATATATATAGGACTTCATACAAGCTGAGAAGACCATCCTCCCTCACTTGAGGACAGTTATAAGTAAAAAGAAAAATGAATACCAATAGTAGTATATTAGTCCTTCGGCCGTTTAGTGGGTTTCAGACCCAACATCTGACTGTAAAGCCTTTTATCACATGATGTGCAAAACCAGCCAGCCAGGCAGCCGGGGCTGGTGTTCTCCAAAGACAGAGCAATTACTGCCATTATTCCTCCTCCGTCAGATTAGAGTTGTCTCGCAGACCTCTGTGTCTATTAAATCCACTCCCACAATCCTCCTTTGCACCTCCCACTCGGTTGTTCCTGGCGTCTTGCCTCAGAACTCGTGTTGTTTTTTTAGGTTTCATCCGTTCCGAGCCATAATTCAAAAAATGGATGCAGTGTAGCCACGGCTTTACCTTATATTGCACCGGTGTGTTTTTTCATTGGTACACATAATAACAACCTTCTTATAGCTCCTGACTCTATGTTTTCGGAGACAGACTGGAGCTAGAAATGCACAGGTTCTTTCTGACCAGCCCCCTCTTGGACGCTTTATAGTGTCTTGGTGAGCATCTTCTCATTGGACATAGTGTGCATGGCCTGGCCAGGAAAAAAGCAAACGTCCATGCAAAACACGGGCATGGTGCAAATGCAAAGTATCTTCTGGCCCCTGGCCCCCTCACGGCATAATTCACATGGCGCTTTGACGGTGCCATTCCTGTTTGGTGAACTTTTGCACGAGGAGCGTGTTCACCATTCACTCCTCTCAGTTCTGCCCGGTACTCCGGAAACAAACTGGAGGGGGGAAAAAAAAAGGAAAAAGGGAAAAAGGAGTTGAATATCAGTTGCATTTTTCTTGATGGCATATCCCGGGTCGGAACAATGGCAGCCATGGCAACCCTCGCCCGCTCACCCGCATTTACAGAGATGGCCCAAAGACAAAGGACCACACTCCACACAGTGCATACAAAACATGGTGCACGTGTGCATGGAGGCCTGAGTCAGCATAAACATGCCCGTCTGTGGTAGAAAGTATATGTTTCAGTATCGTCCACAGTCAAGGGGAATCCGGGTTGATTATTTATTGTACTCAAGTAAACATGAGGCAAGAGTGCAAAAAGAAATCCAGTTTTCCCGGTTAATAATATTATGATGAATGCATTGCTTACATAGCCAAAAGCCTTTCATTCCTTCATCTTTGCAGTGTGCTTATACCACACATACCATACATTCTGTACGTACCCGAGGATCTGTACATCTGCACACAGTGAAGGTAATGTGAGGCTTGTCGCTCTGAAGAACTATGGACCAGTATGTACAGTGAGATCGCTCATGGAACTACTTAAGGTTATGGTACAAACTTTTACCTAAATGCTTGTTGGTGTTACTTAACACAAATTGTAGGTATTTATTTACTGTTTGGACTTGATGCATTTCATTCACCTGCTTGTATCTTCACTTCATGTCTCTCTCTAGCCGCTGAAAGTCAGCCCAAAGAAACCCTACTTCACCTGGCAGTGCGTTTGGGTTTGGTCCATCTTTCCCGTTTCTTAATTCGCCAGCTGAGTGGTGGGAGGGCGTTGACCTTACCCAACCAGGAGGGAGAAACACCTCTCCATCTGGCTCAGAGGAAAGGACTAGGTGCCGTGTTAAGCGGGCTGGCAGCGTAAGTAATAATAAATGATTATGATCGTGACAGTAGTGCTGTAACACGACTATACACATGTGCTATGTGACACATTTCATGACTTTGAGGAGCACCCTTTTTTAAAGTTAACTTCTTGAATGATTGAAGCAGACTGGAACCTTTTTCATTTTATCACAAGTTTAGATCACGCTGTAACCTTTTCGTTGTAGGGATGATGTGCAAGAAACGGCCGACGATCTAAAAAGCTGTTTAGAATTGAAAATAAAATGTGTGATAGTGTAGGTGCTGCATGTGGAAACGTTAAACCAGAGCTAAACATGTACACAACATTATAATTGAAACCTTTGAAATATGTTAGGTGCTGGTTACTCAGCATTTCCACCAACAGCAAAAGCACATGATGACCTAACTTAAGGCTTGTTCAGAAGGGAGGCTCCTTTTTGTTCACATTCAATTCATGGCATGGCAACCTAGCATCCCGTAATATACCCTCTACTCAAGGGTGTGCTTGCTTCTCCCTATCTCCTCCTCAGTTCTCCGGGCGGTGTCATCAGCTTCTCACCAGGTGTGTGTAGCGTGTGGTCCGACAGCTCCTGTGTGCTGAGATTTTGTCCCGGGACAAACTCTGTGACCCTGACCGTGCGACAGGGTCCCAGCAGCTGCCCTCGGGACGGCATCATGCTCCTCCGAAACAAACTGGAAGACCAAGGCCTCCTCAAACTGGTGAGAGCACACCACAGGGAACACCTTCCTTTAAAACCTTTTTTTAGTCGCATCTATTTGTGCCTATGGGAATTAAATGTATAATGAAGAGTCCCATGGATCTTTGTGCATAGGGTACAGTTCCTGTCTATCAGGCCCTTTGCATAGGTTTCATTTGGACTTGTGTAAACCTTAGACTCTCACACCATTTAACGTGCAATTTGACATTTTGATAAGAGTTGAGTAAAGGTTGTATTAAAAAAACATTGCTGCTCATAAATCAAATGATAAGATGGGGATAGCATTAACAAAAAAACTGGTTAGGTTCGCATGTGCACATTTAACTTTTTTTTATGTTTTAATCACATTCCATCTACTTGCTGAGGAAAGTTCGATTTTATCCGGTAAATTCGACATTATGACCAAGTAATTACAAAAGCAATTACATAATACCTGTTTTCTCCAGATGAATGTGCTCAGAGCCGATGCCACTGGCGACCAGAGAAGCGAAGAGGAAGTCCTTTCTAATGACGAGGGTAAGGTGACTTTTATGGAACATTTCATTCCTGTTTATAGCAGCCATTTATTGCTTTCTGACCTTATTTGCAGTAATCTTATAATGAGGTTTGTTTACCAGTGACCTATCACAAGATGCTTTTAACCATAATACATTGATTACTGTGAGGTACAAAAAATATGAATACTATATAACGTACCAAAATACAGTAATATCGTATAAAAACTTTTAGTCAGTCTTAATCAAATGTCTACTTTACACAGGACACACCTACATGACAGAGGTGAGCTTAATCTAGAAACGTGCATTATCTGTTTTGTTGTCCCGCATTACCTGTGCACAGCTGTGTAACATGAGCCATGAAAAAAGCACACACAGCCAGACGAGCTGTCTCACGTGCATATACACACACAGTGAGATACATTCTTATAAGTATCTAATAATGACTTGATTGAAATGATTAGTCGATTGATGGAAGGCAACTATTCTTTCGTGCATTTATGAAGCAGTCTTAATGTTTTTTCAATCAGTCTGCACTGAACATAGTTGATATCAAGATGTCTCCTTGAGATGTGGGAAAAGTAGGACATGATCTTTATTTCTACAATTTTTCTGATGTCATCGAAAACAATAATAACAAAATAAAAAAAAAAAAATCTTCAGTTTAGAAATACTCACACCCACCGCTCAGACATTTGCCATCTGCCTGTCACTGAATAGGTCCACTTAAGCAGAGATTTGTGCGGTCAGATGTCCAGGACTTAAAATCCCGAAGAAACGAACAACAACATCTCCAACAGACACTCTCCTCTGCACGTGTTTGTTCTCCCCTGTGAGATTACAGAGAAAACTCAGGGGGCCGATTGTTTTTTTTTTTTTTTTTTTTTCCTTTTCCGGGGTGACATGCTCAGGCTGGCCATGGAATCACACACACAAAGAAAACGATCCTACTAGGTTTAGTAATGCTCTACGTCTCTCGCACACACAACCGTGTGCACCCTTTCGGTAGCTCTCACTTAACCTGCAGCCACTGTTTTCTGGTAACCATAGAGACGGCAGTATCGACTCATAAAGAGAAAGCACGAAGTGTGCCTGGGTATTGACCATAACCCTGTCCGGACTTCAGTAGCCGTCCATTAATTCTCTCAAAATAACAGCCACACAGCGGGGAGTATGTGCCCTTCCTCTGGACGTGCTGCTTTGGATGAGCACAACATCCCATTGGTCGGTTTTCCATTAACGGATTGTAGAGTCACAGCCATAGGACCTGATGCCGTGCCGTCCACGCGTCTCATCTGGGGAGAAGGAGGAGGAGTTAATGTACCATGCATCAACTTGTTGTTGAATAATCTTATTTTGCACAGGCATCAGCAAGGACCTCCGAGTGGAAGAGCATGGGCTGGTGGACAACGTGAGTGTACTGTATTATTATGCTATGGATGAGTTTGTGGTAGCGACTTCAATGTCTTCTGTACATTTTTATAGTTGTCCCTCTTAAGTTTGCTGGCTCTTGCGTGCAGCTAAGTTCCTGTACACATTTCCTGAGTTGTGTTAATTCCCATATTTCCTTTGTTTTGTATCTGTTCTGTCAAAAGATTTTTCAAGAACAGCTTGTTCTGTCTCTGGATGAAGACGACAATGTAAAAGAGTACCCATCCTCATTATCTGGTAATCTCTTCTCTTCTCTTCTCTTCTCAATTTTTCTTTTCTCTTTTCTTCTCTTCTCTTCCCTTCCCATCTCTTCCCATCTCTTCCCTTCTCTCCGTGTATTTATGAGCTCAACATTCGACTTAGTTCCTTGTCCAGGCCAGAATACAGTTTCCATTTCAATGTTATGGCAATAATATTCATGTAGGCATCTGGCTTAAATGATGAATGGATAATCCATAACACACACACGTGCGCACACACACACTCACACACACACACACATGCACAAACGCACACGCACACAACATATTTGTGGCTGCCCTGAACAGCAGGGTGTGGGAACAATGCATACTAAGCTGGTTGAGAAGCCCAGACTGGAATCCTTTCTCTTGTGGAGCCGGCGCAATAGACAGAGCTCTGGATCACATCATAGGAGATCCATACACACTCTGCTTAACACACACAGACAGATGTGCGTTTTCACGTGGGACTGAGGATTACATGGATGTAATATGTGTTCAGTGGGTGAAGAGTTTTGGGACTTTGTTTTCTGCTCTGCCTCCACACTGACACAGTCTGAGAGCCCAGGAATCTGCCCCGTCACTGGGACAAAGACAGGAATGGGGTCAGGCCTGTCCCACTCAAAGTTTGAGTCCTGAGCTGGGCGAATGCTCCACTCTGGCCCGTCACCCTGCCATCCGTCTCCCCCACCGCCTCAACTCCCCCGGGGTCAGACTCCGGAGCTGTGTGCTTGAAGCCAGAGGGGGAATGTTAACGAGCTCAAATGTCCTCGGCTCACAAAAAGCTGGCATTTTAGGTGAACCACATACGTTAACCTTGGGTTCTGTTTAAACAAACGCAAGGTTGTATAAGTTATGCCGGCGCGAGCTCTCACTGCCTTGTAGAAAAATGCGAGAAAAGGATGCCACAGCATGTTTCGGTTGTTGCCGCGGTTACAGTGAACGCTAATTTCCTGTGCGTTGCTGTGGAAGAATGAAGGAGTTTGCTGTAAACTCTAAAGACACTCTGGTGCCGCTGAATGAGGCCTGTAAACTTTGGGACAGTAAACTGGAGTATGTTTGTGTGAGTGTATGACGTTGTGAAGTGCAGATGAGTGGCAACGCCAATGCGGTGGTGTAAATTGGTTCTAAC
Source organism: Colistium nudipinnis (assembly GCA_016785305.1). NCBI lineage: Eukaryota > Metazoa > Chordata > Actinopteri > Pleuronectiformes > Rhombosoleidae > Colistium > Colistium nudipinnis. Next base: position 368,740 of record JAFBJU010000476.1, on the reverse strand, counting down.
TAAAGCAGTTCGGGGGATTTTGTTTCGATGTTTGTTTCAGCCTCAAGGCTGCTGTGGGCCGAAGTTGTGTTGAGTTTTTTTTTTTTTTTTTGAATGCAAATGTTTTTCTTGTATCACTGAAATATTTCAGTGGAGGCGAGCCAGTGAATCCTTTTGCCTTTACCAGCTGAGACACTTCTCTTTAAGAGATTGGAGACGTGTGTGTCTGTGTGGAATACGGCGTGCACACCGTCCCTTTGGAAATGAGCAACTGAAAATAAAAGGAAGTAGAAAAGAAGGCGAAGGCCACACATGGATAGGAGACCTTCTGCTGGTGCTGTAGGTCTGACCGCCGCACTAACGTCTTCGCTGTGTGAGAGCGGCAGAGAGGAAATGCCTCTGTGATGCCCAGGATTTCCCTTACATTAGTGCGGGCTTGGCTGGGCCAGACATCAAAGTCTGGGTGGAAAGTGCACTGGGTTCTTTGAAAATGGAATCTAATCAAGAGGTCATTTTGTTGTTATAGCTGAAACACCATCCACCACTTTTGTTTGATATGCAGTCGTGTCAACAGTCGTGCACGCATACACGGCATGTGCTTTGCATGGTAACTTACTTCAGTGACCAAATACAAAATGCTAGAAAATAAAGGAAAACATATCTGTTGCAAGTCCCCAAGGTGGCATGGAATTTCTTGCTCGCTCTCCTAAAACATCTTACTGAACTCTGTGACCAAGAAAAGTATCACATTTGATATTGAAAAAATCAATACTTGGCCAAAATGATTTGCTTATCAGAATAATCTTCTGTTGATTGCCTTATAATCAACGAATTGTTTGTCTCCTTAAGAACTGTAGCAATAAAATGCGGAGTTTGTCGGTGAATGCATAAACGCATCAGCCATATTAAATTATAATTATAATGCATTTAACAAATTAAATTAAACGATCTTATCCAGCCATTCTAGCAGCTCACTAAGGCAGGTATTTTGTCATGAAATGTTGTTTTGGCTATAGATTCTTGACTAATGATGGAGCTGTGCCATTCCTAGTCATGCGCATGACTAATGTGGATAAAAACAAAGGGGATTTTCTTCTGTCATAATGATAAACACAGGGGTCAAAAGGTTTGCAAATCATGGTCCATGATTAGTATCTCAAAGAGTTTGTTCAGATTAACGCAAATGCCTGTTTGACAGTATGCCTTAAGGCAAGATACTAATCCACCATTGCAGTTGGTTTATTACGTGGAGGTTTTCATAAAACAAACCTTGAAGGTCAGGCAGGGAGTAAATCTGCAGGCTCATCATATTTCCCTTTCTTCGCTCTAATCGTTGACATTTAAGCAATGTTGGATCAATGAATTATGCTGTAAAATAGTCCCCAGACTAGCTGGATATACCTGAACAGAAGGTCAGCCCTGAAACTAATATCATTTGAAAATTGAATTATCATAGACTATACCGATGCTGTCCTGATTGCACCGTATGCTTCTTACAGTTTATGGGCATTCTGTGAAATTCAGCGACGTGGACAGCCAGCTTACCCAGCATGCCGCAGACCCCCTGCTCTCCATGATCGACAGCGACGATGAGGGAACCAATCGGCGGACGCAGGTCTTGCCTCGACCACTCCCTTCAATACACAATATGAAATATTCCCTCCACGGTTTGTTTTGCCATTGTGAATCTTTCTTTTGCACTTTTTGTGTGCCTCAGACAGAGGACGAAGACGGCAAGTTCGGCATCAGTGGCGTGACCAAGAACAGCACAGAGACGGACGGCGGGATATGGGTCGCCGTGGACTCACAGGACCTCCTGCCAGCCACTGACACTCCCCCACCCTATCTGGAAAACCTCCACCCCGACTCTGTGCCTCTCTCGCCCCCTCTGTCTCCTGACGACCAGGCCTTCACGAGAATGAACTGTCCCCCCTCCTTCGAGCCCACCAGCGAGAGAGACAGCCCGCCAATGGACACCTGCGACCTCAGGTACTAGATGTTGTAGCGAGATTCCTCCTGAGTTGTGGGAGTAGCTGTGTGTAACTGGCCGTGTGGATCCCTTGCGTCCCAGTCTAGTGGCTCTGGAGGTGGACAGCGAGGAGGACAGTGCCGAGCCAAAGTCCCCGTCGGATGTTGAGAAAAATGAGGACATAAAGGAAGCATTTTGTCCCTCCCCTGACCTCACCTGCACTCGCAGCAAGTCAGCGTCCTCGGCATGTGAACCGGCCACAAAGGTAAAACTGAATTAATATAGTATTCTCTTCAAAAGAAAATCAAATTAAAAATAACAAAAACGTAAAGGTATGTTGAAAATAAAACAGTGGTAAAATGAACAAAAGGCTTTTATAAAACATTACCTTTTAAGAAGATGGTTCACATTTTTCTCCCTTGTGTAGGAATTGGATGACCATGGGATTCGACTGCGCTCCTACTCCTACTCCTCCTCCAAAATCAGTTTGCGACCTGCTCGCTTTTCCAGGGACAGTCAAGCTTCAGATCCGAGCCCTGGTCAGTAACACTTAACACACAGTAACAGTCTTAACAGATAACCAACAACATTTCCACTTTCCTTTTTAAATGACCCATAATGGGGCATGTTCCGGGTATAGATTGTCAATTTTTAATGCACTGTAGGTACTCTCTTTACTAATATAACGTGTAGTCATTTAATTTTTTTTTGGAAATAAAGTCATTTGCTTTTTTTGTTGAGGGATAGATGGGCAGATGATCAACACCACTCTCATTTCTGTACATTACAATATGAGTGTGAGGATGGTTAGCTTGGCCATGCCTGTCACTGTTAAGAGAAAGAAAATTAATCTTTAAATTTCACGAATAAACCCATTATATGCTTTTATGTTTAATACATACAAAGACAGGTGTCTTGTTCTTGGCCAGGGGCCGTGACTTCCTGGAGAATTATCCTCATAGTCAGTGTACACACACACACACACACACACACACATATATATAGACTACAGTTTGATAATGATTCAATAGTAAATCATTGCATGGATTACACAATTGGAACATTACGTTAAGTCTTTACATGTGACAATAGGCGGGTTTCCTCGGGTTTAGCCATGGCTCCAGCTTCGTACTAATAGCACAGACATAAAAATTGGTTTCATCCTCAGACCCCGCTCCCAAGCAAGAAAGCAAATGTCTATTGTCCAAAATGTAAAAAAATAAAAAAAAAAAAAAGCGAAGGACTGTAGTTCTTCTTCATTTCAGATACAGATCTCTGCATGCTCTCAGTCTGTGTGTGCCGATAGTTTGTGTAGCGGGTGTGTGAGCAGCCCCTCTGTCCACTTTGCCCTGTAGATGCGGCGCTCCACAGTGTCAGCCACAGCCGATCTCTCCTTCAGGCCCTCTCTCTGTCTAAATCTCTGTCCCTGCTCCACCCTGGTAGTAAGTACTGGACACCTGCAGCCGTCGCACTGCGCCGTGGCCCTGCCAAGCCGGCACGCCGTTGTCAGTGTCAGTGCTTTGATGTGTGTGGTTGTGTGTTGTGTGGGAAGTCAAGGTTATTACTGTGATATTCTGTTGCTAAAACGAAACATGGGCATAAAAAAAAAATCTATCTTTACTTTTGAACCCAAGGAGAATTGTCACCAGATCGTTTTATAGCACCTTCCAGCTCATTGGTTTGGTTTTTGGGCATGGGACATATTAAATCCAACTACCTGATCACCATCAGACAGCCGGCTCACAAAGACAGCAAGTCGCCGGTGAACCAGTGGTTGTGGAATATCTCGCCAATCAACTTAAAGCACTGTGCTAACACTATATGTCATATTATACAGCTTAAAACACTGCACACATGAACTAAAGCTGTTTTACCTGGTGCAAAACCTGCCATGAGAGAAACATGATTCCAAAGTTTTGTTAGGAGCCTGTGTGGATACAGTGTACTGGCTGTCGGGTGTTACTCGCAACTGTGGCAATTTTTGAAAACACAAATCAACCAATATACCCTAGTGAGCATGAAAGAAAACTCTGATGGTCTTCAATTTTAAATCTACAAATATAGACGTGAGAAAAAAGCTTGCGCTGAAGTTCAAAACTATTATGACTATTTACGCAAGTTAAAATAACTAGAGATCCAAAATGAAGTGGCGTTACTCTAATGACCTTGACGTGTGCCCGAATGTGTGCGTGAGCACATCTGTGTCTGTGTGTGGCTGGCCAACTAACAACGCATCCTTATTATAATCAGAGTGGCAGCAGCAGTGCAAGAAGAAATCAGGTTTGTTGAGATGCAATGGAAACAGAACTGATCGCTTTGCAGCCTGAAGAGACGCGCGAGGCGTCTCAACATTGTGCGTCTGTGTTTGTGCTGCAGCTTTTACGTGTCTTCTTCTGTCCCGGTTTTGTAAATGGGGATCGTCAGGTGTGGTTGCATTCATGTTGCATTCACATAAACATATACCCATGGTAAACATCACATCTTGAATATAAATGAAACCTGCTCGGCCCCTTTGATTTTTATGGATATGATATACAAAAACTTTCTCCCATTGTTTATTTCCACAGAGCAAAGGAACTCCGGTATTTCAGAGCAGTCCCATGAGAAAAGGTATTTATGCTTTAAATTTAACTGACTTGCGTTCAGTTTAAATAGGACAGTTTTTGCCCGTTTTTCGTCTTTGTTTTGATACTAAATGGCCATTCACCTCGCCCTTGCTCAATGCAGATGACACTCCATTTTGCCAGATATGTAATCCTCGGTGCCAAGAGCGACATATGTGCGTTACCACGGCAACTAGGTGGACCGGTGACGGCAGGCACTCCGTGTGCTTCATCACAGTGCTGCCTTTATGTGTATCACTGGTGTTGTTTTTATCTATCTTCTTTTCCAGATGTAGTGAGCCACAGATGTCAGTATGACCCATTGCAACTTGCAGTCAGGTTTTTTGTGTTTTTTTTGGCCTTTGTTCTGTTTTAAAAGCTGTGGCTTACGGCGTCTTCTCGCCCCGATGTGGATCATTTTCAGACATGAGCAGCTGCATAATACACACTTCACCATACAGGACAAAAAGTCAGTGTGTGTGTGAAGTATTTTCTGCTCTGAGAACAGTGGCACTGATTTAACAAAAACATTCCCACTTCCTGTTCCCCTCTTTCTATTTACATAATCCCACTTCCACAAAGGATAATGCCAATGGATATTTCGTGCCACTTTGGGTACATGTACATTTATGTGTATTTATTTACACATATATAAATAAGAAGATACACAGAGTTAGGGGTCAAATAGTGTGCAATATCATCATCATGTTGTGTGTGTATATTTATATACTTTGAATCTAAATTTTGTGGACTTTTCTCTGTGTTGCGTTTTCCTGTTGTCCCCATCCTCCCATAATCTTACAACATGCAGGTTAGGTTGACAACTGGAAACTGCCCGTCTGTGTGACAGTGTGAGGGAATAAATAGTTGATAGTGACAGTCAGGCGACCTGTCTGGGGTGTACGTTGCTGTTCACCTAATGTCCGGATGGGCCCCGGCCCCCCTTTGCTCGTCAAAGGATGAGCGGTACAGATAAAAGATGGATGACTCATTACCCGGAGCACCTTCGTGTCTGATTGCAGCATGTGTTGCTTCCCTTTGTGGCTTTTCGTTAGAATTTACAAGGTCCATTTGCGCTGTTCTTTACAGGGAGATTAGGTTCCGTAAGCGCGCCCAGTCAGCCGACGATGAAGGAACCATGGAGCTGGCAGAGTCCCTCCAACATCTCACACTGTCTGAGTTCCTCAAAGAGTATGTGGGGGGGTTCAAGCTTTTGTAACCTGTCCAATATGATGGCGCTAACCTTAAAAAACCCTCTACTTACAGTTTGAGTGTGCATGTGTCTAACAATATACTAATTTTAATTTACTTTCACAGCACAGGGTTGCAGAGAATGAGGCGCCAATTTGACTAACAACTGATTTTTTGTGTGTCTGGGAACCGACATTTTATTCTAACTGCTTTGCCTAAAAATAATTTTTACCACAGATCACAAACCGTGACATATCCGATTAAACATATGATGGACTGTTTAATACACGGCAATAAGATGCAGTTCATGAACCAGTCATATGTCTGTCTTTTCACTACCCCTCTGCCTGCACCTACAATATAAAAGCTTTTAATATTGACTTTGTGTTGCCTTGTGGACTCAGGGATTGCAGGGTAATGAGTTACACTAATATCATTTATAACATTTCCACAGAATTGAAGAGGAGGAGCTGGACAAGTACAATATCCCGACCAAGGTGGAGTCCGAGAAGTACAAAGTCATTCGCACCTTCAGTTTTCTCAAGAGCAGGATGTCCAGTACACGCAGCAAGAGCAAGGTAAACACAAACATTACACACCTCAACTGGTTATCAACTCATAATTATAATAATAATAAAAAAAGGATGATTCAAATAATCTTTAATATCAGCCCACTTTGTCTATCACACTGCCACCTGCTGTATTTGCGTTCGGGATGCCAATAAATTGTTATAATGACGTGTTACAAAGCTTATAGAGGGCAATTCCGATTTGCATTGTTGTATTAACACGACACACAAAACTTACGTTTTAGTTTTGGGAGGAGAGGCCTATTTGGCCCACAGGCTGATAGCTTGCCTTCCTCTGCAGTGCTCGCAAGTGATTTAGTCCATATTTCTAATTTAAACACCTGTTTTTTCTATTCATGTGTGAGTTGTGAATATTTTTGGCTGATTTGATTTTTTTTTAATACTATCATAACAAGTGTTTGCGGTTTCGAATACTTGCGCAAAGGGCAGTGTCCCAGATCCGGACTCAGGTATGGAATATGTGACGGTGTCTCTGCTCTGTGGGAGACGGCACCAGGAAATGGTTCTGGGAATAACTCAAGGTCAGAGTGACCAAACATGGTATCCAGCCTCTGTTTTCCCTTTAATGATTAATCCCCTGCTGTTGAGTCAGCAAAGGGACTGGAAGCCCTCTCTGACCTGCATCTGCTGTTTATGTCGTGGTTCATTTCCTTCTCAGTGGACTTTACTTATGGTTCGGAAAAAGATGAGGATTCCTTTCAGTATCACCCGAGTTATTCTTTGTTTCTTTGTTTACAACTATTTCTCTGACACGATTTCCAAAAGGGGAAGGGCAAGGACCGAGAAGCCAAGGATAAGCAGCTGAATGAGCATCGGTTTGCAACGGGGTCCTGTTTAGGCCCCACCATCTGTGTCGTATGTGACAAACCGGCGTCTGGAAAGGACCTGCTGCACTGTCCCAGTGGGTAACATTTGAACTCCACAAAGTTTACTGGGAAGTCTTTTGCCAAAATGTGCGTGATGTTCACAATTTTTGCTCTTTCTCTAGTTTGCACCGCCATCGTCCATAAGGGCTGCAAGGAATCTGTTCCCCCGTGTTTAAAGGTGAGTGTCTTTACCCGAGATGTTGGACGAGAATGGTTTGTGCTGCTCGTCTCTGGTCTCCGCGGCCTGTCCTTGTATCAATTGTTTATATTCTCTCACCGGCGTCTCTCATTTGTTCTACTTAGAAACTTCAGGATAAATATGCCGTTACAACGGTGAAGAGCAGGACGGCCTCCCTCCCGCAGAGTGAGTTCACGAGACACGGGGTCCAAATCCATGTTGTGCACGACATTTTCAGTTTGTCACATTTGTTTGAGGTCTCACTGGAGCTGTTATGGTCTCGTGTGCTGATGTGGGTGTAATTGTCTCGGCTCACAGATTTCACCGTGAGAGATTGTCCCGCTCAGTGTGTGATGCCCGTCTCCACCTCCCTGCCTGTCATGGCAGCGAAGGAGAAGAAGGACGCCGTTAGCCAGTCGTGCTCTGTGTCGGGAAGTTCGCCCAACACTGACGGGTCAATAAACTCTCAGACTTCATAAATTACCCACTAATGTGTTGAAATGATTACCATGATAACACTTGCTCTGTTCTCCGTGTGTACAGTCGGCTCAGTGAGAGTTCAGAGACGGAGTCTGATGCCACGAAGGTTTCCAGCCCTTCGGAAGAGTTGCTGCCAACTCCGGTGTCCTCCACCTCCACGGACTCATCATTCGGAGAAGGTACGAGAAAAATGAAACCCATTATTCATTCATTCATCATTTTATTTTTTATTATATGAATTATTCCAAAAAAAATCGGATTATTTTTGCACTTAACCATTTTCAATACTTTTTTTTACTTTTTTGAAAGAAAAACAAATGTTTGGAGAGCGTCTCAGTAATTCCCAAAATGTTCCCTTTGTCAGTAGTTCCCAAATGCAGGCCTTAGATCTCAAGCGCCCTCGCAGTTTAAACAAATACAAAACAATTTCACAAAAAATACAACCCAATTTGAATAAATGTCATGAGCAATATATTATATTATAGAACCTTTAAATAGAAATATTTTTGTTGAAGACTGGGTTTAAAATGTTACTTCAAAAAGTACAAATAATTGTTCCCAATGTTAAATGACTGAATGGGGAAGGTTGAAAGTAAAGAGCATTGTCTCTTCAATAAGAGTTGAACATTGATAAATGAAAATCATTACGCACTTCTGTTTTATTTATGAATCAAATATTGTTTTGTCCTTTTTGGTGCCCACAGACTGCGTAGACACATGTATCCAGGGTGACATCTGGGCGGACGCTGTGGATTACGAGGCCGAGTCGTGGAGTCTGACAGTGGAGCACAAGTTCTGCAAGAGGCACGACAAGCGCGCCGTGAAGAGGCAGGATGTTATCTACGGTAAGCAGAGTTGTGAAAGGAGTGTCCATTGTTTCATGCATTAAATAGAAACATTCCAGTCATTGCTCTGACGGAGCAGAAATAGAGATGAAACCCTGATGAGTGTCTGCGTGCCGAACCTCTGACGCAGAGCTGATGCAGACCGAGCTCCACCACCTGCAGACGCTGCACATCATGGCCGAGGTTTTCCGGCGGGGCATGAGGGAGGAGGTGCAGCTGGACACGGAAGCGGTGAAGCGGGTCTTTCCCTGTCTGGACCAGCTGCTCCTCTTCCACCACGGCTTCTTCGCCGCCGCGAAGGAGCGGCGACACAGCTCGGCCGAACCCCAGGGCCACAGGAACTACCTCATCCGGCGAATTGGAGACGTCCTGCTCCAACAGGTCGGCCTTTTTTGAGACCCCCCCCCTCTCCTTGTCGCTCCTCTGTGGTCGTTGGAGGCTGATGCGGATCTGAGAAGCTGTGGTTCACTTTGTGTGCATTTCTCTGCAGTTTTCAGATGAGAACGGGGAGAAAATGAAGCAGGTTTACGGAGACTTCTGCAGTCGTCACAACGAAGCAGTCAGCTTTTTCAAAGAGCTCCAGCAGCATAACAAGAGATTTCAGAACTTCATAAAGGTACTTGTATATTATAGAATATCATTTTCTAAGATCTTTTACCTTTTTTTATTTTATTTCCAACTAATCTATCTTGGCTTGTAACCAACTCTAAAACAGATAACCCTGACCAATAATTCCTGACGCTTCTTTTTTCAGCAACAAGGTAGTAATTCTTTGGTGCGACGAAGGGAGATCCCAGAATGCATCTTACTGGTCACCCAAAGGATTACCAAGTACCCAGTGCTGCTGGAGAGGATCCTACAATACACTCAAGGTACATTGTCTGCTGCCATCTGCTGGCACCATTTTCTCACACGGTCACTACCGCATGACCAAACGCACAGTATTGCACTTACAAATATACAACATAAAACAGTCTGTGTTGGTCCCCCAGAAGACACAGAGGAATGTGCCGACCTGTCCAAAGCCCTGGCCCAGATCCGGGAGGTGATAGCATCCGTGGACCTGAGGGTCAGCGAGTACGAGCGGCATCAGAGGCTGCAGGAGGTGTGGGGCCGCATGGAGAACCGCAGCTCGGCCAAGTTGAAGAACGGACATACCTTCCGGAAGCAGGACATGATGGGGCCGGGGCAAACGCTCAAACACCAGGGCCTGCTCCTGTGGAAAACTGCCACTGGCCGACTAAAAGGTGAGACAGAGCGGCGTACATGAATAATGAATATGCATGAAAGCGACAGTGTATTCAGTTATTGCCAGTCAAAATTGAATACACTACTCAGTCTACTCATAATTGCATTGTGTATGAATGGGTTAAATGGACGGCAGTTTCTGTGTATTTGGAAAACCCTCAATTACTAGTTTCCAAGAGACTCATACATGCTCAGAGTCAGAAAAAAAGTAAAACATTTACATTTTTAAGTTCATTTTAAAGCTGTTAAAGCAAAAACTACTCTTCTTAAATGAATGTTTAATTTCCCTCCGGTTTATTTTTGTGTTTTATTCCGTTTTATGTTTTCTCGATATTCATTGAAAACGAAATGCTGTATTCTTTGAAATGGAACTAAAACTGTATTCCACAGATGTCCTGGCACTCCTTCTCACAGACACACTTATTTTCCTGCAAGAGAAAGACCAGAAGTACACATTTGCCGCTGTGGTACGCACCCATTAATTGCAACGGGTTGATCGGTGACAATATAAAGAATTGAATACCCTATTCCCTGTTCACATATAGGGAATCATTTCATGTCGAGCCATCATCTTCTCCCTCTGCTTTAATTTGCTACAGGACCAGAAACCACCAGTCATCGCGCTGCAGAAGTTAATAGTGCGAGAAGTGGCAAATGAAGAGAGGGGGATGTTTTTGATCAGCGCATCCGCCGCCGGGCCAGAAATGTACGAGGTCCACACATCATCCAAAGAAGAGCGGAACACTTGGATGAGGTTCATCCGAGAGGCTGTTGAGAGGTCGGTAGAGAGAAACCGAATATTGACATTTCACCGTGGGTTTACAGTTTTCCTGACATTCATTTACTGTCTCCATTGTTCAGCTGTCCGGAGGAAGAGGAGGCATGCGTCAGTGAATCCGAAGAGGAGAAGCGAGCCGCCGAGGCTCGTGTTCAGAAGATCCATAAGCTGCAAGGTACTGGGAAATGTTCTGTCTATGCTCATTTATTACATTTCTTTAGCCGTGATCTCCAACGTTTTGTTCTTGAACGCTGTGGCCTTGCGTGTCAGAGAGCCTTGTGTGCCAGGACCAGCAGATCTGCTCCAACCTGGAGGAGAAGCTGCAGATTTACACGGCACTCTCGGCCCTAAGTGGGAGGACAGACGCGTTGGCGGTGGAGCCGCGGCTGCTCGTCCAGCCGCACTTGGAGGAGCTGCCTCAGGCCGCCCTGCTGCTGGCTGCAGCTCTGCAAGAGGGTGAGACCTTGGGCATACACTGTTCACTTCAGGAACAACTCAATAATCTTCTCATGAATAGCATATCATCATTTAAAGCCGTAGGAGCATTTTTCATCTGTATGAATGTATTTCACTTGGCTTTAATGTAACAGAAGAGTGTAACAGTTAGTGTAAAGTTAACTTTATTGCCAATTCCCCACTATCTATCTATCTATCTATATCTATATCTAGATATCGATATCTATATCTATATATAAAATGGGACTGTGACAAATGGTATTTCAATCTCTCTGCAGGTGTCGCACATACAGTATATATATATATATCATCTAGAATAAACCCTCACACAAACTAACCCTAACCCTAACATGCACCTGACCCACAACACCCGAGCGGAGCCCTGTTACACACCCAGTTTCACACCCGTGTTGCTTTTGTTTTTTTTTGTTTTTTTTTTACAGCCGAAAACCTCAAAACCAAATTGTCAACCAAGGCCCGTTCTCCATCCGGTCGCAGCACAGATTCAGACGCAGACTCCGTGTTTGCAGTCACCTCTTCTCCACGTGCAGGACCCCCATCCGATCCTATAGAGCCCTCCACTGAAGGCCCCGTGGCCAGCTGGACCGAGGGCCGTGATCTTCAGACTCCAGCTCACTCGCAGTCGAATGACATTGACTCCAAGGTACATCAAAAATGATGTGATACATACTCAACTTAATGCAATGTCTGCTTGAAATCACCAATCATTTGAAATACAGAGTTCAATTGGTTGTTTGAGTTAAATATTGATGCAACAATGTGATGCACATTTTTTTTCCGTTATTGTAGTGTGATGGTGGTTGATACCATACAGTGGTGTTGAAGGCATATTATAGGTCATTATAGACCGCCACTGAAGTCACCTCTTTCCATTTCACCTCTGATGTGTGGCTCCTGATAGCCAGCAGTTTTAATAATTCAGCACGGTCTATTAGAATTACGTTTCAGTCTTAATGTGATGAATCATTGATGGGCTGAAAATAAAGGAAGGAGTCCATTTAGTCCATAAAGGTAATGTGCCATTAAAAATGGATATTCCGACTTATTCCAATTACCGAGCCACAGTAAAGCTGCTGTTTGCAGCTTTTGGTGTACTGTGAGGTAAATGACTGCAATAAGAGAGAAATCCTTTTCGCATCGACCGCTGGGTGATAATTCTTAGCTTTAACTGTTCAGCAGGAAACCAAGTGGCCTCAAGAGGGCACAAATGATTCATGAATGCATCTTCAAATACTGACTCTCCATGAGTTTGCCATGGGAGTTCAATATTTAGATTTTACGGAGTTACTCACTCTTAAGAAGAGGTTTGATGGGTTCATCTGTGTGACTGTGTGACATTTACTTTGTTCTAAAAAAAAAAAAAAAAGCGCAAACAAACAAGTCATTAATCTGCATGCTGTGTGCAACTTTTGTCCATTAACAGGTTGTTCAAAGTGTCCACAGCCTCACCCAGTTACTCTACAGTCTGCAGGTGGGTGCATCACTCTGCATACACATGCTTCTCTCAACTGTTTGTCCAATCTGCCAGTGAGTCAACAAACGCACAAACAAAAACCCAGTGTCTTCTGACTGTGAGCCAACACATACCACGATAGTGAAGCTGGAGCTCTACGATGTGCAGAACCAGCGCTTCTCTGGCTGTTTGAAGCCGAAAGTAGTACGCCCCAGGTGGAAGCATCATACTGATCCTTTTATTTTTTACTGCTGATGCCGTTCCATGATACACACACTCCTTCTTGGTGTAAAATGTAAATTTGTTTAAAGAGAGCGAGAGAGCGTGTGCATGGGAATTTGTGTAAGTGCATGTATGCGTGCACCCTGTGTAGATTTGAGGGTTTATCACAAGGCCATTTCCATATTCAAATTCCTGTATCCTTCTTTATTTACGGAGTAAGCTGTCTACCAGTTCAGGTTGCAAAAAGAGATGCTGTTCCCTCATCAAATAAAAGGCACAGGGCACACTGCAGAGCCTGATCATAATTTCCATCACATTTTGCCATTCAAATTACCTCCACCTACTGCATGCTGTGGTGATGCCTTTGCATTATCACGAGCCCAATCTCTGGACCCATTCTCTCTCTCTCTCTCTCTCTCTCTCTCTCTCTCTCTCTCTGTGCCGTGCCAGGCTGCGGTGACCATCCAAGACAGCTGCTACGAGGTCCAGAGGCTCCTCCTTCAGGAGAGCGGGCGCCCGTCTCCCCGAGCCCCACGCCCTCACCTCACCAGCCCCCGGGGCAACACCCTGCAGGAGCAGGAGAAGCAGCGCAACCTGGAGAAGCGGAAGGAGGAGGTGCTGGCGGCCCAGCGGCTCCAGGAGAGACTGCGCCAGGAGAAGGAGCGTTGGGACAGGGAGTGCCAGGCCAGGGAGGGCCAGCAGGGGGAGCAGGAGAGCCGACTGGAGGAGCGGGAGAGGCAGTGCCACCTGGAGGAGGAGAGGCTGCGGCGGGAGCGGGGGGAGCTGGACGCGCAGCTGGAGGACTACCAGCAGAGCCTGGAGCGGCTCAGGGAGGGCCAGAGGAGCGTGGAGAGGGAGCGCGAGGGCCTCGAAAACCAGCAAAGCCTTCTCCAGACGTGGAAGCACGGCCGGCAGAGGAGCCTGCCTGCTGGGATCCCTCCCATGGTCATACCTCTGGATGGGCAGCAGGTACGGGGATTGTTCTATACCACGGGTAGCCAACACGGTGCCCGCGGGCGCCTGGTAGCCCGCAGGGACCACCAGAGTAGCCCGCAAGACATTTCCTGGGGGGCTCGATGTGGTTTTTACCCCCAAAATAAGGAAACCATGGCAGAAAAGCCAAAGAAAATAGTTTGTAGCCCTCCTCCCAACTCAGTACCCTTGAAGTAGCTCTCAGTTTCAGAAAGGTTGGTCACCCCTGTTCGATACTAACTCCTTCACAAGCTCAGTCACGCCTCGCCACGCCTACAAAGCCCTTGACCCCGACGATGGTGCGACATAGATATACAGTGACTGTAGAGTATTTCTTTGCTCAAGTCATTAACGAGCCGCGTTTCCCAGACAGCTATCATCCTGAGTTACACTCGTTTGAACAGAGCAGCTCTACCCCCCCCCCCTTGATGTACGACCTGCGATAATGAGAGCAATTTCAGCATCGTTTGTCTCCGAGCTGCGGCAGCTCCACTCACCAATAAACATCCTAATGATTGATGATAATTAAACCGCTGCAAATAAAAGCCCGGACAAAATAATTAAAACCGGAGGCACGCCAACCCGAGAAACCAATCAGCCGTGACCAAACAGACCTAAGTGATGGACACGTTGTTTGAAAAGCACCACGGTGAAATGTGCCCCGCAGCTGGAAGGCATGGCGGGGGATAAAGGGTGCACTGTTCGCCGTGCCCTTTATGTTGCGGTGTGCCTCACATGGCAAAGCAGCAGTGGTGACACAAATACAGCACAATAGGCCTCTGCTGGGTATTGTGCAGCTCAGCTTGGCAGGTGTGAGTGTTCAAAAGATGCAGCGACGAGCGGAGTCGTGTCACAGCGCTCCCTCTCACCCTCATTAATCCACACACACACCACCCCGGGCTCATACAGTCTACGTGTGATGAGGTTCTCCTGGTTATTTCCCCGCGTATTCCCTCCCATTCATTAGTTTCAGTCGGCGTGCAGGCTGTTGTAACGGCAGCGGACCGACAAAGTCGTGCAGAGGCGTTGGAGGTCCTTCTGTTCCCCTGCTAATGTTTTAGCCAGAGGCAGCAGCTCACAGGGTCAGAGATGGATCAAATGGCCTCACACACAACCCAACACGCACACACACACATACACTTGCTAATTAGCTTGTTGCCTCGGTTCAGCGGTGGTGTGAGGTTGGGAGAGGAGAGAGGGATGGTATTAGGAGAGGATGGGGGGGGGGGTGTCTGACCTTTTACCAACTATTTAAGAGTTAGTTAATATTTTCCCCACTTAATCTTAATTTCTTCAAGTGGAGGTTTGTTTATCATGCTCAAAGCAAACTACATTTTCTTTAAGGCAGCAAGGCGTTAACCTTGCAAGGGATAATACTCAGAACACACTGTGTTAAGTTTTTTTTTCTGTAAACGGCTTTCCTCGATCTAGATCAAGTCCCTATAAAAATCTCACAAATATTTATTCATAACATAGAAAAGTGATTTTTCAGTGCCGTGAGCACCACAAATGAAAGCAGACTCCCTTCCATTGCACTGGGCATGGAGGAATAATTGTCAGATATGGAGATCTCTGTGTAAGTGTGAAATTGAGTCCTGCCATCCTTGTCTTGTGTTTCTTTAGAAGCACTCATCTGGGCAAGAATATGAAATTTCTCTGCATATATATTCACACTGTGCTCGACTCTCCTCTTCTCTCGGCTCCGTTGCTGAATGTGACATTTGTTCGCTCCCTCAGGAGGCTGCACCGAGTCAGCCAAGAGACCACTCCGGCAACGGCTCCATGTTTGTGAACGAGGCTGCCTTCGCCAGCACCAGCATCAACAACCGCCACGTACACGGCAAGAGAAATAACCCCAGCGCACACAACTGTCTCAACACCCTGCTGGCCAGATCCAACAGCAGACAGACGCCCCATAACCCACACTCTGACTCCCAGGGCTGGTTGATGGACACGGGTTACCTCTACGGCCCAGCGGGAAGGCTGGGACTGCAGCACACACCTGCTGGTAAGACCTACGAACACATGTAACCCTTTCACATTAAATGCATTAGAGACATTTTAAATTTCAAATATCTTGATTTGTCCAACCAACAGTACATAAACAGTTTCTTCCTAACACTAAGCAGTAACTGTGTGTCCTCATCGCATGTATCAGATTCAACATTTTTCCAGTTAAAAGTATTTTGAGCCATAAAGGTGGATAAATAGATAGTTTTTGAAGAAATATGGAATGGCCTTCAAAAGTACTGAAGTTGGGACTTTCCCCTTTTGCTTCCATATTCATGACTTTTTTTCAGATGAAATATTTTCCAAACCCCAGATTTGAAGCAGAAAATTGTCACATAAAAGGCTGAAAGATACTATAAAGACTTCACTTAACTAATGAGAAATAAAACCAAAGAAATGAATGCATCGAGTCGCTCAATTAATAGCTCTCATTAGTGTTATGTTATGTTTAATATCCTGTAACTTGGTGTTAAAAGGGCAATATTCATTTTACACAGATCAAGTGCCTCGGGTATCAGACAGTCGTGCCACTGTTACAGTAGCAGCTCTGCTGTTCACCATAACTGGGAAATCTGCTACCTGTGAGAATGTAAACAAACCTTGGTTTCATCCATGTATGTGAGAGCATACTGAGCACACGCGCGCAAGCAAACACACACGCACGCACACACACACACAGAGCTCTCAAGGCTGTATCCCCGGTGAGGCCTTGTCTGTCCTTCCTTCTCAGTTAATCAGTGTCTCCTGACAAAGGAACCACCCCTCGCCCTCCCCCGCCCGCCGGCTCCACCTGCGCCGGCAGCGAGCCGGGGGCCTTAGCCTGCCAGAGGAAAAGAGAAATCAATGGTTTCTCTATCTATCGACTGGCATGTGAATCACAGTTCGCAGGCGATGGCTGACTGATTGGGGCATTGATCCTACAAAAATCTTTACAAAACTCATTACAGCATGACTTGTCATCGCATCAGCTGAAAGGAGGGGAGTGGGGGGATGGGGGTGGAGAGACGACGAGAGATGTAGACAAGTATTAATCTGCTTTTACTTTACGAGGCGTCAACCACGTTTTCCCACGTGTGCTCGTCCACATTCTTCTTAATCCATTCATGCACACGCTCGCTCTCCTATTCACATGTGACTTGTCCCTCAGTCCTTGTGAAAATGGGGTCAGGGTTAACTGCGCCTGATGTGAGTTTCTGCTATTGTTTACCGGCTATAGCAGGTACCACAATTTCTTCCGCATTGATTATCTTATTAACCTTTCCTCACTTTGTCAACAAGCCTCGGGCACCCACAGAACTTGGCTGCAGGCTGCATTTCAACCGACATCTACCCACAATCCATTGCCCAGTGTATCCCATGAGGCCGTGCGATGGGACAATTTTGTGAATACATTTTGTCATCATGTAAATATCTTTACATAATTTTCTAATTAGATTTAGATGCTCCAGAAAGTCATTTGTATTTCATTTGCAAGTCTGGATTTTAAAAGCTTCCTGTGAAATTACAAGTACTGTCTGGTATGTGGAGGAACCCGGCGTCTCTCCTTTTCTCGCCTGTTATAAAAGAATAGAAGCTCTTTCAAATGCAAATTCTCCTTTTGTGCCAGCGGTCACATGGATGAAAATATGATCTCACTTCTCATCACCTGAGCATGAAAAAGTTTTGATTCACATGCACACAGACGCACATACACACCCACTTTTTTCATTCAGTGGATTTCCATAATTTGCTGCAGCACAATGTAATCTTGTGGAACCAGTTGGATGGAATTTTCTGAAACGACTTCTCATCTGATGAGTCGTGCCACATTTTTGTTGCTCACCTTTTCATGCAAAGGATGAGAGCATCATGCCTAAGCCAAGGAGGGAGAAAGAGATAAGGTTACTATACATCTGCATTAGATAGAAATTGTTATTTCTGAAGTGCGCGGTTTGATGCATAAACCTGTCGTATGACGGTGGGCTGTGCAGTTCCGGCGAAATCATTTTTTTCAGCAAAATACTAAGATTACTACGATGACTAAAGACTAGATCTTTATTTTGTTCCCTCAATGGCAGGAAATGTCACTTTGATCGACCAACACAGGACACACACAGGACAAGCAATAAATGCAGTCACAATAATAAAAAGTCACGTCACGGATACACAAAAAACAGCGATATTTAATGCTGATACAACTCCCATCATTGTTGATTTTACGGGTATTTCTTAAAACTCTAGTCTACATGTTTTTGTTTGCCACAGTCAAGTTATGAAACCTGACTCACATACTCAACATGGCTATTTTTGATATTTCTCACATTTGACATCAATATTGCCTGCGAATGGCGCACAGATTTTACACATCTAATTCCGAGGATAGAAAATCTAGCTGTCCGAAAATATGTGGCAGCACAAAACTGCCTGGTTAATTGTTTTATCAGCTAACTCGGACTGATCAACTAGGCTTGTGAACTGAATAGATGGACCTGCGTGAGTTTTAAATGTTGTCCTATACTTCATAGCATAGATTAGCTCTTAGCTAGATGTACACCAAATGGAGCCATGTCCCCTGCATTTTATAACCGCACAGCAAATCATATAATCGTTCATATTTTTGTATTTCTCTCTTCAACTACCATTTGTGTGCTGTCAGTTTTGTAACATTTTAGTAACGCAAACATCGCACTTGTTGGAGAATCTTTATCACGTGGCCGTGCACTGATGTGCCATCAATCACAGGCCAGGCCTACGTGGTGGCTAACACAGCTACTCTAACGGACTCTTAACATAATTAATCAAACGGAGACACTTTCCTACAGGGACACAATGAGGCAATTTATAGTTCACGCCATCTGTTACCATGACAGCGCGCACCTGCCCTAATGCTGCCGGTACCTGCCACACGCACACACACACACACACACACAGAAACGCACACAAATGTGAGGATCTAAGCCCACACAAATACACACACAGACCCATTTTTATTCTACCGCCCACAAAAAAAACAAAACAACACATTGCGTTTCATATCACAGCTAATTGAATGATAATGTGTAAGGGGACTCCTCTTATTGTGAGAGCAGTATGCCTGCAGCAGGAGATGCAATATTTTGCTCCTGACGCCCATTTGACGGTTCATCCGTCCTCATTTCCGGCCCGTGGTTTTTTCTCCTCATTTCTTCTTGTCGTCCCGCGAAGCGCGCAGAGGCAGGTGTCATCCAATCCACACCATGACGATTGATTGGGGCCGACGAGGACAATGATGAAAGTGACACCTCTGAGTGCTGGGGGGGGTGATGGATATCCGGAGGATCTTTTTAGTTTGGAGTTTCGCTCTCGTGCTCCGGTGCAGGACGCAGCAGCCGTGGCTGATCTATGTGCCGTTAGCCATTAGAGGACCAAACAATTAGACGGAGCTCATTAAACAGTGGCTTCATGTCCCAACCCGGTGATTATTCGTCAGTGTTTGCTGAATGATGAAGTCCCTTCAGATTTGTTCTTGGCCATATTGTCAGTGTCGGTTGCTGCATTCCTTTCACACAGAGAATGATAATGTGTTTTTTGTATGTGTGTGTGTGTGCCCGCTCAGATCACAGCTACATTGGGGAGACCTGGTTGTCAACAGCGAGCGAGTCCGATCTGTATCCGGAGCTCCCGCATCCCAGGGACCCTCAGCTGGACCTCAGCGCACTGGTTTCCTTGGAAACTGACAGCAGCGGTGAGGAGGGCATGGAGGAAACCATTGTGTACCTCTGAATGTTGACAAGTATCAGACCCTTAAAAGAAAAGACAACCCTGCCAGCACTTATAGGAGCATGAAGACTTCAAAAAGCATTTCCCTGCATAACAAAAAAAATAATTGAAATTTTCCTCCGTGAGTTACTGGCAACACAGTTAGATAAAAAATAATCTCGCATGTGTCATGCACCTTAGCTTGAGGCAACACTGGGTGTTCAGTGTCTCTTTTTTTCCCGGTTTCTTTTTTGTATTTGTGTGTGTTTGTGTGCGTGCCTGTGTGTGTGTGGCCTATATTATCTGGCTGGGCCCCTGCAGCCAACGCCTTCTCTTTCTCTTGCTCAGGTCCCACATATCTCATCTCTTCGAGCTCTATATTTATTAAATTTACCGCCGAGACAGAGAAAGTGTAAACCCAATACATCGGGCCGCATCTCTCTTGCTGGTGATTGTTTTTTTGCCACTGAGTTAACGGCCCCCTCTTTCATTTATCAGTCAGGCTGTGTTTACGTACAAGCAAAACGTGAAGCACACAACATTGGAATTGAAAGATGAGTCTCGACGGCATCAGCCCCCACGTTTTTTCCAGGAGAAATGGACTTAGATGTGGATTTAAGAAAGACTTTGCAGCTGTACTGGTTTCGTCAGTGTTATAAAGAGTGGGTCCTGATACAGGGAAAAAATAAATAACATAATGGGCAAAACTAATTTATGCAGTAATGTACATGGCTAATAACGAGGACTTAATGGTTTACTTTAATTCCTTGCCTCTGGGAATTGTAATGTCTGTAAGTCAGTTGCTCCAACATGTTGATCTGGACTGAAATATCCTGAACACCACTTGAAAAATTACATTTGGACATTTTGCAAAGACATTCAGATTTCACAGAGGAGGAATTCCTATCACCCGAGTGATACAATTTCGTCTTTGGCTAAGCTAATCATTTTGGATGAAACGTCATCTACGTGCGCCTCAGGTTGAAATCAAAACTAAAACACATTAAAAACTAAAAGGAAATCTCTCTAAAATGTTCATCCAGCTTTTGTTTGTGACCAAATACGTGCAGCAGCAATGGCATTCCCAACGGACGGCTCTACTTTGTGTATTGTGCTAATAACCATATGTTAGCATGCAATTTTACCTAATAACATTTTACCTGCTATGTGAGGGGTCGTTATCCTAAAACCCTCTCTGCAAGCACACCGTACAATATGAAGTCGTTCTAAACATGACACGCTTCTTTATCACGCTTGAATATTCATCCATCCACTATCTATATTGCTTATCCTTTGAGGGCCGTGGGGGCGGGTGGACCAATCCCAGCTGACATTGTGCGAGATGCAGGATTCACACTGGAACCCTGCAACGTCCATCGCCAGGCCCACGCATTTAGACAAATGCTCACATTCGCACAATGTGGCAATTTAGGTGAGCCAGTTAACCTAACCTAACCTGCGTGACGTGCAGGACTGTGGGAGGAACCTGGGCAAACATGCAAACTTGGTAAAGAATGACCCGTTCTGATTCACACCATATTGCCTTATTCATGTAGATAATATCATATGTCGCAGGTATTTATGTGTAAGGGGCTCCCTGTGCCAATGCTTTAGGTATGTCTTTATGGATTTTATTCTTGTAATGGGACAATACACCAGTGGCAGTATTTAACGTGATTTTGGTACCGCGTGTGTGTCTGTGTGTGTTTGTGTGTGTGTGTGTGTGTGTGTGTGTGTGTGTGTGTGTGTGTATGTGTATATATATATATATATATATATATACATACATACTCACACACACACATGTTTTTATTTATTTAATACAAAAGAGGTTTAATGTTCTACAGCGCTGTGTGGAAAGCTGTGTTGTAAATAGATGTGTACCTGTCCAAAAGGGTTGTGCGTTTACATGTTGTGTTACATATTCAGACAGGGCTGCATTGATAAAGTGACTTTTACCTGAACTTGTTTTGTTTTATTTCGGTTGGCACACTGGCCTTGGTGAGGGTGTTCAGACGGTGAAACGGAAAAGCTCAATGAAACGAGAGCACAATATTCACCTTGCGTACAAATATCACCTCGCTTTTTATGTTCGCTCACTGAATGTGAGGCGGCGTCAAGAGCAGTGAAGGGTGGCGGACCTCTGATTTCCTGTCTGGCTGCTCCGATTGTTGCACCTCGTCGGTGTGAGCGATTGATATGGATAAAGATCCGTATCAATCAAAGCCTAGCTCTCGAGTACAGGCAAAAAATAAAACAAATGGAATTACTACCTCAGTCGGAGCTCTCAGCCTTACCTGAACAGCAGTGACGTGTTTATATTCTCCACCCACTGCTCTTACCCCGAGATTCCCGGGATCAACAGAGTCTCTGTTCCACCCCAAACATGCACCTTATTATGTCACCAAGGCGCTGTGTAAAAAAAACGCTCACTCTATTCCCCTGTCTGCTACAGTCTTCAGTTGCTCTTACATCCTATTGAATTCATCACCTATCTGAATCATTATGAGATGATAACCAGACGAATCCATGAATTATCAGCCAAATATAGTGCAACGCACCAATTCTAAGAACGTCATGTGTGAAGCTTAAACATGATTATAATTTCCGGCTTATCCAAAGCCTGACGATGAGTTTAACTGTGCCACAGACTGCCCCACAGTAGTGGCTGATAGGCAATACGTTTTTATTTTGAGTCAATCACGCATGCACGACCCTGTGGGCCGAAATAATCACTAGCGCCAAATCTGTGACCCTGTATAAGTCATGTTATTGTGAGATGTGTGTCTTTAATACAGGGATGAAATTGACTTGGTGCCACACGCCGAATAAGGCATTCTTGGTTTTAGTCTTTTCATAGGATTTGTTTACAGTTATGATAATATAGACGTCAGCTAGTCTTACCTATTAAAAATACAGCTAGAACGAGTATGAACAAACCTTTCCATATATTTATAGGGCGCTGAAATAGTATAACCGGGCTTTTCAAAGCCTTCATAGGAATCTGTTACCAATGTGAAGTATTCCTAAAGCTAGCCAAGCGTTCACAGCCACTTTCTCTTTCATTTAAATTGGAATATGAAAACAGGCTTGTAGTTTTTAGCTTAAATGCCATTTATGACTTCTCAGTTGTCTAGTGTATACTGTATATAACAACTCAAATCGCTTCTGATACACTGAGTAAAACTGAGTACAGTATGAGTGAAAAGCGTTCAGTGTTTACAGGCCTATCAGGTCTATTGGGAATGCCATATAAAACGACACATCGTAAGACGACGGGTCATTCCTCTGCACCACGAATCTCGAACAATAAGATCTGATTTCAGGTTCCAACTTTCAGTGCTCGAAATGAATATTTTTCTTAGTCACTGAATTAAAGTTCGTTTGTTTTGGTTTATCCACACCAGAACTTCAATTATTGTGGGTAATACTGATGTTAATTCATTTAATGTATCTAATTAAGTTTAACATTTTCATTTGGATTCTCAGAAACGTTAATTATGTTAATACATTGCCATTAACCCTGATTGCTATGCCTTTGCTCACACGAGATTCACATGGAGATGTGGTCACACCTCTGCTGGACGCTCTCGGTACATCTGGCAGAGGTTCAAGGATCCATCATATTTATCACCTATGCTGTTGAAATAGAGATTAGACCTTTCTCCATCGGCTCTTTTCTGGATGCCCGCAGTGGAATACCTAAGCTAATCAGTTTGGAAAGGCTGAACGCTTCGGTGAGCAGTTTATGGCCCACATATTTTTCATATAATTGAGATATCCCTGTGCTTTATGAGCCTCTGCAGCTTTTTTGAGTGTTGCTTGGAGGAATCTCTGCTGAAGTTTCACGGGGGAATGTTTGTTTTTTTGCGTGACAAAGAAAGAAAGTATAAAAAAAAAAAGAAGAGGAGTGGAAAGAGGCGGTAACTATACATACTACTTAGCACTAGCTTTTGTATACATGTCATGGAAATGTGTCGGCGTTTCTCTGTTAGACACGTTTTATTAAGGCCTCTCATACGAGAAATTGAATTGCCCTCCGGACATCTGGATATTTCAAGCTCTGCCGAGTGCTTGATATCTTTCCCGGGTAATATTTCAAAGGCTTCATATTTTCCAAACAAAGTCTCAGGTCACTTTGCGGGGCCAACAGTGCAAATAATGATAGGGATTTATTTATTCTTCCATTCAGTAAAACCACACACGCTTCAACTTTTAACCGAAGCAGTGTTAAATACTTAACAGCCTTTTAGGCCTGCGCTCCCTTTGCCTCATTCTGCGTGGACTCGATAATCATAAGTTGCCCCTTTCTTATTACGCAGTAAAGAAACCCTCAGTACTGTGTGCGGTTGCTGTCTGTCTCCGCTAGTTGTTTTTTAATGACCTCTGTGGAAGGTAACCAATAACACCGAAGGAAAAAGCGATAAATGTGAATCTTATTAGCGCTGAGTCATCTGCCTTGGTTTGAAACATGCTTTGCCACAGTCTTTCTCGAGGGGGAAGTGTAATGATTTCTGTAGACGCACAGAATAAACCTGCCCGGCCCAAATATAAATAATAGCCATTAAAGCTTATACCAGGGAGGAACGCATTCATGGGAAACCTGAACAATATACAGCACATATAGGAGGTTATTAGATTTCTCTCGAGGAGAACTATAGTGACAGGCCAGACTCAATATATGGACTCCTGGAGGAGAACATCTACGATGTCTACGACAGCTTACTGTGTATTGGTTTGACTTTCAATACTTTAGTCTCTCTCTCTCTCTCTCTCTCTCTCTCTCTCTCTCTACAAGTGCGTTTCAGAGGTTCTAAATCCTTCGGTGTAAGTTTAACAATCCTTGCAGCATGCCCATGCGGCTTTTTGCGGCGCTCGCGAAAGAATGGGGCCTTTTTTCTTTTTCTTTTGAGGTGACGCTTTAAGTGCCACCTCCTCTGATCTTTGCTTTTGACCCCGGGTTTTTAATTGGTCTCGCTCGTCATGTCCCCTTTAAAGTCTCGGTCATCTCCGGCAGCCGTGTCAAGATCAAGTGCAATGCTGTTTAGCCCAAAATAAATGCTAATTACAGCACTTAGGAGTTAGGCATCTTCAATGTCAAAGCCGCCGGCCACAAATCTGCCAGTCCAAGGCAATGGCATGCAGGTGAAATATGGCAGGGCTTTAAAACCGCACTGTGGGCAATAGATGAAATAAATGTGTAGATCCTTTGCACATGAGCAATATATACATGTCTTCACTTCTGATGGGCCGATGGATAAACCCTGCCTCCTTCGCTGACACAGAAAAACATCGGCTCAACAACTATGGCAGGAAGGTATCGATTTTTAAGAGGTCAACCGGGTAACGAGTGTTTTCCAAAAGACAGCAGGATAATCGGAACGGATGGTGTGGGATATCAAAATAGTTTGAAGAAAAAAAAAATGGGACCAAAAAGTTTTGAATTTGGTTTAAAATGGTTGACTGTGGCTTACATATCTGTCATCCTGGTTTGCCTTTTTTGTTTGTTTGTTTGCTTCCCTGGACTTATTATCAGATAAAGACTTGTTACCCATCACCTTAATTATCTCCGGAGTTGTGCCTTTGGGTTCAATTGTGTTTTGCATAGTGATAGTGTGTGAGCTTTTGGAAAGCACATTTATGTTTATCAGGTGGTCAGGGTTATGACCCAGATGGTTGGTTTTATAAGGTGGGAAAATGGCAAATCTGTTCAATCCTTATGAAGTGACAAACAGCAGCACTACATTAAAAACCTACTGTAATCTCCTGCCGTAGGCAATGCAAAAAATATCCACAAATGAATATATCGTTTTTCTTTTTAGCATTTACGTATGCAGGACCCCACTAAACTCCAACCTTGACGGTATGGTAATAAATATCTGAAACATAAATTGACAAGGGATCTGCGTGCCACATCTGAGCCAATGCATTCTAACCCCAGCTGAACTTTACATAAACACATATAAACATAAACACTCAATTTTATGTAAATGACAGCGGAATAGTTATCTTTCAAGTTGTTTCGCAGAAAAGATGGAAGACTCTCAATTTGCCACATCTGAGGTACTTTTGGGACTGGAAGTGCCTGGCCGCACCCACCAATCAACACACCTGCTCACCCTCCTCTCCCACCTGCTTCTCATCCCAATTAGGCCCAGAGTATAAACACCGGTTCACCTGCATTTGTTACCTGACGGATTGTCGTTGTGCTCAGGGCCACAGCTCTCCAGCGGTCCATCCTCTTGGATTCTGTGTGCCGACTCAGCCTGTTTTGACGTACAGCATTAACCGGCTTGCCAGTTAAAAGATGCCAGCAGGTACCGTCACCTACTCTCTTCCCATATTGTTACGCAAAACATTGCTCTCGGTTAATAACGTTTTGCGCTCCTAGTATTATTTATCAGGATATGTCAGGGATATAGTTGACACTCCACGGGCTTGCCTCCCTCTATCTCCCTCTGCACAAATCAATTCAAAAATGAGCCAACACTGCATTGCCGCTTTCTTATCCCTGTCCAGCACCTCCTTCCTACATAAAACATCCACTTGCATATTGCTTTCCAACTGCGAATAGCTTTCGTACAGTATATTTTGTCCTTGAAGGGTTTATGAGCTGTCTCGCTTTTTTTCCCCTCTGCCTAAGTTGAGAAGTATATACAGTAAATACATGCAGCATCTGTCACGCCACCTGTTGGAGGCGTTACTGAACAGTGTGTCATTTTACGTGACGTTTTGTTTTTGTATAAGTGTGCACTCCTGTCGGCACCCTCCCGTTCTTTCTGTCATCGGGGTCATCAGTCGTTCCTGTGGATGTTGTTGTGCCGACAACATCACAGGAGCGTGTGTATGTATTTAATCATGTGTGCATATGTGTGTGGCGTGGTCATAGATCATTGGCTCTCTGCAGCCACAAAGGCAGACGGCGAGAATGTTTCTCCAATGGAGGGTGGTCATTAAATGTCTCCTTTAATTGCTCTCTCTGTGGTTTTTCCATTGGGGGTCGGTGAGCGCTCTCCCAGGCATACTGATACATGCCAAAGGCCGGTACCTGTCTGCACTTGAGGAGTGTGTGACATGCGTGTGATGGTGTTCGTGAGAGCGCTGGGATGAGCTGCACCGTGACAGGGGGGTAATCCCCAACAATAGGCCTCACTCATTAGTTCAAAACAGGCACCTGCCTCTCTATAGGACCCTCATTTTGCTTCTTTGTCCCACCATACTATGGTGCACTGTCAGATGTCCTGTGTGCGTGTGAGCAGCAGGCAGTAAAGGCATTGGGTAATGGAGAACACAGAAAGGTGGGGTGTCATGTGCAAGTTGGAGGATGTAAGGATAAGTGAATGTAGCCCAAGTGAATATGCTGTTATGACTGGGGGTTGAGTTCTTCTTGAGATTATAAGATGGGTGTATTTTGGAGTTTCAAGTAATACTTGAGCCGCATTTGAGGAAAACTATGTCACCTTAGACATATTTAATGGTTTCAGCGTGTTCCTTGTCTTAAGAAAAAATGGGATAGGATCAAACTTGGACCTTGGTTTTTTTTAGCGTTTTTGTGGTCATATGTATTCATAATGAATACAGAGTACGTCATGATACTGTATGGTAACCTTTGCTATGATGAAAAAGTGGGCATTTAAATGATCATACATTCATTGTTTAAATAGCTACCTTTAGAAGTAAAACGGCAAGTTAGAGCACTGGTAATGCATTAACGAGACTAGATAGTAAAATGGGCAGAAATTGTTCACTTGTCATGTGCATCTTCACTATTGTTAATGATTGGAAGAATGGAATTCCAACAAGCAACCGTCCGAGTGGATAATAATAACGATTGCATTGTTACTTCATTTGATTCGACAACTTGCAAGATATTAACCGCCCATTTTTTATTATTATATTTTTGTAAACCTTCTAAGTTGAGAAGTCATTTGAGAAGGTTTTCAAGACTGTTTGTGGACGATCCTGTCACTGACACTTCATATATTAAAGATTCAGAGGCCCCCCAAGACTCTAATTTATTGATTTGTTGTCTGCATCCAATACCCTGCAGGCATGTCCCGCTTGCAAATAGGCTAGTCAACCACCTCATACTAGGATCCTAATCTGATTGGTTGGATAATGGACTTTGTAACTGATAGTCACAGTATGGAAGAGTTAATACAGTTCCTTCCAACCGGCTCTTCTTATCTGCTGTTTTATTGCAAGGCTGCAGTCACCTCCCCCCTTCTTTACGTTAGGTTCACTTTTGAGTGTGCCAAACAAATATTCAAAATGTAGTCTTAGTCTGGACACATGGTACGCAGGGTTTGCCCCCCCCCCCCCCCCCCCCCCATTTAAATGTTGATTACATAAGAGTAACGCACTGAAGTGCAAATTCTGACACAAAGCCCCAATTACTCGACCCGTCACAGTTTCAGGGGCCAATTAGTTTCAGCAAGAGCAGCTGAAGAGGCTCCTGTTAGGCCTTTTCTTTTTTGCCAACAAGAAGCTGTGACAAAGGTGAAAGAGCTTGCAACCGACTCTCTTTGGATAATTAATCTGACTACTTAAAATGTTTAATGTATAAAGAGTGTTTTCTCCACTAGAATATCTTCCTTGTGTGTATCTTGTAAAAGTACAAGTCAGAACTTTCAATGAATTTTAATGGCAGTGAGCTGAGAGTCCAAATACATGTGTTAACCACGAGAAGGCCTGAAACACTTTAACTCCCACATGATATAAACTCTCCCAGCATGACTCACGTATACGCTTTACTAAGTGACCTTGAATAAGCACAAGGAATTTAACAATGACTGGATCCCCATTAAGTACCACAAAAGAAACTTTGTCGTGCAAAGTTGCAGCCTCAGAAAGTTTTCCTCGTTAAGTAACAGATGGACACCCACTTGGTCAGTGTCTTCTGGCTGAACTGTCTAGATTGTAAAGAGCCAATTCACACGCACAAAAAAAGCAGGCTACCACTCAGCGCAAATGGTGATGGCAAACTATGAAATGTGTATTTGTAACTTGGCTGAAGGTTTGGGAAGAATTGGGCAATGAGCCATGTGTCATCGTGTGTCGCATGTTGACATTTTGCCTCTTGACCCCTGCTACTGAGACAACTCAGCGGTGCAGGAGCATCTCTATATGCAGCGCGAGTTAATCCTGTGATCGCGGACTTAAAAGCACGGTGTCGTCTCGGGCACCAAAGAGCGTCTGCATTTCATTACATGAAACGGTGGTATAGTCGTCCAAAGGATAGTGGTGCCTCTGAGGCTTAGCGTGTGTGTGTGTGTTTGTGTTGTATTCCTGTAAACATGCACATAGCCATCTGGCGTTACAAGATATGTTTCTGCTCTGTGCGGTTGTTAAAAAGAAACTACAAACAGGCAGTTGTTTGCCAGTGCATTCCTGTGTCCCTGTTAACGGTTGACTTTTTTTCACTCGGGACATGCAGCACAGTGGTGCAATTTATTCATGGAGAACACAATAGTCAGGTAGGGGAATTATTCCCGGTGATGGGCGGCCGTGTGTCATTGGTGCCTCCATGGTGGAGAGGCAGATGGATTCACTCGCTCTGAACAGGGTGACTGACAGCTCCGGTCTCGGCCTGCGTTTAATACACACACACACACACACACACACACACACACACCAGGCTGTCTTGCGGTGATAACCATCGGCGATATAGCCGCCGCTGCCGCGGTGTCAGAGGAGAGGGGAGAAGTGTTTAATTGTGATTCATATGGCGGTCCCTCATCAGCCGGGGCTCCCCGCCGCAGCGCTAGGAGCACGGGCCGGCCTGGTGCTGATGATAGATCACGTATAATGAGAGTGTGAGGAGTTCACGTGACGTACGTGAAGTCATCGGGGCCTTTTACCGCCTCCCGCGCCTCGGTGAATCACCTCCTTTGTGTCGAGGGAGAAAGACAAGCAGCGGAATAAAAGGCCACTTTTTAATTTGTGACAGAGTGTTGCCCTGTGATCCGTCAGCCGGTGAAACTGTCTCTCCCAGAATGCAGTCAGATGGAGCTAAGGAACCGCGCAACAGTGACTCACCACAATGGCGCATCATGTTTGGGATTGTTGCGTTTTGCTCTGCAGAGATTAGGTTTTCCCAAAGACATTTTATTGGGTTTAACCACACCCGAGTGTGACCTCTGTCACACACCCATGCACGGAAGGAGGCGGAAGGAGGGGCGAGATAAATGGATAAATCAGGAGCGCACACACACACGCACGCGAGAGCACGGCCATCCATCACCTCTGCTGTGTCACAGCAGCGCATTTAATGAGGAAATCTGGAGAGACAAGGGGCGGAGAAAGCCATCGGTCACCGTGGGCAGTTGTGAATCATTTCCATGGTCTTAAAAAGATGGTCCCCACTGGCTGGAGAAATTCAGCATGATACAAAAAATGTTATAGTACATAAAGTCGTATGCGGATGATGACATTATGTCCTGTGCGTTGCTGTGACCAAGAGGACATGCCACACACCGTGCGTGATTTGCCAGGGCACAGTCGAACCAAGTGCCGCTCCAATTTAGGGTGCACCAGCCAGCAGTCAGGAACGCCCACGTCTCATTACAAAATCAAAAAGCTCCAGGTCAAGAGCGCGCATGAAAGTCAAGGCAATAACCCCTCACAACTTGTCAATCAGGAAATGTAGACGGTAAACTAACTGTTCACAAGGAACAGCTCTGTAATTTCCCTGTTGGCTCCCTCATTCTGTTTCCGGAAGAAAAAGTTTGGCTTGGTTGATTTAGTTTATGTTCTCCCCCCCCCCCCCATATATAACATTTACTACAGTGCCAATTCCCCCCCAAGGGGGAAATGGTGTGTTTGTTCATTAGTTTTGTTAGAACAGAGAAGCTCCTAAAATCAAGGAAATACCATTGCTTTTTTTGCAATGAGAAAAATGTAGAACGTTGTCATGCTCTCTTTAGCATGTGTGGTGATGAGGAGCTATGGTGTGATAACTCATCTTGTGGTAAAAGGAGAGCAATCTTAGACCTGTGCTTTGAGCCTGTGGAATGTGTTTCTGTCACTCCAAATTGGGCTTAATTATTTTGATGAAAGTCTCAGGTGGGGAGTGGCTTTGTTAGACTGAGCAGAGGACGATTAGCATTTCTGTTGAGGGGAACACAAAAATCCTTTAGGCCTCTGGACAAGAGGACAATGATGTAACTCAAGCTCCGTGGCCTCGGGGGACTCGGTGTGTTGAAGAGCCTTTTATTAAAACGGAGAGAAAATAAGGAATAATAGCCCATAATGTCGAGCGGGTATGTCTTATGTGGTTCAGGTAATAGGATCCCCTGCACTCCAGCCTCTGTCGTGGAAGTGGAAAATGAGGGGGGATTTTTTTGAAGGGGGGCGGGGGTGTTCATTATTACAAGCGCCGCTCTGTGTTTTTACCTTCATACATGACATAGATGACATACGAAAAGGGGAGAGGTAATTGCATTTCTTCTCCCCCTCTCCTCCCACTGGCTCATATTACCGGGGAAATACAGTATGAGAGCGCAGCTTGTATGAAGGGTCGTCTGTGGCGGCTTTGACAGCCAATTTAGTCCCGCAGAAACAGACCTGTCCATCCAGCACTGAGGGTTAGAGCTGTCACACATGCACTCACATATTCTCTTTTTCACCCCCGCGCCCGACCCTCTCCGTCTGCTCTTTTCTACTCTTGATTAGACGCAGGTCAGATTCCCGCGACAATAAACCTGCTACTAAAATTTTTTTTTTTTTTTTTTTTCATGTTCCCCCTCTTCTTGACCATGGCTTTATAGAATTTGTACAAATCATTTTATTGATTAAAAAAAAAAAGATAAATAAAAATAAAAAATCATCCTCCCATGGATTTATGAAGTAAAAAAAGAAAATATCATTCTGGGTTGGATCACTGTGGACAGAGATTAATGCTTTCATCTTTTAGAATATATTGCTCTTTGAGAGGTGTGTGTGTGGTGTTTTTTTCCTTTCTTTCCTCATACTGCTACAATTGCTGAAGGGCAATTCAATACAGGGAAGGTTTCAAACTTTTCTCAGTTAACGCACTGCTTGCTTAAATTTGATTTATTTTTTCATCTAAAATTTGTGATGCAGCAGGGTGTTACCCCATGCCTAAGTGCCAACAATAAAGCTGGGTTATTAACATGTCATTTTCACAAGCACCTTTTAGGCTACGTTTACACGTCAACGCTCCCGACGTTTTTCCTTTCCGTTTTAAAAAGCTTAGCAAAACCCACTGTAGAATGGATGGCAGCCCAGTAATGGGCATGTGCGAACTGGAGCCACAATGTCACCGTTTCCTGTTGCCGTTTTTGCTGGTTGCCCATTCAAAAGTTTTCACCTGTTTTCAAAAGTTCTCGTTTGCAGTGGCGTAAGGGAAAGGCCAAAACGTGAAGATACTTTTGAATGTTATGTGACGTTGAAAGCGTTGCCGTGTAAATGGCCCCTGAATCAATGCCTATATCAAAGGACAACACTTAGGTTGCATGGGTCAGGGTCACGCAGTTTTTGTTGTCTGTTGAAACCCCCTCTGCCAACTATGGTTGCCTTATCCTCCTCCCCCCCCCCCCCCCCCCACACACACACACACACACCTTGGGTTAAACCTCCATCTCTCCCTCCACCTCCCCTGAAAGACATTGTTTGTCTTCTAAACCTTAACAGTCCCTGGCTAATTGGAAATATTTACTCCGAGGGACCTTCATGTGTGTTGTTTGTCAGTGTATATTTAATTATTATTTTTTGCTTTGAAGTGACAGTGGTATGTAAATAGCTAATCCGTTTTCAGTTCCTGCTCTGTCGTTAACATACCGACATGAGCTTTTGATCTCAGAAGCAGCAAGGACGCAATAAAAAAATAAAGCAAGAAAAACACATTTCTTAAAATGTTCAATTATTCTTTTGGCAGTTGAAACAGATTTAAGACTCTAATCTCCTCAGTGTTGTTGCTGTGGTGGAGACACAGCAGTGTCCTTCCGGAGAGGTTGCACAAATGTCTGAGGTATGCGATGGAGACACTCCGGCTCTGCTGGATACAGTGATGCAATAGGAGACGCTGATTTGGAGATAAATCCATTTCATTTGCCGTTCCCCGGCGACGCGATGAGATATGTTCAAAAGTTTATCGCTCTGCTCCGCGGAGGAGTGTTTGTGCCCTCTTCAGGTGCTGTAAATCAGCAAAGATGTTGGAAAAAATCCCAGTGCGGCATCAGATAGTATCCGGTCCTTGGATAACCTTCACTCTGAGTGATCGTATGTATGTTTCTTTTTTCTATTGTAGTCTTTATCTTCTATGCGTCTAAACTGAACTACACTGCAATTCATGTAAGGCTTTTTTTTGTTCTCCAGATATTGCCCCTTTCATGCTCATTCGAACCCTGAATAAGTGAGACAAGGAAAGTTTCCCCTGTAATGGGCATGTACTAATATAAACTAATATATCAAAACAAAAGTTGACGTATCTTGCATATGTTTTCCTTACTGGCTACACAAAGCCAGCAATGACACAACCGTGGTTATCAACTCAGTGAGTCAACCCATGTTTTCCGAGCACATATACATAAAAAAGGGTGGTGTTTGCAGTGGCTGAGCACCCCTGGGCATCCCATTAAAAAAAAATGGATGATGTAAAACTTTTGCTTGATAATAAAGCATAAAATGTTTGGTCTTAACTCGGTATCAAATAGAACAACAGCTCTGTGGTTCACTGTCACGCCACTATGTCTTTTTACGATACACTTCCGATACATGCTCTCCCAAGCATTTATATCAGAAGCTGAATGGTGTGTTTGGTTTTGTCACCTATTTGGGATGAAAACCGGTTCTTTCGTTCCTTTTCGTAGCGGATTCTCAGCAGGATGCTAAGCAGACGACAAAAGTGGCGCTTCACAATAGAACGACCCGAGCCACCACGCCATTGCATTGTTCGACGCGGCATTTAAATAAACAAGCATAAATTCCTCGCGTGTTAAAATAGGGTAGCACAATGCAAAATACTGTTACACCCTACAATGTACAGGAGTTCTCAAACCTCTCGAATGCCACACAAAAGAAGGCTGCGGAGGTAATTAGTGAGCATTCAGCAGAGAGCTTTTGTTATTGTCTGAGCTTGAATGCGCATTATCCACTGTGAAACAAAATAAAAACAGTCCCCTGGCAGCCGCCCACACATGTCTGCACTGGAGGGACGGAGTGGGAGAGAGAATATATTGTTTTGTGTGGGTGTTTGTATAAGCATATTTAATTGTATTCATTTTTTTCTTGCTGCAAACCGAACTTTGCAGAGCAGAGGCAGGTTAAATTGGCAAAAGGATGTATTCACATGCATCACAGCAGGATGCAAGAAAACCTACAGTTGTGTCTCTCTGAGAGATGACAATCACTACAGAGCAGAGGTATCGCGGCAGTAGCTTCCGCGCTTATCGACCTCCGCAGCACAGTTCGGGGCCTGGTGGACGATCAGTAATGGCAGCGGCGCGAGATTTATCTATTTAATTCCACTTTTGCAATAGCTTCTGACAATTCAATTCTGCCATCTGCCCAGAGGTTTCAGGGAAGCGCGAGCAAACGATCCTCTCATTTTCTCCTCCACGACTCTTCCACGTGCAGCGGGCTGCAGAGTGGTTTCTTTTATTTATCATGGTTGTCAATGTCGTTCTGCTGATAAAACAGCTTGGGTGCGGTTAACAGAGGGAATTGATTTCAAAACGAGTGCCGTGAAACTGCCTGAGTCAAACTCCAGCAGAACGACGCGGATAAATTCTCCGCGCTGCTGTGTTCACAACGTCAAGATAGGCTTTGTTTGTTTTTTTTTTAAATAAAGAATTCAGCCATTGAATCTTTATTACAGTTTCAATGTGTGATTACATAAAATGACTTTGATGTTAGGTGTTATGGTTCGTATTCATCCTATATGCCAGAAGCTAGTCAAACACATGTATACAGAAATAACTGGATCATCTGACCCCCAAGCCCCTTAATTGGTGATGTGATGTGTTTTCTTTTGCAGTCTTGCTCTCATACGGATCTAACCCATGATTTCATTATCAGTTTCCAGTAATAAGGGCGGCAGCTGCACAGAGGTAATTTGCTGCAATATGGCTTTTATTTGCAGCCGAATTATTGACTGTGGCCCGTCAAGCATTCCCAGTGGGACTGTCACAATTGCATAAGGCAACGGAGCAAATGCTCCAGAGTTTGAAATGACGGGTCAGCTCGTGGTGTCAAGAGACCCGTCAGCTCTCCGAGGCGTGTCCACCGGTAGCTGAAAGAAACATACTCTGGGCTTATTTCACACTTTTGCTTCTCAGAAAACTCTCGTGAATATATGGATGGATGGCAGTATTTTCCACATCACTGGCCAATGCCTTCGGTGTCAGGGAAACCTATGAAATCCGAGGGTGAGAGTCGGTTACGATAAGACCGCCGCGAGCCGAGAAAAGGATCGCCGTTCAAACCGCAGGAGGACGCGTGGGAGTGAGGAAGCCTCGGAGAGTGTAGATTCGCAGGATGAGATGACCTTTATCAGAGCCGACGTCCAGAAGGGAGCGTAGGGGTCTGCTGAGTCTGAGTAACCTTCGGGATGTGCTGTGCTTTATTCCTCCATTGTCTGGTTTTATCTCTGGTGTCATTGTGCAGGTCTTCCCAGGCCTGGTCACCTGCTTTTGCTTTCACGTGTGCTAGAGTCGCTTTTTTTTCTTCTCCGCAGCACTCAAAGGTTGTTGGCGTCAAAGGCAGTATTCTGAACTTTAAAACCGATATACATTTTCCAATTGATCATTTTGACTGACTTTTCTTGTTGCCAAAATAAAATAAAAAAAAAAGTCATCAAATAGTTAATTCATCAAGAAAAACGTCGGGTGGACTGTTTGCAGTGATACCACAACCTGGCAACCTACAAACCAATTTGTGAATGCATAGGCCCAGACGGGTTGTAAACAGCTATGTTAAAGGTGAACGTTTTGTTCACTACCCAAACCTGTGCATGGTCCGTACTACAATATTTATATCAAATCCGCATTCTATTAGATTGATCGCTGGAGTACAGCTGAGTCGACGCATCCTTTGCCCTCCCTGTTGACTTTACAACATTCCGTTGGCTGGGTGAGATTATTCGTATTAATGCACCTTGCACATCGCTGCTACTATCAATAGCCATGTACGAGTAAGTTGCTTCAAAGCTTATATTATTATTTAGAATTAGAATCGCGCATCCACACAAACATGCACATGCAAACACACGGGGAAATTTGACGTCTGCATTTAACCCATCTGTGGCGCATGCAAGGCCACAGAGCAGTGGACAGCTGAGAGCGTCCGGGGAGCAGATGGGGTAAGTGCCTTGCTCAAGGGCATTAGAGGTGGCGTCCCTTTTGTGAGTGGCGGGGGTTCGTGCATCCTTCCGGATGGAGACCTCCTCGACTGGGCCTCGAACCGGCAGCCCTCTGGTCCGATGCCTGTCTCCCTCACCACTAGGCCTTATTATGACTTTATTACAATCTATATAACCATTTCAATCAAACCTCAGTGTTCATATACCCTCCTCCAAAAACAGAAAGTCATAGTTACATCTCAGTAACAAGAGTTCTCACCCTCCTGACCTCCAGTGTCACGGAGAACCGGCTGTACGTGCACCACCTATTTATCAGTCTCACCCCTGTTGCTATGCGCTCACCGGCTGCTTCCACCCTGCGTGCTGGGTTTCTGTGTTCATCGGGGAAATGTAATTCATTTCAGGTAGCTGGAGGTAGACCGTGTGGGAGAGAGGCAGCGTACTGGGCCTGATGAATGGAGGGCCACGGGGATGCTGACAGGGCGGAAGCTTGGTACATACATGGAAGACCAGATGAACCCCACGCTGATATCTTATTATTGATTACGTCTCACCTGATTAGCATCTGTTAAAGAGCAATAAAGTTCACATGTGAGATTTTGTTGAACGCGCTCCAACCTTTGAAGCTAATTTTGTACTGATACTACTACTTGGTCACTGCTGCACCCAGGTAGTGTTGTTTTGGCGGCCTGTTTTAATTTTAGTTTTAGTGTAGTCATTTTAGTTTTTATTCGTTCACGTTCATACTCTTTTTAGTCTAGTCAAGTTTCGGTCGAGTAAAAGTCTGAGCATTTTAGACAGAATTATCCATGACTATTTTCGTCTAGTTTTAGTCGACGAAAACTGATAACATTTTAGTATAGTTTTAGTACCATATTTACCCAAATAAAAGACGGGTTTTCTTTCCTTCCTAAAATCTGAAAAAGGGGTGTCCTCTTATGTCCGGGGTCTCAACTTTTCATTGTAATGACACAACCGCGG
Source organism: Colistium nudipinnis (assembly GCA_016785305.1). NCBI lineage: Eukaryota > Metazoa > Chordata > Actinopteri > Pleuronectiformes > Rhombosoleidae > Colistium > Colistium nudipinnis. Next base: position 331,860 of record JAFBJU010000476.1, on the reverse strand, counting down.
AGAGCGGCCAGGGCTAGACCGCCGCATCCGTGCCGGGTTGTGTGTTCAGAGGGTGTGTCAAGCACACAAGGGGTAGCCGGACGACTGGGTGGATGACCCCCGCAGGTGCGTCCCAGCCGACGATTCCCTTAGGAGAAACAGGCGAGAAGCGCTACTTTGCGGGAAGGGAAGTGGAGGACCGCACCGACGTAGCGCACATTATTTCCGTTTTATTGATTATCAGAGATTGAAAGATATTTTATTTGGAAAAATGGTCGTATTCTCTCCTAATTACATCCGTCTGTACCTCTTCACACGTCAAGACGTGTTGCACATTTGTTTTTAAGTGGGTCTATTATTTTATTTTGTCGTATTTATCCGCCACCTTTATGACCGGTCCGTGAAAATGTTGTTTTGTATTAAACCGGTCTGTGGCACAAAAAAGGTTGAGGACCGCTGTTCTAAATCATGCCGCGAGTGGGGATTGAGGTAGTCACGTCGCCTGAGTCTGCGCAGTGCGACGAAACAGAAATACTGCAAAATAATAAGAATAACGGGATTAATTGAGACGAAATGTTATTCTCGTTTTGGTCAACAGAGACATGAAGAGACATTTTAGCATAGTTTTTATTTTGCAGTCTCGTTTTTATTCGTCAACAATATTGCATTATATATTTAGTTATAGTTATCGTCACATGACCAGCATTTACGTTGCGGCTCTTCTCGTTTTGGTCACGTGAAAAAGGTTTGTTGTCGATGATAGTCACAATTTCCGTTGACGAAAGCAACGCTACACCCAGGGTCTCGATAACGCATTTTTCGTAGCCCTTAGGTTTGTGCTTTGCCTTTATCAGCTCATAGTCCAAAGCATTCGGTGCAATTTCATCTAGCGCATGTCCACATAAGTTTACAGAGAGGGAAAAAAACGGTGTCGCAGTAAGCTTATGGTTCATGTGGTTTGTAGTCTCAATCAATCAATGAATTAAACGAGACTATCTCTTGGCTGTAAAATGCAAGAATCACATCAGAATGCAAACTACCGTTCCCTTGTTTTTTGTTTACTTTAGATACAAATGTGCCAACAGTAGGCCCGACCACATTTTTTGAAGACATGCATGGCAATGCATGAAAGAATGAGATTGCGTACACAAGGTAGGGATAGGTGGAGGAGCTCAGCCACCCGACGGGTGCTCGGGAGCAGGGCCGCTGCTCGTTCGCCTCGAAGTTGAGGTGGCTCAGTCCCCTTCTCGGGACGCCCACTAGGCTCCTCCCTTTTTAGGTTTTCAAAGCACTTCCGACTGGGAGGCGGAAGACCCATAATAGCGGGAGAGATTATATGTCCCACCTAACCTGCGAGCGCCTGGGGATAACCCAGGAGGTGCTGGAACAAGACGAGGGATGTTTGGGGTGCCCTGCTGAGACTTCTGCAGCCACGACCCCACCCAGATAAGCCGAATGTAGATGAATGAATGCTTATGTTACTTGTTTACTTTTGATGTATCCTCAGCAAGTGATCTCTGCTATCCCCCCCCCCCCCCCCCCCCCCCCCCCCCCCCCCCCCCCCCCCCACATTCAGCACCCTCCAACAACACAGATGTAGCGGTATTAGTTTTCTCATATGATCAGTGTGCACGTGATTTTCTAATCTGTTTCCAATGATGAGGGGTGGACCCAACTTGACCCGGCTACTTTTGAATTGCTTAACTGCAGCCAACCGAGTCACGCAACCGTTAGCCGGGATGTTTGGGGTGCCCTGCTGAGACTTCTGCAGCCACGACCCCACCCAGATAAGCCGAATGTAGATGAATGAATGCTTATGTTACTTGTTTACTTTTGATGTATCCTCAGCAAGTGATCTCTGCTATCCCCCCCCCCCCCCATTCAGCACCCTCCAACAACACAGATGTAGCGGTATTAGTTTTCTCATATGATCAGTGTGCACGTGATTTTCTAATCTGTTTCCAATGATGAGGGGTGGACCCAACTTGACCCGGCTACTTTGGAATTGCTTAACTGCAGCCAACCGAGTCACGCAACCGTTAGCCTGAACACTCAACTCCAAAAGTTATTTTCCATCGTCCACTTGTGATTGCTAAACTTTAAATCTGTCTTCCCTTTCTCCTTTCTTCTGTGTGATCTATTTGAGTGGAAGGGAAAAGCGAGACACTGGAGAGGTGCTGCGGTGTTTATGGCATTTCGAACCAAACCCACGCAGCTCCTTGTAAAGAGGGACAGATTGATGGTGCCTTTCAAGTGGAGGTAATTACATTTTTCCACAAACACGGCGTCTCACTCTCACTAAGCATAAGCCATGGAGGAAGTCACTGATGTGTCTGTGGATTGGTTTCGAATCAAACAGTTTTTCATGATGCCTCTGGCTGTGTTTGGGTTCGCCGCCTGTGTCTGTGTGACTCCAATACCTTCTTATCATGAGAACTGCTTCCCCTGCCCTGTCACACACTGTATAGGCGTTTATGAAAGTCTATGACATATGTGCCATCTGTGAGTTGCGGAGTGCGGCTATTATCTATAATCCCCGTGTCATAATATCGCTCAATGCATGAAAATGCCTACCTCTTGTCAGTTACCGTCAGTTGTACGTGTTAGGAGTGACCTATTTAATTAAAGCCTAGTGTAACCATACACATGTCACCTAAATCTAAATGTGTCTTAATCTTGTTCAGTGAATGAGATGAGATGATGGTGTGTGTGTGCTGGAGTATTTCTTGGCTGGAGACAGTGATGCTTTGGCAACTCTGGCTGAAAATGTGCTCAGAGTGGCACAGTTATAAAACATATTGAAATTAGGTTTTTGAGACTAAGAATATAGCAGGTTATGGCCATGTATAGGCTGCATTTTGCAGGCAGTACAAAAAAATGTAGTTCGAGTTAAAAAACGCATTTGCAAATGGATGATTTGACCCCATTCTCCATACAAGTGGTTGACTGTAGCTATGAGCACAATTGAGCCATTTCCACAAGAGTATTTGCTCAAATATCAGACGCTGCCAAGCACAGAAATTGTGAGGCGAAACCAAACAATAGTGGCTTAGACTCAACTCCACATATTAACAGCAGCATCCAATATCTTCAAAAATCACCTTTGGGGATTGTGTGGTTTAATTCTAATATGCAGGCATACCTTAGCGTGTCACAGTGTTTTCATTTGTCCCGGCACGTGTTTGAAGCCATGCATATATTTGTGTTTACCCTTGGCCGTGCCAGTAAACTGATTCACCTTGACTTCAACCGCTTATCGTGACCTTGTGGTCCCTTGGTAGCGGCTTGAGTAAGTGCTTCATTATGGAAACCACCAGCAGCAGGTCCCCCAGTGTTGTACACATTGTCCACCCAGGAGTCTAAATTACCTTCGCGTATAGGGAAAGCATGTAAGCCCTCTTTAATAATGATTAACTTACCCCCACCACAATACAAAATGGGCCCCCAAACACCATCATCTATCACCAATATGAAACCCTACCCTCTATAACACTTAAATTACATTCATTAGTGAAACCCGTGCGGCATGGAAGGAAGCCTGCCCAAGGGTGATTACTCTTATATCAATCAGCATTCTGATTGGAAAATAAAATAAATTAGGAAAAATGGGAATGAGAATGAGAATGCGAGATGGTTTCATTACAAATCCAGTAAATGGTTTTATAGAGCTGGAGAGCAGACACTAATACTCTTTATATTTGAAAGCCCCTAGTTTCCCAACACAAACCCTAACCGTGTAGGCTACATCCGAAGACCTGTTATTTTTAAGTCACTGACATTTATTTTTTACAATAAAGCTGCGTTACACTTTTTTTTAAATCCGACCCGCAGTTGATTCTGTATTAACCTGTTGACGACTTGGTAGGAAAATCTGTCTTGTAACACACATACACACACACACACACACACACACACACACACGCTACCCCACCATTGATCACCCTTTGGGTATATTTCCCCTTGATGTGGTTAATCTGGCGATTAACAAACCTCAAGCAATGAGGGTAAAGAGGAGAAATGCAACCTGTTCATTTGAAACTAATCTCATACTGCTGTGCGTACAGAAAAACACACGTGCACACACACACACACACTCACAGATAGAAAGTCTCATGCATGCTATCTTTCATCCATCCACCCATGTTATGTTCGTGGGAGGCTTTGGCTTATTTTGAGACGAGGATTTGCAACACCTGGCCTAAGATGTGGCTTTGTGTCTGAAATCAGAACCTGGTTTGCTCTCTTGCTTTCGTGGTTGTAATAAATATGCAGTGGAAATTGTATTCAAGCCTAGATTTTTTTCTCATGTCTAGCTGAATAGTTTGATATCAATACTTAATATTTGCTTTTCTGGCAGAGTGTTAGATGAAAGGTTTGACATTCCTTTTATGTCTGGGGAACGAGGATGGAGCTTTAGTGCCTGGAGGCGATTAACTCACCTTCGCATTAAGACTTGAAGCGGGGAGAAATTATTGATTTGATTTAAAAGTTTTGAAAATACACACGCCCAAAACTCTGTAACTCACCAATAATTCAAGTCTTATTTTTGTTCCTTAATTTATAACAAATATGGCAATGATTGTCTTCGGTTTCATGAGAAATATTCAACACTCATTTGCTGTGGGAATATATTTGAACTTGAGCACCAGGCCAACTGCGAAGGCCATCTTGGATAGCTCAAATTGTGCATGTTTATGGCGGAGTTCAAATTCTTCATTGCATGCTATTAAATTTGATTTCAATCTAATAAGACTGCAAAGACAACCCCTGCTTCTTGTCTTCATGCAAGGCCTATTGCTTTCTTGCTTGCTGAATTGTTTTTTTTTCCCCCCGAGTGGTTATCTTCCAATCGTATTCCTGGAACGACGAGTGGATATTTGTCAAGAAGTTGTTTGAAAAACTTTACAAAATCTTGTTTTATATTTAACCCTTCTTAGTTATGTGCATTCGTGTACAGATTTCCGGAGTGTTTTGCAACAATTTCCGGACTCACCACCAGCCCGTTCTCTATCTAGGACATCCTGTCATAGCTGTTACGGGAAAGACTTTGTGCTTGGGCTAACACAGCCTGACTACTTATCACACCCAGGCTCTGAATTCCTTAACTTCATCCTGGAACAAGTTGGTGGCTCATGATAATGATCCGGTCCATCGCGCGGAGGCACCACAGATAAGCGCAGTGACTTTCAAAAGGAAAGGTGGTACTTTTAAAAAAACGCGCAGAGTTTGAAACGTCAACAAGGTTTGAGGATGTTGTTCGCCTCTTCCTTCGCAAACCTACTGCGCAATCCACCCTGCAGAGAATTCCTTTGTAGGTGTTTGGGTGAATCGCCACAGCTACGTGGCCATTAGCCCGGGGCGGTTCGACACCTCCGCCGAACCACACAAACACAACCCGACCACATTCACACTCTATCTGCTTGTCTTACCCATGACACAGTCAACCCCGAAAAACAAGACATCCCAGGATGCCACAGACTGTTGGCCTCGCGCGGTCAAACAGTCAATTACACTCGTGAGAACATGTGTATAAACCACACTTGACACACACACAAACACACACTGACACAGTTTGGCCCTCAGGAATGTCTCGGACCTGTGGGGTTTGACACCTCCGCCCCACTTCGCCTCATTCTCCTGTCCATTTGGTCGACACCCTCACTCGCGCACACCAACACACACAGACCAACACTTGCTTTGGAATCATTAATGAATAACACAATACTATGTGAAGGATTAGGCTTATCCGTTTTGCCATGTTGTCAGGTGCACGGTGCTACTTCTTTTCACGGAAGGAAAATGTTCTCTCTGGTTTGTTCATTTAATTGATTCATCTTACAATGTGGTCAACCCAACTAGTCAGGTATTGTCTGCTCTGGGTCAGGAAAACAGAAATAAAGTTTATCACGTGCCATTTGATGCATTTCTCTGGATCCAGCCTATTGCCGAGGTCCGTAAAGGGAACACACTGGCTGCTGATGTGGCATTACCGCGGACGTGTTACGTGACGTTTCCCCGGTGTAAAAATTGGCGTGATGAAATCCCTCCTCATCTGACCACCAAGACAGGCTGATGTTTTTAGCTGCTGTTGCCCTGGGAACAAACATTTATTTCTTTCTGTATGCAGACGCATGGTTTTGTCTCCCCGAGCTACTGTCGAATAATTATGTGGAAAATAAGTGTTATAGGCAAAGGAGACTTGCACAGTAATCAGATATGCGCGCACACCCTGGCACACCTGTCATGAGATGTATCATCATTTGATGCTGTGGCCCAACATCTCATTTGGTTTTTCAGGCCCATGACAAGACAGCAAAAGGCGTGGCTGAAGACAAATATTGATTTCGAAATTAAATAGGGGAAGCGTCATTTTGTTTGAATTGCAAATGCCAAACATTTTATGCTTCAATATGCAACGTACAAGCCAAAATCTGCTCACTGCCATTTTATGATAGAAATGGAATTAGCTAGAGGCTAGATATGATTTCCAATGAGACACTCAATGAAAGGGTGCTGATAATGCGGAATGAACACATAAAGTTGGGCATCTATTCAGTTACCACATCAGAAACTAGTCAGATGACCTATGTTGACCTACCTCTTTATCTTAGATAGATTTTTTGCTAGAACATTGCTAGAAATTCTATGTTTGAATCCTAACTTGCCCATCCGTCTGATTTATTTTGCATTACCCATATTTTCCACAAATGAATCTAAACTGTGCAGCGTGTAGTCTCATCCACACAATGTCAGAGATGTGTTGTTGATGTTTGGAAACATGAGCTTTTTGTTTTTCTTCTTCCATCTTTCGTGTCTCCAGTTTGAAAAACCTAGCCCCACGGCATCACATTTTGAAAACCCTGACTTATGTTTGCGAATCTCCTCAGACACAAACACCTTTTTGTATCAGTTGCATTAAAAAAGAAAAACAGGTTCCTGGTATTTCTCGATGTTCCTGCTGCCAGAAGCACATTTATCATTGGAGGGTCTCCTTGTAGTTACTGAGGAAATATTCAAAATGAAAATAATAATATAATTATATGATATCATTAAGATAATTATAATGGGCATTGAATTCTATGAAGTGGGGGCAGAACCTCGTTTCAATTTTATCTGCGTCTGATTGTGGACATGGCTTATTTTTCTTGCCACTCTCGTACAGTGAGAACAACAACATCCACGGAGCCAGATAAATCCTTCACCATGACACACAGAGACATAAGTTGGGCTTTCTATTCCTGTTTGACTGTAGCCGAAGTGTTTTCCGTGCCGCTGCACGCAAACACGTTACGCTCTGTTTACTGTCAATCGCCTGACGTCCGCGGGAAGAAATGGAAACTAATCCCACAAAACCTGCCCGACAAACACAAATACAACAACATATCATTATAAAAAAAATGCACTCATTATGAATGTCACTTTATCCAACAGTAGCCAATCCTGTTTTGTTATTCCATTTTTTTTCCCACCTTATTAGCTGCAGGAGGTAGAGACAAGCGCGATGTTCCCACACTGGGTGGGAACTTGGAAAGTGGGAAAGACAAGAAAATCAAGGATCCCCCTGTGACCTCCCGAGCAGTGCAGGTCACTGCCAGCAGCTGTTTATTGATATGAGATTACTGGTGGAGAAACGTGAGCCCCTTTTTCTTCAACATAATTTGGAAGCATCACGAACATCCCATATGGAACCAGTGTGCACTTAGAGAAACAAACGTGGGCTTTGTGGTTATTCATCCCACAATATCCATATACACTAATTCTGTCCAGACATTTTTTCTTCTTTCCACAAATTAGACATCTGCAACATTCACCTGGTGTAGGATCCTGAAGACAGGGGAAAGTAACCTGCGTGTATCTGCGTAAGCCGACGTTTTTCGACCTTGATTGACACTTTTCATATTACTTTTGCCAAATCTGCCTGAACCTCCATTGGTTGAGTGTCGTGCTGTGCCAGTAACGTCTCTGCAAGTGTTTTCCAAAGGATCAGTATGACAATCTCTCCGTCTGAGTTCATAATCTTCCCGAAAGTACCATGGAAATGAGTTGAGGTCCTGTAATTTCCTATTTTCATGTTTCAATAAATGCGGCGTGACAGAAGACAAATAAATTGTCTCGCCGCACATATGTTCAACTACTTCCCCGTGATCCTTCTCAAGTGTTTCCTCTCTGCACGCAGCCCACGTCTTCATTCGCTGCTGTGAATGTGACAGAAACAACAGAGGGAGCTTATTGACGGGAAATGGGAAAGAGAATTTAAGATTGAAGCATGAGCATTTACCTGCCAGTTTTAGATTTTCCTGTTTGTTATTAATATGAAATGTCCAGCAGTAATCCTGTTAGACATTTATTTAATGTTCCTGGGGAGAAAAAAAAACTCCATCAGACCCAATTACTTTTTTTAACTACAGAGCTTTCGCTCCCTATGGGCATATAAATCCAGGAGATTTTAAGTTATTTTCCCATGAAACTAACGCTAACACAAAGTAAATAAATTAATAACACCAGTAGTTGCCTCTGGGGCCTGCATTCATTAAAAAAAAAGGTTATTTTGTTATTTTGCAGACAATCGCCCTCAAATTGTTTTACCGCAGCTCAGCTCAAAGATGGCCAAGAGTTGAATTCAATGAGTCGAAAGATAAATCTGTGTGGTCTTGATAATTAAGGGGGTATAAAATGTCAAGTTCCTAATGTAAATCATTTTAAAAGGGTGTGATAAAAGTAGATGTGTAAAAGGATTGATGTGTCAAAGCAGGAACGGCTGTACCACGCCCGAAACCGTGAGTCATCGAAGCCGTCCGACTATCTCCTGCAAGACTACCGTTGGATATATCTCAAACAAAATGTTCAAAGGTCCAGTTAAAACAAGTCTGTGTGTATGGGAGGGGAACCGACCATTCCCTATTCTCTGTTTTTTTTCTCATTTCAGTTCATGCTGATCCATCTGTGTTCCGTACTTTGAAGTAAAAACATTTTTAGAATGAATCCTGTCCTTCATGTCTTCGGGATTGATTCTGGTAAAGTAAAGCTTTCATGTAACACGACATTTATTATCTTTCTAGTACCTATTGAACTATCAGCAGGGATTTAAAGAGATTGTTTCATTAGGTGTGTGCTGCACATGGTGCTTCGATACAAAGGTGTGCATCACTAGAATTCATTTGTATTTGTGCAGAAATATTCAAACCCCTCCCTTTCTCGCTCCTTCAACTTCAATGTATTTATTGATCGAGCCATCTTGTTGAAGCTGATTTGAGCTGACATTTATCCAATATATTTTTTTTTAGCTTCCTCTTTTTATATTGTTTTGTTGTTAAACCTTTATCTCAGACCATTTTATTCAGATTTAATTTAAGTGTACTTAGTCAGTTCAAATACAAATTCTTTGACTATTTGATTCAACTTTGTACATGGTCTAAAGTATTATTGCATTTTGTCTGTGGATAATTTGACGACCTCTGATACACAGCTCCCATATAATGTCAACAGCATCTCTCTCTTACAACCCTGCAGTACTACCATAAGTAAATGTGCAGAGGCTCACATGGTCAGGGGTTTATATATGGTATATACTGCTTGTAAATATGGATAACATACTGTCGTATGTTCCGTTCATATTTGTGGTGGCGCCAGGTAAAACTGCAGGTCAGGACACTCCTCTGCTGTAACTAAAAATGGGCAAGTGAGCCGAACGCCTCCCAAGCTCCGGGAGACGAGATGAGACAAAGGCTGTGCTCCCGAATGTAATTAAACCTGCACCCCACAAAATACCATTCAGTGTGATATAAGGAGCTATGCGTTATGACCGATTCATTATTCATAATTAACAACTCGGCAGCCATTTATGTGAATATTATACACTAGTTATACATTTTAGACCCTGTAGAGTACTTAAAGTCAAGATATATACCTTCAACTGCCTGAATAGCTTTACTATTTTTTGTCAATCAATTTCAAGTCCTCCTAGCCCCATATTCATGTTTCCTTATATTTTATTTAAATTCATAGGCTACTCGGTACAATAATGATCCCCTCCATACACAGAGGGACCTGCAGTTATTGGTGAGGGAGTGGAAAGTGTTTTTCGTTCACAAGGCGGTCAGGGGAACATAGTAATAACCACAGTGTGTAATCTCCGGGCTCCCCCATTTTATTTACTACGACGCGGCTCCCGTGTGAAAGTAGTTTTACAACTACAGTAATAGCACCGGTGCGCTTTTTCATTTTTTAATGGTTACCTTTGGGGTCAGGATTGAATAGTCCTCACATAATCATTTGTCGGCATGTTGGCATTGTTTATAGATTTCTTTCTTTCTTTTCTGAGCCAGTCATGGAAGAGCCAACCCCGAGATCATCTCCATATTTACTGCATCTACTTAGTGCCATTTTGAGAACTATTGATTCACGAGACTGTAATGGTTGCATCGCTGAATCAATGCTGACTTGGAATGGTACAAACAAATCACTGAGATAGAAAAATGAATAAAACATAAACCATTTAACAGCCCCTCGAAAAGATGGATTGCAATATTATTATTTTTATAGAGCTGTCTTTCATTTTCTGGTAGGAAGTAGACACTAAATGCAGTAAAAAATGGTCTGTGTGTGTCCAAATACACTAACAATATATATTAGCAAAGACTTAATCTCTGGTAACATGAAATTACGTTTTTGCAAGATGTGGACCCCATCATCTGGGTTGTAGTATTTGATTATGCAGCACACCAGCCTCGCTAATCTGCTGGAAGAGAACGTTTATATGGCTAAAAACGTGTTAACATTATAAATCCAAGCACCATACCCTCGAACAAAAAAAATGGGAGAAAAACAGCTCCTCAAACATTGTTTTCACATAAACATAGCCCTGGTAGAAATGGGTGGTCAGATATGTAGCTATCTTGCTTCAGTGTTTGTATTTCTCTCTCAGCGTTTGATGTGGGTAATGTGCTTTTGGTGGAGACCCAAAGTCTTGATGGTAATAACTTTGCTCTCCCCGACTCTCATAATTTCATGCCCCCGGGGGGGGACCCATTACAGAGGCCTCTACATCTAATTCTGCTGAATTTAAGTAAGAAAAGAGGCAGACAAATATGCCGCGAGCTCCACAGCCCATACTTAATGTCAAGATATTTTGACTGTTCTAGGGGGAGAGGAATTGTCTGTGTGCATATATTCTTTCCAATTTGTATCTCGAGACCTTCTACAGAAAGTAGGAGAGCATCGTTAAATTAGATACTAATGGAGCAGTATACGTAAGTGCATTTTTATCATGCTTTCTTTCTAAAGCAAACGGGCGTCATTTATGCTTAAGTTTCTTGTGCTTGAGTTAGATGAGTGGACTCAAGCCAATCTCAACTTTGTCTATTAAAGCTATAGCCAGCAGCCAGTTAGCCCGGAAACCATGGAAACAGCTGGTTATGACTCATTTGTTTAATTTATACAAAACTTTAGTGTAGTCAAGACATAGTCCAACACGTAGCCCTTGCTAAAATTAGCAAGGTTGTTTTTTTATACAGTCAAGCTAGCTATATTACTATCCAGTTTCCAGTCTTTATAATACGCATACACTAAGTTATATTTAACATCTTATATATAAGCATAAACCAAATGATATCAAGCAAAAGTGTGGGTTCGATCGTCTTGTATGACTCTCGGCCATAAAACAACTTCATAGGTTTCAACACTTTTGGGTGCCTGTTACCTCCAGCTACACTTTTTAATTACACAGTTTATTAGGTGTGTGACAGGTGCTCAGGTAGGAACTTGATCGGTGGAGCTGTCAGCTGGGCGTTAGCTACATATTTCTGTCAGTCATGGCCAACTTCAACTCCCTTTGAAGTTGCCTCGTCAAACCACATTGACAGAAACCTCGTTCCAGGGAAAGATTTATCATCCCAGATGATGAGATTAATTAATGCATCAAATATGAAGAGGCTCGGGGAGGAGAGGCAGCTCATAAACCATGATTTGATCTTACTGGGCTTAAGTGTGCAAGAAGAACAAAAACAAAATGCTGCTCTTTTACCTGAAAGCCGCCATTCAAGGGCCGTATACTTCAAAATGAATGAAAGATACAGGAGTGTTTGTCCACTCTGAGTTTGAAATCACTGTAATTGCAGTAGGCTACCGCGACGTGACTGTGTTCGGGTTGTGCGCCGCACAGAGGAAAAGAAATAGACGAGGATGCTTACTCGCCATTTGGGCAGCAGAGAGAGTCAGCAGAAAAGTTTATCCTCCAAGCGTGGAGCCGTTTCATACATCTACATAAAGCATTTATCACCGTGGACAGGGTTATTATCCGCGGTCGCCTACAACAGAAGGCAGAGGAGGAAGGCAAATAGTGTGCATAAAATATTTTACTATGTCGTCGGGACCGAAACCTCCCTGACCACATGCTGCATGACTCAGAATGAGTCATAAGCGGAGCAGCTCATTGGAGCCGCTCTTTGGATTTATATTATTGAGTCTGTTGGTATTATCTCAATGACACGCGAATGTTTTCAGGTGCAATCGGGCCTGTGGAATAACCCGTGACTTTGTGAAATGACACCGGCTGACACTTGACGTTCTTGGCTCACGGCGTACAGAGAAGTATTGACACTGTCATCATGTGAAGTATTCCCTGCAAACAAAGTGTGCTACATTTCTAACACTGACTGCGAGGAAAGGTGTCGGTGATAATACGTGCCTTCATCTTTCTGTTTGATACATAAGCACTACTACGAAATAAATGTGGCTTTACACGGAGATCTAAAGCATCCCGTCATCGCTGTCACTATTTTATCTGACCATCTGGCCACAGAACACACATTACCTGACAAAAAGTTGTGCCACGTGTCCTCTGAAACTGGCTGTAATATATTCCTCATGCATATTAACGGTTCCATTAACGACGGGCCGGGGAGAGATTTCATCCTGGGATCAAGGTTGTGCCCAAATGCTGCAAACCTGGGACTGAGAGAGGTACTTTTTCCACACATTTTGTGGTCCACTTCGTGAGTCCTGGTGCATGTTTGTGTATTTTTTACTTATTACAAAGTGATCTCAGTGGTTGAAATCCTGGCATGACTGTCCTCCCTCAGCCTGTATCACCCGCAGCCAAGATAACCAAATCTACACAAGCAGCTTGTCTGATCCTCATTATGTAAACAAATGCAACAAGTGCGATTGCATTGCCAAGCTACAGTACTATTTTTTTTCCCTTTCTCTATCTCCTCCAAAAACACTTTGCTTATCTGATTTGATACATTGATTTCCTGCACTTTGCATAGTACCAAGAAGGAGCATGGGCCAAGTTGTGCAAATAAATGTGATTCATTTTATACTGTTTTTAAAATTGACATTTGTAATACATCTGAGCCATTCTAAACAGATATATGTATATTTAAAAACAATCAGGACACCTGCACGCAGTCTTTGAGTTTCATGGTGCGTTCAAGTCTGTGGGGGCCTGTTCCACTGTATTGATAAAACATTACCTATACACACAGCTCCCTATTGCACGTTAATCAAGTGTGAATCATCTGATTATGGTGAGGTGTGTACTTCATGAATTTCACATGCATTGCATCAGGATTCAAAGGCTTTACAGTCGTGTGAAAAAAAACAAGTTATCCTTGCAACTTTGAAGTTCTTCGATTTTGCCAGCTCCATAATATACTGTTAATATTCCTCAGTGCTCACAGCAACTGCATGCATATTTTAAGGGAACATCTTGGTATTAGCATATCCCCATTGTGATGATAAAATTGTAATTTAGTTGACATGACCTACAGTTTGCTTTATAACCCACCACTACAAATGATTTATACAGCTATGCATGCAGTATTTATGGTGGAATTGCTTTTGGACCACTAATAAATATGAAATGAACCGACATTGACTGAGGCATGCTGTCTGCCTCCTCGGGTGCAGCTACAGGGGCTCATTTGGTCTAAAATGAACAGCCCTTGCAGGGATGGTGTGGTGGACATCAATTGAGGCTCTAATGGTCTCTCTGGGTTCCTCTCCAGTGACATGTCTGACTGGTCTGACAACAGTATTCTCCGAAGACCTAATTAGCCTGGCCATTAAGCCAAAAGGATGATTGAAGGAGGAGAAGGAACTGCGATGCAACAAATAATTTGTGCAGTGGGTAGAGGAAGGTGGTTCGATGTCAAGTAATCTGTCGCCGCATCGCAGGATTAAGATTCTCTTCGAATGTGAATCAAGTTACCCGAGCTAGTTTTGTCATGTTGTCCTTCAGTTTTCGTGATGCCAAGCTTACGTTGGTTGTTATGTACAATATTGTCCTAATGACCTTTTCTAATCCTCGCTATAGGGTGGATCTGTGCCTTCTAACAAGTAAACGTGTGTGTGTCAGGAGGTGTGTCGGTGTGTGTGTGTGTGTGGAGGGAGGCGGGGGGCGGGTGCTGCTGCTACATTCCCTTTAGGCTAACAAGGAGGGGAGAAGATGTAATCCCTGAAACACGCGAGTGCTTGACATAAACAAACACGCGAGGAGGATTTCAAAGGGACGGCGGCTTGCCGGGAATCCTCTGATGTGCCGATGGGAGATACGGAAGCAAATGTGGGACTGTTGTGAAAAATGAATCTTTTGAGTCTTGCCACCGTAACAATGTAACGATCTGGGCTCAAAAAAACGGGTCCCGGGTTACGTATTAAAATCAATCTATTTCTATGGGAAGGGTTAATCGTTCGCGGCGAACGTTATTCTCGCGAATATGTGTGGGACTTTTACGAAAATGAATCTATTGATTTGTTGCCACCGTAACGATCTGGGCTCAAAAAGCGCGTTCCCGGTTACGTACTAAAAACATATGTATTTCTATGGGGAGGCTCAATTGTTTGCGACAAACGTTATTCCAGCATCTGCGCGCACACAGACTTCGCCGTTTTATCCTTTGTTTTCAACATTATTTCGGATAGCATTCACCTGCAATCAGTCTGTTTCATATCTAAGCTTCTCCGCATCTTATAATACAGTGAAATGATGTTGCTTTTGTTGCTCCTGCATAAAATTCAATCCGGTCCACATGACGAATGAGAATTCTGACCCATGAAACAGACTCAGAAGGTGCGACTTGGAGAGTACCGTCTGACTGTGTATTAATACACAGTAAACCAAACTCGCGTTGAGCGTTACCATGGCAACGTTGCCAGACAAGGCTTTAGGGATACTGTGTGTGCGTATACATACTGTGCTGAAAATTGAAAAACTGATGTTTTGAGTCTAGCATCAATCAGCTAGACTGTACAAAATACATCATTTGAAGCTGTCTGATTCTCTCTTTTCAATATCGCTCTATGCGAGCACCTGTGCGCAGACACATTTTGTGTTTTAGGGTTAAGGAATACTGACGATATCACTGTAAAATACATTGACAGCACAATGAACCTTATTTCATACATCTTTAATACACTTTATCACGGTGCTGAGAAGCTTAGATATGAAACCGACATGACCACACGACAAGATTAATTGCAGATGAATATTGTTCGAAATAATGTAGAAAACAACGGATAAACTGGCGCAGGCTGTGTGCGCGCAGATGCTGTAATAACGTTCGTCGCAGACCCTCCCCATAGAAATACATTGTTTCTTAATACGTAACCGGGACCAGGTTTTTTTTAGCCCAAATCGCTACGGTGGCAACGAATCAATAGATTCATTTTTCGTAACAGTCCCACGAATGTTCGTGAGACTGGGTTGGGCACAGACGGCTATGAAAACATCCCGTCTGCCCACACATGCAGTATTATTAGGCACAGATTTGGTTGTTTGTTTACCAGCCTCCTGTCACCAGCCCACAAACAACTGCATCCATGTCAATGCCACGCCAGCTATGCAGCCGTGTAGAGGTGGCTGGGGGAATTTCCCCGAGCTTCGCTGATAAGCCTGAGGAATCGTGCCGTGTCTTGCATTGGGAAAACATCTGTTGAATTCTTAAGCGATAACGCAAAATTGTTGCTACTTCAGTCCGTATGCGCTAACAGGCGTGCAAATATGCCGCAGTATGCTGTGTACATGTCGGAACAAAAATACAGGGGGCGGACAGGATCATGTGGGCACCTGATGCAATGCATTATGCAATCCCGTGCTTTCCGTGTGACCATACCAGAGGAAGGGTGTGTGTGTGTGTGTGTAGGTGTGTGTGTAGGTGTGTGTGTGTGTGTGTGTGGTTGGCGTGCTGCCAGTATGACAGTATAGTGCTTTGACCTTTAGAGCAGAAAGGTGCAACATAAAAGCATTCCATTTACCTTTTACAATATACAGCGAGGTTTAATTGGACTTTAGCGGCATCTATAACTCAAAGTGGTGAGAAAGCAATTAGACTTTTGAGTTGAATTTGTGCGGCACTCTCTGGAGTCTAAAAGTTTCTCAAAGCTTTTCTTGCAGGGCAGATGTATTGGGATGGTATGCCATCATTATTTTACACACCAACAAAAGACTCGCAACCAAATTCACCTGATAACTCGTAGTACAAGATTGAGTCAAATTTAGCGACAGCACCTTGAGAGTGGAGAAAGGGTAGCGCAATATTATGGCGCTTTTTCAAAGCTACAAACTACCGTCAACCAACTCATGGCTTCTGTTGTCATGGTTATGCCACATGCACAACTTTTCCAGATGCACCGCGGAAATACTGATTGTCAGAAGAAACAATGGAATGATTCACAGTGAGAATGAGCTCGAAGGAATGTTGTCGAAAGTCTCAACCCTCCGATTAACATGAATACCAGTCACATTAGACAAAAAAAAAACGCATGAGGCCATGTTTAATTTAGGGGGAAATCATATTACATTTGTATCAGTTTGAACAATTTAAACCAATTTTCTCCTCAAATGTGAAAAAAACATTACAATAGCTATATATAAACATATATATATATATATAGAGTATATCACTTTTCTTAAATACTCTTGGGCGATTGCATCATATTACGCCTACAATAAGTAGAAGATAATATAGTATATATACAGTATCTAATATTTATTAGTAAACAAACAGTATATATAGAAAACAAATATCAGTACTGTATATTTCAAATCTACACTGTAAATGTATCATTTCCTTGTTAATCTTTGGACTGCTGGTTTAATTTGAACTCAGGCATTTGTTGACTGTTGGAGAGGAGACTACAGCCTAATTTATTTCTGTAACAGTTAAATGAGTGGAAAAATCCAAGGTATTTGATGTAGTGTGTGTATATATAGGAAAACGTATTTGTTTGGGGGGTTTTGAAAGCCCAACATCCTGCTTTGGCTCCTGCAGCTGGCTTGCAAAGGATCGACTCCACAGTACTTGTTCTGATGCATGCATGTCCAGTTAATACCAGAGGCCTGCAAAACAACGGAGCATTTGATTTAGAATTTAGAATTTAGAAATTCGCTTAAAACGGAAAGTAGTTCATGGGCGCACTGCGGTAAAAAGGTGGAAGACTGCAATGCAGCCAAATAGGCACTCTGCATGGGCTGCCATAAAACAAGGAGATAAACTGTCCGCAACAAAATGACTGTTTCATTCTCTTTTCGTTTTATTAAAGCTAGCTTGTCATTTAGAAAGATACGCATGCATCCCCCTGATGAGTAAACATAAAGCTTTCAGGTCACACGCACTGAGGTTAAAGACATTAAAATGTTTTCGGAGTTGATTCAAAGAAAGAAAGACAAAAGAAAATTATGATTCCAGATCCTCTAAGAGGAATGAAACGTCATCATCCTTTCTTTCTTGTTCCCAAGCCACAGTGATTTGTCTTTCTATTCTATTTCCACCAGCGGATTTCTTCCTTCTGTAATCGTCTGAACTCTCTCAAATCTCTGCTCTAGACATTTCACAGACATTACCTTTCTCCTCAGGAAAGACTATGAGCTGTACACTCCTTTACAGATGGGATTTCTTCTGTTATAGGTATCGCTCATCCTCGACCTTGTTTTCTCATTGGTTATGATGAGCATAAATCTTGTCACTTACATTACTGTGTGGCTACTGATCCTATTCTTTATGTGGTTCTCCTATAAAAAAAAACACAGGACGGAACTGATTGAAAAACCTATGGTGTGTCTTTTCAACAAATCATTGTTTACTTACGAGGACATGATTTATTTGTATAATGCATAACACGTCTTTATAGTTGCCCAAGGCGTTCTATTCAAGTGTAAGCTGGAAAAAAAAGGTTTAATGAAGAAATAGCTCATAACGATATCTAGAATCATTACACAGTCATCACGGCGCCATTAATTTTCCAAGCTGCAATCAGTCTGTGGACCGATAATATAATTGATAATATGGTAAAGCTGACGCGAGAGAATTCCTTCTTCAGGGAATCGATTCGAGAGAGCGGCGTGAACGCATCACATTAATTGGAATGGAACAAGACAAATGTGGCAAACGGATTTTGTCGCAAGAAGTCCATCACCTGGCAAACGGTAATTAACAAAAGAGAGATTGTAAGATGGTGAATGTGTGTGGGGGTACTTTAGACTGACGTCACATTGACGAGTCAAGAGTAACTGAATATATGGGAAATAGCTTGCGCTGCATTTCATTTATTTAAAGCCTCAAAGGTAATTAGGCCAACCGGATAGGGTGACAGCTAATGTGTATGACATCATGGATGTAGATGATGTTTTAAAATCCCGCCTATGGGGGAGGGACAAGTAATAAGGGGTGTGAATGAGCAAGGTGGATTTGAGTTTAGTTGCGGAAAACGGAGAAGAAATACAATTTGGCATATTTCGCGTCAATGTGTGATAAAAGCGACGTATGTAGCTATGTTGTTTTTTTTCTCCACACATTCGGCCATAAGCGCTCTTTTGTGCGCTTTCCCCTATATACCCTCCCGTACGTGGGGTTTCGATGTCCCGTCAGTCCTCAAACACTGACCCAATGTCCTGTATGTGAATTGAGCATTTCTCCGCGCTCTGACAGCTGGGGGTGAGGGAGCTGGGGTCTATCAGCTGCTCCGTTTCCCCCCTCGCCCTGCCCTCAACAGTGGAGCCTTGTGCTGCATCCGCCTCCCCTGAATATCGGCACACATGGAAGTGGCTTTCGCTCATGCCACATGCACTGCGTGTTTCTCCTCACCCCCCCCCCCCTTCTCCCAGCGGAACAGCCTGTTTATTTGTAACACATTTGCACCTTTTCCACCCTTTTGTTTGTGTTTTTCCTTCCTTTCTACTTCCTGCACGAATGCTGAACTTTGCCACCGCAAAATGAGAGCGTCCCTGTATGGCAAATGCATTTTTGGAGGAATGAGTCATTATTTACTACCTTCTATTTTATTAAATCAAAAATCAACCAATGCGTATAAAATGAAATGTATTACTGATGTGTCACGCTTTCCTAGAACATATATTAAGCGAAGCTCTCCGCTTTTTAGCATGGAGCATTCCCACATAGGTGCGCATACTGCACAGTGTTTGTCTTCAAAGGTGCTTGGAGAGCACTTGTGGTATTGGGTGGGTGCGCCAACCTCATATTTAGGAATGCACTCTGTGTGTATTTTTGTTTTGAAGGGGAAAATTATCTCGCCGAGGCGAAAATAAGCACCTTGGACATGGTTGAACTTGCGCTCAGAAGCATGACACCATGTCAAGTCCAGCCGAGGAATGCGGAGGAACGTTAACACGGGAGGCACTCCAACTAAGTCGGGCACCCGCATCAAGACGTGAAGGATGGGCTGATCTCGGTGAGCTCGCCTTCAGAGGATCAGTCACACTCGGCTGGCAAAATGACTGATCTCAGGGGTCAGGGGGCAGAGCCTCAGAGGGGCTGAGGGGAATAAAGATACATCAAAGCAGCAGTGTGGGGGGAAATGGGGTTATTCATCCTTCACCATAAACTCAGAGTGGAGAAAGAGCAGGACGAAGGGTTTTTCTAAATATCAATCTGGCACAAAGGGGAAGAACAAAAGGATGCCGTCACTCTCCGGTTGTCTTTTTAAATGATTGCAAATGATCAATTCATCGATTGGTCCTCCGTGTGTGTCTCTTCAAGTGTGTTATTTAGTCATGTCTTCTCTGTCTCCATGTGTTACATCCTGTCTCGTCGGTCGCCGTCTGTCCTTCCTGTTTTATTTTGTACTTACCTCTTGTTCTCATTTCCCGTCCATTTACTTCCTGCCCATGTGTGCGTTTTCCCACCATCGCTAGCATCTGCTCCGCCCTCGATTGTCTCCACCTGTTACCGCAGGTGTTAATAGTCCCGACTCCCCTTGAGTTGTGTAACTTCATCTCTTGCTCTGTGTGAGGCCAAGCAATTCAAGTCCCTTCCCAAGTTAATGCCAAGTTCTTGTTTGCTCTCGTGTTTTCTTGGAGTTTAGGGTGCTTGCCTGTTATCTGTTGTTGTACTATCCTATCCCATCCTATTTGTATCCTCATGTTGAGTGTTTTTTGTTGCTTTTACCTCATTTTATGCATGAGCGTGTTATTTGCTTCAGTAGAGAGTATTTTCTTTGTATTTTGTCTCCGAGTCATGCAATAGGGTTCTGGTCTTGGTTCAGTTATGACGATAGCAGATTCACCGACACCGTTTTTTGGTAAAATATAGGTTGCTGTTCGGTGATGCGTTAATTAGTTTAGCAAGAAATGCACAGTTCCTTTAATGCATGAGTAATTGAAATTTTGTACAGATATCATTGGCCTCCCTTACACCTTTGTTTTGTCCTCTAACTTTATGTAGCACCCCTAGATATTTAAATTAATCACCGTAGTTTATAAATAAATACCTGCAAAGGCTGATTAAAGTCCCGTCTCATGCTGAAGAGACAAACTATAGCACTGCCATTGTAACTTGTTTGCACTTTGATTATCTGTGCTAAATCCTCTTCTCTGAAAACTGTTTATTGAGTTATACTTAAAAAATACTTAAAAAATACTTAAAAAATACTTAAAAAAGTTAATTAAGCTAAATGAACCAGAAAATACACAGTTGGTCTTCCTGCAGCTTAGTATGGTTGTAATCATTCGGATTAACCGGAACATTTAAAATATGTGAATTTCAGTTTTTATTTTTTTAGTTGTGTTTCCGCCCCTGCTGTGCCATTGAATAATATATATTCAAAAGCAGTAATCTTCATTCTTCCTGCCCTATATATTGTTTACTTTATAAATATGGAGAAAAATAATATAGCATATCTAACATTGCCCCTACCCACACACAAAGAAGGGTGTGAAAGAAATGATTTAGGAACGAGCTCTCAGAACCCCAAAAATGTCAGTCTTTAAACCTTGATCTCTCTGAAATGCAAATCCTCCCCAGAGGTCATGTGTTTTTCACGCATGTGAAAGCACGTTGCCTCGATTACAGCTACTTTGAATTCTTCACAATTAAACTCCCACATGTTGTTGAGTGAGAGGTTGTGTGCGACTGTGGTTATCGTGTTGTTCTTTGTCTTTGTGTGTGAACGTTTGGGTGATCCGTTTTGGTGCCAGCACCAAACTGGTCGATCAAGCTTTCTCAGATGTCTGTCTTTGGAGGAAGCGTCTTTGTGCAAATGTTGGTTTCATGACTGCACACTTCGATTATTGTCACGCTCTCCTTGGTAACCGGCAAATGTTCTTGCTTTTCAATGGCAAAAAATAAAAATGACTTAGTTCTCTCAATGGTGTGCTGAAACCTTCATGTGTAAATCTCTAAATCGGCGTGGGGTCATAACTGTGTGAAGTGTCAATTTGGCAGCATGGCCCCCATTCTTTAATATGTATTCTTCCACTCTCTTTGTAGCTTACCCTGCAAGGCTCTTCCTCCCACATGTGACTTTGGAATGTAAACTATCACCCCGAGGGGCCAAAAGGAAAAAGGGCAACCGCTTTTGTGCAGTTGTCAATATGCAAATTTCGGCGAGAAATAGCAGCATCGGAGAGCCAGCAGGCAAACCATTAATTATACTATTTTCTTCAATGTGGGCGATGGCGGACAAAGACGATACATTTCTTTAAGTTCTGTGTCCTGCTGCTGCTGCTCATGTTTATGTGCAGGTTGCAAGAATGCCTCCGTTCCCCCTACTAAGTGCAATTTTCAGGTGCGAGGTATGTAGTCGTGTGTTTAAGGAGCTTCCCGCAGAGTAGATTGGGGTAATTACACTTCTAAAGCCCCTCGTATAACAACCCCATATTTGTCCCGCCGACAGAGGGATGGGGTCGTGGAGTTAGCCCAGACGAGAACGGGCCACAGGTCACATGTAAACATCCCTCACTGGCTTCTGGAAGCGCACGCGGAAACATAAGTTGCATGTGGATGTGGGTGCAAACACACACGTTTTTAACATTTTTTATTCTTTCTTTTGTCAATAAAAAGATACAGTTCAGTGTTTCCTCTTCACGACAGGGCGACATACAGCAAATATAATTCTCTCAACATTTTTCTGTAATCTTGTTAGCGTTCTGCCATGGGGTTTGTCAGTGGGTGGCATCCTTTATAATAAATGTCAGACATGAGAGTGTAAGCGAAACAGAAAAGTGTAAACATTCCAAAATCCACTGTGAAAACGAACGACCTTAGTGGACATTCCTCAAAACGTTTTTTTTTTTAGTTCTTTTGACAGACATGTCCTCAAGCCGAACATATTTTTTTATTTATATATTTTTTAATCCTCCCTTACAAAATACAGTGGAAGCAAACCGCTGGTCCAGCCTACACCCTGACCTGTACAGACTCACACCGCCGACAAGAGCACAAATCCACAGGGGATGACAACGCCGCAAAGCCTCGCATGATAATTACCAGTCAGCAAATATGCAGGCTGTGTAAAAAAACATTTTCGGTCAGGAGAGAGTAGTTGGTTGGTGTTAAGAACCGAACTACCCGCTCTTTGATCAAAATTAAATATATTTATTTGTGCCACGTTCATGAGTTCACTAGAATGTGGTGTCAATATTGTGACAACACTGTCATAAATGGAATATCAAGTGCGATTTAAAGTAGGCAACTGGACTGGTTGACCGAGAGGCTTCTTCAGCTCTCGGATGAGAGGTGAAACGTCTTCAAGAAATTTTCAACCAGTTCAGTTGCCTACTTGAATCGCACTTGATATTACCATGACCTGGATGACTGAGAACCTTCACATCATAAATGGAAGATGTTCAGCAATGTGAGAAGCAACTCTGGTATTCGTATTTGTACATATTTACAATCACTAAAACAGTGATTTAATAAATGGTGACACTTTTCAAAATGACATTTGTGAGTAGACATAAGGTAGTTTGCAGTTTGTTTTGCGATTGCCACAACAAGGGCGCATTCCACCTTTTCCTTGTTGACCGAGGCATGTTATGACAAGAAACAATGTCAATGAGTTACATCAGCTACGCAAACATTTCACCAACAGTCCCTTGGAAAGCAAACACGAATGATGCCGTCGCGATCTTTCGGCCAACAAACAGCTCCAAGGTGTGAGGTTTCAGAGTCAGGGGGTTAAACCTTCCTTGGCATTTTTTTTTTCTTTCCGAAATGTACGAGAACATACTTGACAGAAGATTATGATTTTCAGAAGGGCAAAAAAAAAACGATAAAAAGTTTAATAAAGGTAAATGAGAAGATGGTGGTTGCTGATGTGAAAGGAGCAATCTTTGTATTCATTACCCCCACCACCACCACAGGACAGGTGGCTCTAACAATAAGGCCTGCTGAGTGAGGTACTTGTGTGAGATTAATAGTTGCGATAAGGATGTAATGAGAGACTACGGGTGGGGGGGGGGGATAAAGAGCAACGGGGGTCGAGTGAAAGAGTACGGGAGAAATGCGCTGTGCGAGAAAGGAGAGCGGAGGGGCGGGCTCTGAGACGGAAACCCACCTGGGTGCCTGCCAGTGGGATGTCAGCGGTCTCTAGATTAGTGGCTATACGTTACCCCCGACTGTTAAAATATTACACGCGCTGATTGATGCCGACAGCCTGACCAGAGGGTGGTGAGTGTGTGGGCAAATGTGTCTGTCTTCATTTAAAACGCCGCTGACTCCGAATCCCTGTCCTGCTGCCAAAGGCCTGCCAAAGACACGATTGTGGATTTCTTGAAGGGGTTTACGAGGAGGACACTTCAACAAGTCCGTGCCTGTATTCCCCCTGCTCCCCCAGGGTGGCACAGCAGCACTACAAACCCCCAATGACGCACCCACTCATCTCCCCCCCCCCCCCCCCCCCCCCATCCTCCCCCACACGCACGCCCATCTGAACTTGAAAGCTCCGTCGGCCAGATCGGTAAATAATTACAGGCAGCCAGGCAGGCAGCACGGTAATTGAATGTAGAGCAAGTTGAGGTATGGTGATGGACAGATTCCCATTAACCAAATCCACTCCGCCGCAGATCTCCCGAGGCCAAGTTATATCCCAACCCAGTCTTATCCACCTGCAGCGCGGCCTGACGCTCATGCTCGCACAGTATAGCCGGACGGTGTCAGTCCCGCAGGCGTCAGCATGAAGGGCCTCCGAGGCAGCCTTGCTGTCTTCTGCTTCATCCTTGACCCAGGCGTGTGTCGCACCTGAGCGTCAGAGATTCCAAGGCCGAAAGAGTCCGTCGAGCCAACCCCCCCGCCCCACCCCAACCTTAAATACTGACGCCATCTTTAGCTTAATGTGATGCGTTTCTTTGAGCTTTCGACCTTGTCCCGGCGTTTCCTTTTCCGCCCGAGAGACCGCGCCCCCCCCCCCCCCCCGGCTCAGAGCTCATGCGCTTCAAGGGAAGGAGCGTACAGTAGCCGGTCCTGTCACATCACGCGGCGCAGGTGTCTCTTGTACCCGATTGAATCCTGGAGCCTGTCATGCACAATGGCTGCATTATGAGCGAGGCGGAAAAGTTGATTCATGGGAGATGTGACCAACGGATAGGAGAGCCCAACCTTATTAAAAATGCTAGACGGAAGACTATATATATTGAACCAAGTTTCAAATATCCAAACTCCTGTATTAGCATGAAAGCAAACACTTTCCGTCAAATTTTTATTTTTTGATAAAAAACTTAAAGAAATATGTATGAGTACATTCCTGTATGGTTATGTGTATAAAAACCTACCTATTGATGCGCTGCACGCAGCATGTTAACTTAACTTTACTTAGACGCAACAACAACCCTTTATGCTTAAGTGTAAGATATTATGTTTTGACAGCGGTGTAAAACTTCCTTCAGTTGATTTCACTGAATGCTGAGATGCTTTTCTAAAGTTACTCAAACTCAGGTGGCTGTGGGGGTAGGAAAAAAAAAAAAACTCTAAACAAAAACGAAATGAAACCCAAATTCCAAGCATAGCTCAGTCATGTGAGCGTGAATCACCACCATGGAAAGCGCAGACATTAAAGGCTACACTTTAATCCCCGCACGCCATTCTCATCACCTGAGACCCTTGTGTGACGCGCAGACAAAAGGGACAGGCTGCAGAGACCTCAGCCTTTAAGGTGCCGTGTAACAAAAATGCGTGTTCAAATCAGAGCAATTCACTCGGTGTCTCATCTCTCTCACGGTCTAAAGGACTTAATCTGAGTGACACGCTCAATTATTCCACGTATGACAATAATATTTTCGAATATGATACTGCTCATGTAAACAGCCTATTTCACTTTCACTTTTTCATCAATTTCATTTTCCGATGAGGACATGCTGATTATTTGGGTTTCAGGAGCATTCTCTGGACGGATGAGTATGATTATCAGCTTGGGCTTTTTAGGGCAGTCAACCACACACAGCAAATGTTTTTCGTGTATACCCGAGCCAGAGATATTCTTACTTAAAATAGTGTATTTCTGGGGAATATGGGAAAAAAACACTGCAATATTTTATCCAAGTAATGAGCATGAGTTCTTTGCAAAATGGACTTTTTGCTCTCTGATCAAATTTTCATTATTTTCCTTAGATTTTCTGCCAACTGATTTGTAAGTCTCAGGTGTCCTTGAAAATGCTCTTTTAAAAAAAAGCTCCCTGCTTATAGCTGTATTAAAAACTAGCACAACAAAGAGTTGACATGATGGATTACCTATTGCCCGCAGAGTCCGGGGTAGTTCACCTTGATTTCTTTTTATATATATAATTAAAATACTCCTGTGATGTGGGAACGCTCTGTAGTTTGTAACATGTACCTTTTATGGCGGTTGAGGTTCATAATTATCAGAAACTACTTCATTGTATTTAATCTCAAAATCTAAGAATATTAAATGTTTAGCATTAGTTTTATTCATTTTGGCTTACAAGAAAAAGACAACATGTACATGCTAAGATTGAGGAAATACATTAACATTCATAATAAATCGTTATAACTATCGTCCATCTGCCTGGATGTATACTTCAGTTTTACTTCATGTTTGAGCTGCTTTTATGAGGCCAGTGTGCATCTGCCCCGTCTGTGTTTACCCATATAGAGACGAGACATCTGCTCCATTTCCAGTCAACACAACCAGGTCAGGGCGAGTCTGGACTCCACTTTTGGTGACAAAATAAAGAGAACGGATGTGTGAGGGGGAGCATTAGGGAGAGTCAGGGACAGGAAATGAAGGAGGAACCAAACTTGACAAAGATGAATGTGGGAAGCCTCTGTTTATCTTTTGTCCTTTCACTTAAGGGTCCACTTGAATGCCAAAATGAAGATACAGCAAAGGAGACATATTGCCTGAGAGGAAAGCAACACCTGAAAAGAAAATCGAATAACATGACATTTAAAGTTGTTGTCTATCTAAAGAGGGTATTTTATGCAACCCCAGAGTTGAAGATAGTGATTGTTATGCACACATCAGTTGTTGGCAGCGGTTTACTTTCACACGAAAAAACAGATTTATGTTGCGGGCCCGAGGAGATTTCTTTGGGTATTTTGCTTAAAATGACATCACCCACCTTGAGAACTCAAACCCGTCCTTCCCTACGATTGATCTCGCATATTTTATACATATAAATATTCCAGCAGCAAACCTCAAATGTGTTTGTTATTAACCCAGCACAACACAGTAAAACCTTTCAAGACGCTCTTGGGGCCCCAAGCGAAAAAAAATAAAAAAAAATAAAGCTTTTGACAGCGCAAATAGCATGGGGCCCCCTGTAAGGGGGCTCCCGACGTGTCATTGCGGCGTCTTCTGCATGGCAAGACGTTTAAGGGGGTTTCAGGTTGTCGTTGCTGTGGACCGATGTAAACAGCCGTCTTTGGGGGCCAATTGCCGAGTTTGCCTGGCCCGTTGCAACATCTCTGCCCACAGCATTCACATGCACCGCCGCCTGTTTATCCGCCTGAGTGCGTTTTTAAGAGGACACGACGGATTCTCCTCTAAGGCAACCTCTGTTCAGCCAACACCTCGCATGGGTGTAGGACCAACTGAGAAAGATTCTCTCAGAGCTTATTAGACTACTATCAGACTTCACAGGTCATGTCTTGACACCTTTTGGGATACACAAATCCTCCTCGAGGATCTTTTCCCTGCATATAAAACGCACGTTTTTATTCTTAAAAGGTCCAGAAACCTTTCATACCTTGTCTTAATTCACTCCCTAACAACCCTGTGTGTTTTCTCATTCAGCTCAGCCGCTGCTGACACCTTTCCACCATTCTTCCCACCTACGCCTCTCGGCAGGCAACAAGCAGGTATTTCTGCCGTGCTCCTTCTCTCGCTGCAGCTCTGTGGGTGTATGAACCTCGAGCGGCGAGGCTTTAGAGGTCTCCTCTCTCCTCTCCTAAACGTTGTGGGGGCCGCCTTCTACGGCAGAGACAGATAAGGGGTTTAATGCATTACCCTGCAGAGTTCGCGTCAAGCTCGGGGGTCATAAATCACATCACGGTTGTACTCGAGTGCTAAGTATGTGTTTGTGTGTCCTGGTGGCGGCGGTGGCGTTGTATGCGTGCGGGGCTGCGGAGGTTTGCTGTGATCACAACACACACGCATTTATATGCTTGATGGTGTATCGCAAACACATGCGATGCTGTTTGTTGATGGTGAAACGTTGAAATGATGTTGTTTTTTTCCGCATAGCTTTCTTAATCGCAGCAGTTATATTGTTACTTTTTCCTCTGCAACACACACAGGAAAAAAAACACTTACATTAAAGAAGCGGAGCTGAACTCACACAAAATAACCACAACAACAACAAAAAAACATGCCCATGATTGCAGCATTTATCATTACAGATTCCGACTGAGAAAAATATTAGTGTGGGCACCTGGCAACTGAATCAATAAGAGACGGGACAGGGCTGAAAGCGTGGACCTGAATGGAGATGAGCTGACTGACACTCGGGGAGCCGGTCTGAAACATTATTTTTGTCCTTGATAAAAGCTTTGCAGAGTAAAATTTCACTCTGAGCACCAAGGACATGATCACAATTTACAGTGAGGCCACATTCAGACCATCTGGCTTTAACTCTGTATCATTTTCAGTTGCATTAAGGCTGCATAGCAAAAAACGAATTAAATTGATTATAACTTTGGCTGGACAGCATTTTGATGTCATCTTGAAAGTTGCAGTTGATCATTCAAATCCATGCATGCACACAGTCCTGGAAGATTACTTTTTTTTTCCCACCACATTGCTGCGACTGACCTTTTTAACCTCTTTATTTGGGTGTTATACATCTCATCTGATAATCATTCATAATCAACATGTCAGAGTCCCTTCCACGTGTTTAGGCATCTCTTATTAATGATTACCACAATTTGATTGCTCATAGCATACATCATATTATAGTTGCCAGGTTGTGAGCCCACGTTCAAGTGAACTCAGCTCATGCCTATTTACGTGGAGAGATGAATGCGGAGGGACAAAATATGAACAGCTCCAAACGAGACAGGGAAGAAGTCTTAAAAAGAAACAGAACACGGGCAAAATAAACAGCCGACGCATGATTTGTTTGGTCGGTGGATCTGCTTGTGCTCGTGCTTTGTCTTTTCAGCTGGCTGTTAGCGGTGAGCAGGACTCCTCCCATGGACCGTTTGAACTTTCGCTCCATCTGGAAAAACACTTCCCGGCTTCCAGACAACAAACACTCATTACTCCTAGTATTCCGAACTGTAGACTGTTATTATTGTGAAGTCCAGGTTTTTGCTTTAAGTCTGCACGTGAGGAGGAGAGTTGGGGAGTGGTTCAACATTTTCCTCCGATGTGCGTGACGCAGCTACATGTGCATGACATCAAACGTATTTGTGCTGCAAACATAAACCTCCTGTCCTAACTAATTGTTTAAGTTAACGTGTTGCCATTTTTATTTTGGACATCGGCAGCAACTCCCGTCTTAGTCGTGTCCAAATTTCCCGTCTTGGACCTCCATAACTGTGCGCACTTTTTGGATTTCGGTGTAGTTGGATGTATCGTTTTGTGGAGGAGAAAGAGTGAATCCTTTTGTTGTGTTTTTTTAACTTGTGGTTGCTATGAAGGAAAACTCCACGGAGTCATAGACTTGTCCTCCTTCACCCGTTCTGTCCCGCGAAAGAAAAAAAACGGCTCTCCTCTTCCTCCGAGGCAGACGTCGTTGCTCATGATTGTTTAGGTTTCGTCATCTCGGTCGAACCACCCAGTGTTGGAGTCCAGCGAGAGCGGATAGTCTCACCACTCCATCATGTTGGATTAAGCCGAGTGTCTCCGCCCTGGCCGCCCGCCAGGGGAGGTCAGTCTGGGCAGAGTGCCTATGAAAACATGACTCCGCCTCTCCTCTCCTCTGACAAGGAAGAGCTCTGCAGGGAGAGGAGTGTTTAACTAGTGATTTTTCACAGATGCGTTTCTCAGATCGAGGCCTGAGCGCCTCTCAATCAGGATTGGTTTACTACTTCCACGCACATGTATGTGAGTGTGAGTGTGTGTGTGCTCTCCATTGCTTGCATGACTTCATATGTTTCCCCGATGCCTGACCTACCAGACCCTGTCGGTCTGCGTTTAGTCCACCTGCAATCCATATCGCCAGCTCCACCCCGTCTTCTAAAGAGTGATCTCACCGCCCCGGCCGTCTCATTGTTTTCTCAGTTCCCAGTCCACGCCCACCGCAACTTCACTGAAGTTTGCAGGAAGTGGATTCAAATATAATTTCATTATCGCATTATCTGATGATGTGCTTTCACCCGAGAAGTGCCTGTGAAAACGGAATGAAAAGTTGTGTTTCGGAAAAAATATCAGTATGGGATAAAATACAATAATTATACAATGTAAACACAGCTTGCAAGCTGCTTGCAATTGTTGGGTGTCCTGGTAGCCGTTTGATAAGGTCTGTGTGTGTGTGTGCGTGCCTGTGTGCGTGCGTGCGTGTTCTTATCTTTCCATATTTCCCAAGTCGGGTGAACACCTTGAGTTTGCTTGTGAGGAAGTTGTGAAAGTTGAAAAAGCAATCACAAAGTTCATTCTGTTTTATTGCCCGACAGCTGTCAGTAGTTTCTTTGTTTAACTGACGGGGTTATTGTTGCAAACACCAGCTCACACACAGCAGCCAGTCGAGGAAAATGAGTAGAGGCTATTTTACTGGTGTTGTGGTTGAAGCTGAACAACTATATTCATTCACTTACTGAGTCAGAGACACACGGTGTGAATTGCCTAAATATGACCAAATAACATAACTTTTAAAAACTTAAACCAAATAGGCATAACAATATTTTGCTGATGAATTTTGGATTTTCTTTAGTATTCATTTCTAACTTTATTATAACTATTATAATGATTTTCTTTAAGTAAGCCTGCTACTATTAGTAATTATGATAGTATCCATGTGCAGATTATTTATGATAAATCAAATCCAAACCCTTCGTTAATTTCAACTTTCAAATGTTTAAGTGAAATTTTTTTATGTCAACGTATCCG
Source organism: Colistium nudipinnis (assembly GCA_016785305.1). Taxonomy (NCBI): domain Eukaryota; kingdom Metazoa; phylum Chordata; class Actinopteri; order Pleuronectiformes; family Rhombosoleidae; genus Colistium; species Colistium nudipinnis. The sequence goes on along the minus strand of JAFBJU010000476.1, from coordinate 301,140 downwards.
CGCTACATTTATAGCCCTCGGTGTGTAATAGAAAAATCTGCATCCCACAGAAGCGCCGACAATGCTCGGACAAATGTGCAGATACTCACCCAGCTCTCTCTCACACACACACAAAGAGCAATGTCTATTATCTGCTGTATCCATTAAGTGGTCGAAGCTCTGCACACTTGTCACGCGGTCAATTTCTAACGAATCCTCTGTGTGAGGAATGGAGGTAATAAAGTGGGAGTATATGAGGAGGACACGGTGCTATGTGCAGTCCTAATGAAAGCAAGGATATACACATCCCCCCGGCCGTGGCCAAAGTCCCCACTGTGAGTCCTTGGTCTGAAAAATGCTGAAGCCCAGGAATAGAGGGAATTTGTTGGCCTACTAAACATTTCAATGGCAATTTTGAAAATGAATCTTATGATGTATTTGATTTTTTCGTTTTGATTGAAATGACCATGTCGTGTCCCAGCACTTTGTGGTCAATCATTTATATTTCTCTAAAAATAGAGATGTTATATCTCTAGTAGTAGATAAAGTCATTCACAATTAAATTCACTTTGTGAATCCTCTTCTCCCTATTCACAGACTTGAGACGTGTTAACACAGAGGCGATAACACCTTCCATATGAGCTGAGAGCTCAGTTGTCTGTAATGAACAGGCTCTGATTGATAATGTCTGGCCAAAGTCCCCACTGTGAGTCCTTGGTCTGAAAAATGCTGAAGCCCAGGAATAGAGGGAATTTGTTGGCCTACTAAACATTTCAATGGCAATTTTGAAAATGAATCTTATGATGTATTTGATTTTTTCGTTTTGATTGAAATGACCATGTCGTGTCCCAGCACTTTGTGGTCAATCATTTATATTTCTCTAAAAATAGAGATGTTATATCTCTAGTAGTAGATAAAGTCATTCACAATTAAATTCACTTTGTGAATCCTCTTCTCCCTATTCACAGACTTGAGACATGTTAACACAGAGGCGATAACACCTTCCATATGAGCTGAGAGCTCAGTTGTCTGTAATGAACAGGCTCTGATTGATCATGTCTTTGTGAAAAATCAGCAGCTCATATCTGATGTGATCGTACATTTGCTATGTTGCATAAAGCCTCCTACTGATATTTACATTTAAGGTAAGAAATATGTCTGACACATGCATTAGATAAAGCCCTAAAAGGCATTAAAGGAAGTGATGATACACATATCCAATATAATATATATATATAGATAGATAGATAGATAGATAGATAGATATATATTCCAAATACTCAAGTTCACATACTATACTGCACTTATTCATACATCTGGCTATCCCAAGCGTATTCCTGGAAATCCTTGGTAAATACTATCAATTGGTTTTGCAATGTGTGTTTTGTATGATTGTTTTCTGTGGCACATTTTTTTTCGCAGTGATGAAAAATGCAAAAGGTCCTATGAGTTTAGTTTTTGTGTTCCTGACCGTGACAGTTCAATCTTAGTTGCTTTAGTGTCATTTAATGGATATAACCATTCAAGTAACAATGTGCATGACACGAAGGTGTATAGACTGAATTAGTATCATCGCAAATGTTAAGGAATGCAATCCATCTATCCGCCTTACTAAATGTCACATCTCGTCAAGTTTAGTTATTTAAAGCGAGTCAAGTCTTGCCGCTCCCTTGCCAAGTCTCCATGTCTTACGTTCAGTCTTGAACGTATGTTGTGTGTCACTGTCCTTCATTTCACATCCTGTTTTAATTTGTACTTACCTTTTGTTCATTTCAGATCCCTTTACTTCCTTCCATCTGTAGTGTCTGCTCTGCCCTTGATTGACTCCACCTGCCATCTCAGGTATAAATAGTCCTGGCTCCCCCTTGTCTAGTTTGAGTTGGTTTTCTCCTCTCTGTGGGACAAAGCGATCCAATCCACTAAATGAGCCAGTGCAAAGTTCTTGTTTTCCTATTTTCTGGAGGTGAGAGTTTGTGCTTTTTGATTTTTCGTTGAGACATTTTTCCATAGAGATCTTTCGTTGTACTTGTGTCCTCATTGTGAGCGATTTGATATTTTACTTCTGCTATCCTCTTTACGAGCATCTTTTGTCTATTTTGCTCCGGTAAAGACTTTTCTTTGTACTTTGTCTCGGAGTCGTGCAGTTGGGTTCGGGTCATAGTTCAGTTCACTGACCCTAAGATGACACTGTTTTTCCACTTTATCGATCATCATATGTCTATACGTAATTGTAAAAACCCAGTGGAAGGTGACGGTGGAAGGTGCCACGTAGCCGGAGGCCATTAATAATCTCCTCACGGTCAGTCCTGTAAGGGATGATACCGATAGGACAGAGACTGCGGTGGTTGTGGAGTTATAATGTTTCACTTTAAAAGAAAAAAATACCATAATGATCTCATTTGCAGTGATGGGTTGCATTTGCCAAGGCAGCAGTGAGTCTCAGTCTTGTTTTGGAAACAAAATGAGCCCTGGATTTCCAGCAGGGGAATTGGCAGATTTTTTAATACTTTTCTTGAGCATTGGAAACATTTTTAGTTTTGGTTTTGTTTTTGTTTTTGAAGCCTATCACACATTTTCCCAGTTTGGGCCACGGCCGTGGAAAAGGCAGCCCCCCGTCCTAGTTTCACCAATCTTAATTAAATCCGGGGGAACATATTTGTCAGCTCCAGACGCACAAAAAAGTCTCAAGAACGCATATGTTTAACACAACAGGAAGTGTACCGTTTTGATTCTAAGCTGTAACCTAGATTCACTTGTGGCCGTTTTCATGTCACAAATGATTCACAGCCTTCATATTTCATCCCACCGACCTCATCTTCGCTGTGTGACATCTTGTGAAAATTTAAAACACAACAATTTCAAAAGATATTTCATATGTCTCATCGTCTGGCCGTAGTGTGGCAGACAATTTAGCATATTTTACAAAGTTGCAAACACTCGCCCCCTGTTGGCCACAGAAATGCCTTTTTTTTACTTTGTCGGCCACAGAAAATACCATTCCCTTACTCATTTGTGTGCTGCTATTAACGCTTTCACCCCATCCTTTTGAAAATGTGGCTCCCGACATATTATAGATACTTTGAAATAGGTTATACGTGGAACATTTGAGATGGACCTCATCATAGGTTTCATACACAGCTCAAATGTATCATTCCTGGGCAGTGAGTGCACCAGTTCATGTAGCCAGAGAAGTTATGAGTATGACACACACACACACACATATGCTTTACAGTACATGTCCAAAACTCACTGATCTGCCTGATAACGTTTCTCCAGTCACGTAGGTTTGGGGCCGCAGGCAGACATTCGGAGAGTGGACAGGCGCGAAGGAGTTGTTTCGATTTTTTTTTTTTTCCTGCAAAAAACATGACAGCCAGCTCAGAGCAGGAAACCAGCAGACTTTGTCCATTACTCAAGATGTTATAAGGCCGAGGCTGCACACCTATACTTTCAAAAGTTTCAAAAACACACTCTTTTCCACATCCTCCCTCTGTCTCTCACGTCCTCTCGTTTGGGGAAGTATGCGACCTCATTCCTGAGCTGCCCTCGTTAGCACCTTTATAGGCCCCGGAGAGGAAAAATGCAAGCATTCTGTGAATGAGCGTGTCTTTGCAGAAACAGTGACCTACTGATTTTGTCAGCGCACCCTGAGGGGTGAAGAAAAAGGTGTGAGGCCAACAGCTATAACCAGCTACTTCCTTGTGAATGCATGTTTGTATGCTTTCGAACATGCCTCCCCAGCTCCGCTATTGCTTAACACACGACGGTGTTTCAACACCAGTGGATCGCATGTGAATGTGTGAACATTTCCGTGTGGAGGAGATGCAATAAAAAGGCTGTGTTTTAACACCGTTGCAAAGAGAAATGTTATTGGTGCCGCAAACATTTGTTGTTTGCGGCACCAATAACATTTCTCTTGGTATTCAGCGTGACACACCTTATGGAAAGATGTATTGCTATGTCCGCACACGGGTTCTGCACAACTTGGTTATTCTCGGTGTAGGCTTTTCCTTCAGGGGCTCAAGAGAGGAGTGACCCACTGTTTCAACTAATCCTGTGAGGAAACCTAAACTGGGTTAGCAGACGAGAGGTGCCCTGGGTCACACCGTGGCACATCAGGAGGTCATGCCTGTCGTAGTGAAATACGACCCTCATATCATCTGATACCGCAGACTTTGCGGGCCTGTAGCTGTTGATCACAGGACTAACGCCTCCATTCTTAGCCCCGTTCATAATGTCTTGACGCAGAGTAGCACAAACACACATTTGACCTCAAATTCCTTTTTTTTTTAACGAGCATTGACCAAACCTTTCACACAGTCAGCAAAACAGAAGTCTATGCGGAGCAAACCGTGAATGACGTTTTATCGCTTTCACACAATGCATTCACTGACCCCAGCTACTAAAATTCATGAACTCCACTGCCTACAAAATACTATACTTTTGCAGCACATATTTAAATGCCAACACACTTTGTCTAAAACTGTTACAAACACAATCAAAACACAATGATGAAAAAGACATCGATGTTGGATTCACACGGCCTAAAAAGAAATGTCCTTGTCCCCGGCCTATGTCCTTGTTTTGGGTTTTTTTTTTCTCGTAAATGTGGCACCAAAACAAACATTAGGTATGACAAAGTCTGACGGCCAATTGAGTAACAATCCCACACACAGCTGAATGCAATTTACAGCTGATGACCTCCCCAGGTGATCTTTGATTGGTCTCATTGCTCACAGCGAGCAGATACAAGGAGATGGCTTCAGAATGTTCTGGTATGGAAATACATATGGATAATATGGATTAAAGAGGACAGGTTGGTGGAGAGTGAAGAGGAAGGAGAGAAAGAGCAAGAGCTGTGGTCTGGGATGCGATAAGGGCCACAGTTATTGACCATGTGGTGAATCATGGACGCTCTTTGACAGAGGTCGGTTTAATGGTAACAGGTAAGACATTCCTCAACTATTGAACAACGGTTTACAGTATGATGCGCTATGTTTGGGTTTTACATCATTTTTGAAATATATTGATGGTTTTGTTGGTATGTTGTAGTTTTAGTGTGCTGAGAGTGAACGTGTGGATGAATGAACGTATTTAAGGCATGCATGATGAGTATTGTTGGTGAGATAGAGTTGGCGAGGTGAGATTAACTGAGATGCATGTTTGTAATGGAGACGGTGTGAAGGGTTTTGAAGTCTAACCCTGATAAGCAGATCCTGTACCTACAGGTTTTGGATCTGCTGTGCAGGGCTTCTTCGCAGTGTTTATGTGCTCAGGTTAACCAGGGGAACATTAAAGTTTTATCTTCTGTATTATTTGTTGTTTTGTTCTCCCCGTTTCCATTTATAAGCCGATAGCGTGGCCTGAACGAAAGACAAACCCTGACGGGTCAAAGGAAAGGTTTACAATGAATTATTCATGATTTATCTGTGGGATGGGTTCGTTAAAGGGATGAATTACCAGAATTACTTTTGTAGGGCAGAAAATGCGAGAAAAACTTGTCTCACCCCAGTTGGCCTGGATGACTCGGTGTCTTTCTTCCTGTCTCCCACATTAGTTTGATGAATAACACTGACACACACAAACATCAGGGGTCATCCATCAGCTCGATACCAGCTCACAGACCGAAAGGAGGACATCAAATATTTATGCCCACAACTCCTCCGTGCGCCTAGCAGGACTCTGACACATACGCTGCGGTGAATTATTGAAACTCTTCAGCATCTATACATTTAAAACCAAGGGTGCACACCCACCCACAGGGTAGATGGCCAGTTTAGGTCAGAGCTGCAGTGTGGTGTGATGACACATGCTCAGAGCACAAGTCAGAAATATTGCATCTTAATGGTAATTCTGGTCGATTACCACTTCTGTCGTTAAAAAAGTAGCTCGGTCCATCGTTTTACATATATATATATATATAAATCAAAAAATGCCTTTTGCCATTCAAATGGACTATGACTATCATGCCTCAATGTGGACACGCTTAACGAGGCGGGCAGGACATGTCACACAATGTATCTTGTTCAAATACAAAAGGGGATGATAAACGATGTCAATGGAGGACAGTGGCTCTTAGGTGCATGCAAGTGTGGCAAGCCTACTGCATACAAATACGGACACAAAAGGAGAATAAGTAAAAATGTATCCGACCTAGCATCGGTGGTGACCTAACAGCTAGATGACAGTCTGTCCCAGCAGGGTGACACCCGGAGAGGCTGAAGAGGTTGGGAGGAGGGTGAGAGAAGGCAGGGGCCCAAGCACAAACACTCAACATGTTCCAATTAGGAAGCAGCAGGTGCCAGAAGCTCTCAATGATGAAGCTGCTTGCACAATGAGGCTGTGAATCGAGAGTACCACGCGTAGCGCAGCACGCACGCACGCACGCACGCACGCACGCACGCACGCACGCACGCACGCACGCACACACTCACACACACACCCCCCCTCCCCATGAGAACATCAACATGTCGAAGTGTCTGCACCATTCCGCTGTGTTTTCTCACTTTGATTTGTATGAATGAACCGTGTGGTCGGGGTGGCAGGTCTGCTCCAGCAGCCTGGGCCAATCCGATGTGATAGTGGCAGAGTGTGTGTTAAGCGTCAGGCAGCTTGTCTGCTGTGTGTGTGTGTGTGTGTGTGGTGGGGGGGGACTAATCAGGAGAGGCTGGGTATGTTTGGGTACCTACATAGGACGGCCCCAGGCCCTTTTCCAAAAACATATGCGAATGATTATGACAGACAGGGGCCCCTTAACCGGGGTTAGGAGGATGGTGATGTTGGACTCTCGAGGTCTTAATGTGACTCTTAGTGTTTTGTAAGTGATGTGTTGGTGTGATCATGTATTCCGCTCCGGGAGTGTTTTTATGACAATATGTCAGCTCCGTCTCATTCACTTTTCTCTCCATCCACCTCCGGCCGACCCCACTCTCCCTGAGTCAGAATGAGATCACGTAGTTTATGGTCTCGTATATCTGGGCATGTATGTAAGAGACATGGGAGTGATGTTTTTACAGCGATATCACTGCTGGGCTTAGACACTGACCGCATTGTGTGCTGTCTTGTTATCTAATCATTACTCACCTCTTTTTTTTTTTTTTTAAGCAAATATCAATGCAGAAACTCTTGTGCAATACTCAGCGTTACTCACTCTGTTTTTTTTTTCTACAATAACTAACGAAGAGATATTTTCAAGAAATCTCCTTGTCTTACCTTCATCTTAATTTAAATGTAAGTGCTGTTCCAGCTGTATAACCGTTTATGCCTGTGAAGTTGTATTTCATGAGAACTCATGCATGGCTAATATTTTTATATGCAATCTGATTTGTGTTTCTTATTGTGCTGAGTTTCAACCCACTGCCAGCCTCCTTCCCTCTTGTGCCCGGTTGTTGATTTGTTCCCCTTTTCTATTGAACAACCCTTTACACTGTGACCACATGCGAATATAATAGACCGAAAAGGCTGATAAACAACAAATGCCAATAAGTGGCCCTGGCCACACCGCTGCAATCATTCATTTTATACTATTATTTCTCCTTAGTAGAAGACCACCAGTAATGCGTAAACATGGCATTATGTTACTGAGTTCTTTTCTCGAAGGCTGGTGAGAGTGATGCAAAACCAACAGAGCTCATTGTTATTCACCAGAAAGTGTTATTTCTGGGGAAACTGTGGCTGTGTCTCTCCATTCAAATGGGCTGAAATTGGTTTCAAAGCTCGGGGAAATGCAGTGGAAATCTCATTACAGCGTACACATGCTGGAAAAATGGTAGGCTCCGGGGCGAATTAAACGCCTTCTGCTGAATCGCAATAGGCTTGTTCGGATTTTAGTGTGGAAACGAAGCGCACGGGGTAGGGTGGGCTGGCTGACAGCTCAGCCACTACCTGAGTGCTTTAACAAGCGCGGTTAAACTGTAACCTGCGAACTGCTGTGACCCTGGCGGCGGCAGCTGCACGGGCTGATTTGCATGAGACATGACTGCTGGAATTTTTATCTTTGGACGAGGCCGTAGACCGAAAGCACACAGTGCGTGCCTTGGGAAAGAGAAATATGAGTATTGAACTGTGACCTGGAGTGATCGCCCAGGTCGTGAGCTTGTTCCATTGCAAATGGACAAATACCGGGCAAGAGCCAGCGCGGGCCCTTTTGGACTTGTCCTTCGTCCCAAGTGGCGACTAAGTTAGCGTTATCAGCATCGTCATTATCAGCGGAGAGGAGGAAAATTGTCATTAAGTTAACAGATTTGTTTGAATTCCATGAAAACAAGTCTGTCTGAAAAGATGAGCTCTTGTAAAAAGAAGAAGAGACTTGAACAAACATTTGTTGTAATTGTATAGGTGATTTGTTTTTTTTCTGTTAATCACATTGAGTGAAAAAGGTGATGGAGACTGTGATGTGGTTTAAACTCCTAGAAAAAAAATCTGCATGATTTATGGCTTAGTCAGAAAGTAAAGGACAATTCCCTTGATAGTAAAATGATCAACATTTCTGTTAATGTTGTGTCACACGATTGACTGCAACAGCACCAATCGCATTGTCATATTGGATTATCCTTATAGCACGGTCGAAACACAAAAGACAACTGTAACGGCGCTTTCGCCCACAGTTCGGTGGGTCCCAGATGTGTGGGGTTAAGTCCAGAGGTCGCAGTCAGGGTGGTTTGTTACATGTCGGGAAAGAAAACAGTTCCAGCTGATTAGTCATGAATGAAGACCAAGTGGGGTTGTGTGTGCGTCCTGCATGTGATCTGATGGATGGAAAAGTTCCGCTGCTGCTGCTCTCACGCTGAAGTCAAAAAGAGTTGAAAGTTGAAAAGTGGGTCAGTGTCTCTTTGGGTGAGAAAGGAGAATGAAGAGAAACAGAAAGAGGATTTCAGAGTTAGGGGTGGACAAAGAAAAGAAGCGTAGTGTGTTTATTCCATCCTTTGTTTGTATAAAAGTGATGGGAAATGGGAAAACTGAATTTGAGAAAAGGGGTCACAGGGAAAAGAGGTGCAAGGCAAGATTAAATGTAAAACTAATTACAAACTGCTTTTCTCTTTGCAAACTGTGAGAGCTCATTATCTGCATACACATACAGTATAGTTCCATATTTAGAGTCTTGCTAAGCTTTTCATATAATAAGCAAATAAGGCTATTTCCCCGAAATGTTATCTAATCCTTTCAATACCACACATTTTAAAAGTGTGAGCCCTCAACATGAGCCTGCTGAACAGAGGGAGTAATCTTCCCCTCCTGCAATGTCTTCAAAGGGTTTAAACCATAAAAAGAAAAAAAACGTTAATAACAGCGTAGGCAATTAGGTGGTTGGGAGGACAGTGACAAATGAAGAGCAGGGAGGTGGAGAAGGGACAGTTGTGGGAAAAGAGCAAAATACGCAAGATAAAAAAAACAAAAAAAAAAACATTTTCTTTCAAGCACATTACCCCTGTTGAACTATATCATGCTAAATCCCCCTCAGCTCTTTACTATGAGCCCTGAGAGCCGTGCGTTATCAGACTCCTGCACGCTGTGGCCGACTTTACGTCCCTGAATGTTTATGGCAGCGGACTTTCCAGTAAATTGAACAAGTGAGATATATTCCACTTTTCATCTCCGAAGACGTAACAACTGAAAATGCTGCGCTGCAGAGATAACGGGAATAAAGGTCTCATTCATTAGCACCTGCTGAGTCAACCCGGGCAAATATTAGTTGTGATAATCATATTTTAACTTAATGTATGTAACCAATGTAGTACCTTTCAAAGCTTTAAACTGCTGCTGCATTTTGAAAAGCATACAGTATATGACCATTTTTAGTTTTATACTACATTATGTTGAACTGACCTTTGAGACTTTATTGGGCTTAAAGAAATACAAGAAAGGACACCAATGCCAACAGCTTAGGTGGATTCTCAAAGATCAAATCAGATCTAGAAGAACGGAAATCGAAGATTTTCCAAGGTATGGCAACAATCTTATCATCAGGCTGAAAAATTGGAATTGCATGCGAACCTTCTCGACTGTGTTTGTGGCTGGTGATTGGCGGGATGCACCTTGGCAGTTCCACCGACCTTTCAAGTGTAGTGTCTTGATTTAGATAAATAGGATAAAGATAGCTATTCTATTTCTAATGAGGACTTTGATGAGCTGAATATGGATCTCGAGCCCAAAAACTGGAAAGGGGGATAAAGGTGGCCTAGAGTCCGCCCACTGGCACCTTGAAGGTTGGTTAATTAAATGTTTATATTTCATTAATCCTTAATTAATTAAAACGCTTTGCGGTTTTCGGCAAAAACGCTGAAAGAATTTTGCCCGTGAGCGCCGATGCCAAAAAGCATGACATTTTTTCAGAGTGATTTGTCTGTTTTGGGAGACGGAGACAGAGGAAAAGTCTAAATAGACTCTCTTCTTATTTCCCTCCACACTGAGCATAAACAGATTTGCGGGCTTGTGGTACCGACTGCCAGCACCCATCGCTGTCGCTTCCCCGCAAACTCTGCAGCTAAATCCTCGCGCTAATCTCCAATTAAAATGGCGATAATAGGTGTTTGCCCAACTCGGTGCCCACCACTGCTCCCTTGCTCCATCCACCTTTCATGCGAACACCCATCAAATCTGCCACGGGGACTTGTGCACAAAACGCACACACACACACACACACGCACGCAAATCCTGTCAGACTCTTTCCAAAGTACCCCGAGGATTGACCTAGATTGAGCCCACTTCACAAACTAATTTCTGAAAACACAAAGGAGGATTAGCAAAGATTAAGATGACAAGGTCTGAGGATTGAGGAGTAGCTGGCATAGGCCAATTATAATTACTGCCCTGACAAAAAGTGGACTGTGGCAAATCCGGTCGCCAGAGGGTTTGTGTTTGGATCTGCTTGGCTCCATAACAGTTTTTTTTTTGCTCAAACCATAACCATTAGCTGTACATTAATGCCTACACATGACACACGGCTGTGCATTTCCTCCCCTACTGACCGGTCAACGCGTCCAATGGCTGTAATTTAAGCTTGACAGCAGAAGCACATTATAAACTGACATTTTGATTTTATCTTTGATTATATGTTTTCTGCAAAGCTTGGTTGGCTTATGGCGTGACACATTTCACTTCGTTTACCTTGTCATGTTCCTTCTCTTCTTGCATTGTTGCTGCAGTCAGACTGCACTCGGGTTGCCTCCAAAAAAGTATCTTGCAGTGCCTAAGATAACATTTTCCATATGTAGATCTTCTTTGTTTAAAATACACATCTGCTCCCCCAGTGTGATTCATTCAATAATTCATAAAGGCATTTGAATATATTCGCAGTACTCCTGTCGAAAAGTAAGATTAGGGTCTTCTAATCAAAATGGAAAAGTCCGTCCAGCTCCGGATCACTTGCATGGCTTAATACACTGGATTGTACACTGCAGTTCTTTCTCTATCGCTAACAAGCATTGGTCAGAACTAAAGTCAAGTTGTCCAAACTCTTCACCCATTCAGCAAAACAGAAGTCTATGTGGAGCAAAGTGTGAATCAAGTTTCATTGTTTTCACACAAAATGCATCACAACAGTCACCAACATTCAGGAAACAATACACTTTTAGAGCTGATCCAAACACAACGATGAACAATTTCTACTGCAGCCACATTGAAATCTATTGGAATGAACAATGCATTGGAAATAAAATGATAAGAGTAAAAAAATTCCAAACACAGCTGAGGGACGTTTACGCCTGACGACCTCCCCAGGTGATCTGTGATTGGTCTCGTGGCTCACAGCAAGCAAATGCGAGGATGGCTTCAGAATGTTCTGGTTGGAAATACATATGGATAATATGGATTAAAGAGGACAGGTTGGTGGAGACTGAAGAGGAAGGAGAGAAAGAGCAAGAGCTGTGGTCTGGGATGCGATAAGGGCCACAGTTATTGACCATGTGGTGAATCATGGACGCTCTTTGACAGAGGCCGGTTTAATGGTAACAGGTGAGACATTCCTCAAATATTGAACTACGGTTTACAGTATAATACGCTATGTTTGGGTTTTACATCTGCTGACATTTTTGAAATATATTGACTGTTTTGTGGATTAGGCATTCTAAGAGATTATTCCCAAGGTGCATTGCTCAAGATATGAGATTTGATGTTGATGAAAACATGTGGCCAAATCCTCATTTATCCGAAAAAGGAATCACTCAAACTTTAAGGATGAAAAGTATTTGATGTCGTTTATGTTCTCTGTTGTCGGTATTTTTGCCGTCCAGTGTGCTAAGAGTGCCAGTGTTTGCTTCCTTAGTGAAGCTTGTTGCCGGTGTTGTGGATGAATGAGCTTATTTTGAGACGTGTATGGTGTGTTTTGGTGGTGAGAAAGAGTTTTGGAAGTGAGATGAGCTGAGATGAGCAGAGTCTGCATGTTTGTAATACAGGCTGTTTCAAGAGTTTTCTAAAGTTTCGGTATTGACCAATGCCTATTGGCAAATGAGAAAAACTGGAAGGCCTAATCATGGTACACTGCTGTGCATTTCAGCCCCTGCGATAGCAGAGGCATTTTATAGACTCAATGGACTGACATTTTGATTCCAACTGATGGAGTTGCACAATTCCCTTTGTTTTTCTTGTCATGTTTCAGTTTGTTCCTTTTTTACAGACTGCACGCAGGTTGCCAGCAAAAAGTATCTTACATTGCCTAAGTGGTCCTTTTCACATAACATATTCCATATGTGGATGTCCTTTGTTTAAAATACACATCTGCTTTACCCGTATGACTCATTAAATAATTCATGAATGGATTTTACTATATTCCCAGCATTCGTGTTGAAAAGTGAGATTAGGACATCCTAATGAAAATGGAAAAGTCCATCCTCCCGAGATCATTTGGATGGTTTCAATTTCCTCCATCTCTGCTCCTCGATCCATGTGAGGCAAAATTCTGGAGAGCGGAAACATCTGCAAGGAGAACCCCAGAAGCAAAGTTTGATGTGGTCACTGAAGCCATCGGCAAATCCGTGTGATAAAGCTCCTCTGAAACGCCAGACATTTTTTCACCGTTTCCCACTCTGAGCTTTGGGTGTTTTGAAAGGTTTTTCACAGCACTTTGGGGACTGAGTGTCTGAGTGACTGCGGCTGACTGATTGTGTGTCCGCGGGGGTTTGGAAGGCTGTTTGACGGTGTGTGCGGTTTGCAGTGTTTTGGCATGTGTGTGTATGTGTGTGTGGTCCAGTTGCAGAACAAAAAGCGGACCCTCATCAGCGGAGTCGCCGCGTGCGCGGCACATTCGGAGCAGGAGTCTTTCATCTTCGCTCATGCTTGCTGGGACCCCAATGGGGACCACATGCCCGAGTCGAGGCACGGAATCCTTTTGTGTGATTAACACTAAAAGTTTAGGGGTCTCCTGCTGTCGGGGCCTGAGATGCAGCTTCCAAGACCCCATCGGGGGGGCCAGAGGAAGCCAATGAAATCTGCTTTAAGGCACAGATAAGGACCCGCCACGAGGGAAGGCGGCCAAAGAATGAAAACAGTCAAAATCCTAACCAGCTGTCAGACGTCCCGCATTACCCCGCTAATTACAAACTCCGTGGGCCGTCTTCTCCCCACCGCTGTCCCAGCCTCACCTCTGCTCCATCTGCGCGCCTGCCGTTTAATTAGGGAGGCTCTTCTAATTGATGAAAGGGAGGCAGAAATGCAACTTCCAACCGCAAGGCTGACTTCACACGCTTATAAAAATGCCTGAAAAATTGGAGCCTCGCACAGCGCCTCTGTCTCATTCATTAGCTGCGGTAAGGATACCTTACATCAGCACACATTCATTTATCAGTCTCACTGGGAGCATGCCTCAGTAAACACAGGCTTGCTTTTCATTCATTCTTTTCTTTTATTGTTTTCTCAAATCTTTTTATTTCTTGCAAAGTTGTTTGGGTTTGCAGATTAAGCTCTCAGCCAGAAGTTGTTTGCGTAGACATGCTGTCAGAGTGAAAGCAGGTCTGACCTTTATCCGACACATAGTTTCAGGGGATCGGGGAGGGTGCGTCCGCAGAGCATGATGAGAATCGAATAGCTTGGATCATGTCTCCCTCCCCTAAAAGATTGCAGCAATCCAGGCATTTGTCCATGACAGAACATGCAAAATACATCGTTTTAATGTTGAAATAAGAAACTATATTTAACATTTTCTAGTATGTAACTTGCAGCATCCTCATTTTGGTATTTTCAGTGTATGCTACTTTATACCGTACATAGAGGATTTTTTGTCAGCTTCTTAGTTTTCATATGTAGATTTCCCATTAATTTTACATTCATCTCAGGCTTGTAACCTTACAAAGAAACCAATGTCTATTTGAAGCTCTGTTATGTTTAAGATGTGTGTAAATTGTCAGAAGTTCCACCAAAGAGAGATTTTTCCTATGAACCTCTTTAATGCTTGCATTTTTAAAAGCCCAGAGAGCGCATCCTATTATCCAGCCCTCACCCTCAAAAAAAAAAAAAAAAAAAAAGGTTCGAGAAACATAAAAAAGCAGAACTTTTTTTCTATTATTATTTTCCACCACACGCATCCTCTATTGACTCTAAACACTTATTCTGTTTGGAAATAGTGTACATGTGCAGCTTGTGTAGATCAGCGCTCACACACTATCACACTGCTTCTCTCTGCTGTCTGTTTGAAAACAAGGAAGATAACAGTGCACACGTTGCAGGCGCCTCCTCTCTTGTGAGTTCCCTTTCTTGATTAGAAGGCTGGAGGCTGATTGATTGTTTTGGCTTCCCATTCGACGTCACAAGTTAATAATGTTTACGGTTTAACGAACTTCACCCAGTCTGTGCTACTTTGAACTGAAGTGAGTCGTCCGTCCGTTCCCCCCCCCCCTTCAGCCCTCCTCCCCCTCTCTTTACTCAACCTCAAACCACACCCGCACAAAAATCCATATAACAGCAGAAATTGCAGGGCAATTGCCTTTGAGCCAAGCTGATTAAAAGTCCCAGTCACCCTGTTTCAAAGAGAACGTAAACAACGATATGAGCACACTGCCTGCAGTGACTCACCCCAAACGGTTATTACATCAACGCTCTGAAGCCAGTGCCGCCTTTCATCTTTCTGCGGTCTTCAGCAGCGAAGATAAGCCCGGAGATTGCTGAGGTAAGCTAAGTGGCCTTAAAAGCATCCCTAAGCGGTTAATAAGCATGTACTAATGACCCCCAAACACATCTTATCGACACAAAGAAGTCGGATAAAGCCGTAGCATACCTAAAGGGTGAAGTGGTGTTTAGACTCATGGGATCATAAATCTGCGGCAGTCAGAAGAAATGGGAGCAGGTCGCAGGATGTTGCTATCAAGGCTGCTGCCGAGCAAAACACATCAGTTTTTTCAAATTTACAGTCTTAACGAGACTCAACTTCATCCCTCACCATGAACCATCCTTTCCTGGAATCATTTCATCTCTAGTGTATCTATTTTCTCTGGGCATGTCTAAATTAATTTTGTGATGCAGAGGAAAATAATTACGGAGGATGCAGACTCTTCGTTTCAGACTCTGATGAGCAGCAGAGTATTTCTGTCCTGTTTTCCTTCATCCGCTTCCTCCCTGTTGCTATCTCAGGGTTTTATTACAAAATGATTGAATAAACACGTCAATTGGGCTTCGTTATGCATCGTTCTGACAACTTAAAGGAATGGTTTGACATTTTCTCCTACTTTAGTTCAGTTCTAGACTTTCTTGCCAACCCTGTCTCAAAGTGCACATTCACATAGTTTTTATTTGAGAAGCTGTTATAATAGTTGTTATATAAGGTGTAACTGCCACACCAAAGGTTGTATGGAGGTGGTTGGTTGTTGGTGTGGTGAGTCTCCTTACATTCATAACGCAAAATCATCGGGTCCAAAGTCTAATACTGTTTTTTATTAAATTGATATATTATTTATACATATCATTTAAACCACAAGGTCCCTCTAACTCCAGCTATAAAGCAGCGTGGATGGCGGTTAAGTCCCTGTTACGTATTTAACTAAAATCTTTATCCAACCAAACCAAATATCCTCACCTCACCTGTATCACAGGTCGATACCGAATATTTTTCATAATATGTTTTGAGGTGGCATCAATCCTTTCTCCTAAACGTCTGCAAGGAAATGAGAAAGCACATTTCCATTAAGCTTAAGTGTGTTGCTTTCAAAAGTCTGTGGAGTTCTTTCAAAAATAGTCAAAGGCAAGTAGCCAAGGTCAGTCACGAATCTGATGCTCCCCAGTGTACCATTAATTACTGCGCTTTTTCCAAATGTGCTCATCTGATGGAAAATCACTTCAGGTGATGTTCAAGCAGTAAATTGCCTCATGGCCGTAAAGGAACCCAATCAGCCACGGATAGCTGTGAGATTTAAGAACGGAGGTCAGCCGGATTATCCAGGGAAGAGGCCAAGTGAGACACAGTGACACAAAGAGTCACAAAGTGAGAGACAAAGGCAGAGGCAAAAAAGAAAAAGAAAGGAGGATGAGAGGAGCCATTGTATATCTAAGCAGAACTCCTCAGACTTAATTACCTCTCATTCATTTTCATGCAGCCTTCTCAAGATAAGACGAGGGGCTTTTCTGTGGAGGATAAACAGAGGACTAATGAATATGTGTTAGTCATGGACAGCATTCACTCAAAAAAAGAAAACATTTCTGATCTACTGTAGACAAGGAAATGGAAGAATTTTCCAGACCAGGTTTACATCATGGGGACCATCTGGCATCGGACTGTAGGTAAAAGGAATCTCCAAAAAAAGCGGAGGGGTTTTCAAATCTTGGTTGAGCCTTGCTTTGCGTGGCCCTGTCAGCAGCACAACATTAAACCGGGAAATGGTTGGGTCATATCAGTGTATATCCTTGGCATGTTCCTTGTGAACAATCAAGAACTGTGATTTAAACCTTTTTTAGTGGTCTTAATTATTTTCCATGGATGGAGAAACTCAAAAATATACTGAATTGTTATCAGGTTATTGTTAATTTGAATGTGGTGTCAGACTGGTGTAAATTACCCTTAGTTTTCTTTTGTATGTAGTATCTACTGTAGGGCTTTTATAAGGAGAGCAGACTTTCAGTGTGCACAAAATAAATGCCATTCAAAACCCCTCGTTATTTCAATATTACATACAGACTACGTACAGATTTCCCGACAAAAAAAAATACCAGTCTGCTCTGCCAAGCTGTGCATGAGCTAGCAGCAGCCAGGCAAGGATGCACAGTGTTGAAAGGGTTGAGCTATCAAAGGTATGTTTTTGGAGGGTGATGCGGGGGCAGAGGATAAGACCTACTTCCTCCGCGGACAGGAAATACGACTTCCTGCCTTGATTAATGAAGAGGGACTGCGGGATCAGGAAGGGGCGCCGAGGGGGCCTCCTGCACGCAGAGCTCCCACATTTCACCTCGCAAGTCTAACTTGTAATTTTTCCCCCTTAGTTTTCCGTCAAAGTACCCTCCCGTGACTAAATTATCTTGAAATAGTCCAGATAAGATTATTTCAACACATCAGCACGAATCGTGGCAGCCAGATTGAGTTGTTTATTTCCCAAGCTCTCATTCCCCCCCGTGCGTGGGTGTGTTTGTTAGTGAGTGCATGAGGCTCAGGATCTGGTAAAACGGGTGTTTCTCAGCCTCGTGTCATTGGTCAGGAGTTGCGTCAGGGCAAGGAATGTAAACAGTGGACAGAGCTCAACTCATCGCAGCCGCAGGAACGAAGCGAGGGTCGTTGTTACAACCCAGGACACGCCGAAAGCGGGAGGGCTCCGCGATGCATTTCACTGATGAAAAGTGCAGGAGGGGGGCGTAGGAAGTGAGAGGGGAGGCAGGCCGCAGAGACGGAGGGTGGGAACGGTGGGGGGTGTTAGCGAGAGGTGCTTTTTGAGATTCCATGTTCTCCTCCAGCCCCCACAGTTTGCAGATAAAGGTTGCTGTTGCCAAGGTGACTCGACAGAGAAAGGGAAAGTATCTGGCTGCGTTTTGGTTGTTCTTGTGCAGGAAGCTTAGAAGCCAGAGGCATAGATAAGATGATTTCAGTCCCTCCTCCGCAGAACAAAAGCGGTACGCATGATATACTGCCTTAAATACCACAGGAGAGCTGCTGTCTGCTGTGTTCACTCCAAAGCTGCCTAAATATGTGGAACATGCAGTAATGAGAAAGACCCCCACACTTGGCTGCAGCAGCTTTTCTCCGCTTAATCTTCTCCATTACATATCAGGCGAACAGATAAGTTATCTCCGCGTAAATGAATACAACAGAGGCAGTGGTCAAGAGGAAAAAACTCTTATGTTTATTAGCCATGAATTTCACATTGTGAAAAAAATCACATGTACAAAATAATGCCATAAAAATAGAAATTAAACTCTTACATGACACAAGGAAAAGGAAACTGATGCACGCCGACATTGTTTCTGTCCAATTTACATCGTTATGTGAAGCATGATACTGCGCTCCAAACGGAGCCAGCTGAATTTCCAGATAAAACGGCGAATAAGAGGAGTGCAAGAGAAGAAATGGGTAATGCCACTCAGCAATTAGGAGTGAATTGAAGGGGCATTCATTACTTGCCGTTGTCAGGGTAACCCGTGCTCAATGGCAAAGAAACGCTCTTATCTGATTGGTGGGGCCAGAGGCCCTGTGTTCGATGGTTGGAGGAGGTCAACAATATGGAGCCAAAAGGGTCTCTGCAGAAGAGCCCCGCCAATACAAAAGATGGACTTTTGGGTGGCTTAAGGAGCTGAGCAGGAATTCACAGGGCTGTTAAACCTGTTGATCAGCGCACATTTAATTAGATTCTCGAATCCATGAGCTTTGGGGAAAAAAAATATTTGTATATTTAATTGTAAAATGTCAACATTTAGGTCACACGGACAAAAGATTTCATACGCAAGTGTTTAGGACAGTGTCGTCAGAGTTTTTCTTCTTTTTTTTGTATGTATAGCATTATAACACTAGTATGAAAAGCACTGCGGTGTCTGCCCTTATCGATGCACAGTTTACTGGATTCAACAACTTTCTCCACTTAGTGGCGAAGAAGACTGACTTAACAACCCAAAGAGCCCAGTGAGCCCACGTGACAGTCCTCCAGCTGTCCCAAAGGACAGCTGCACGGACCGTCGCATTCTCAACCATTTCAGGGTTACTCTGTGACGTCCTTGATAGTTGCTGGGTCACATTCTGCCCTGCTCCAGCTGCCTCATCTCTTTTATGGTTCATACATACTGGGTTTGTTGGCACAGTTTGTGTCCTTACCATGCCAATTTTGGACCCATGTTAGAACCTTACCAACCAAGTCTTCTCATTTGGGCAGTGAGCCTGAACCGCTTTACATCATCCGTAATTGGAGCCACTCTTCCATCCATACTAAGATGAGTCGCCCCTCTGTTTCTCCTGGGTAAGACTGAACTGTGCAAAATGCAGCCCAACTGAGTCCAGATAAAACACAACACCTGTCCATGCATGACATAACCCAAACGTACATTCACGTATGAATGCAGGCAAAGAGGAAATAAATAGGATTAAACATATCAATATAACAGAGAAAAACCTTTATCATATAAATTAAGACTACATTGCAGCGAGGTTTAAAAAGGAACCGATTTGTTCTCAGTTTGTGTTCAGGTGACACGATTGAAGTTCATGCCAGTTTTACTGTATCACTGTGAGTGGACATGCTCTAAAAAGACTTTATCTATGACTCAGCAAGCAAGCCGCAGAAGAACAGAAGCGCAGCTGCACTTTTACAACTTTGCGTGTACAGCCGAATGCGACAGTGCCTTTTCCTGAAGCAATGAATACCGCCCCCGTGTACAGTGCGGTGGTTAACCAGCGCTCATCGGCCATTAAGGTGTCGCTGTGAAAGCAAAGGTGTAAGGTCATGACCCCCGCCACCCCCCACCCAGAGGCACCTTAACCCCACCCGCCCCACCCTTCCGTCCTCCTCTGCCTCAGCTGGTGTTGGTCATCAACACCTCGTAGTTTGCACTGACAGCAAACTGCCAAAGCCTTCATGAGAGGAACGCAGGTGGGTTAGTTAGTGTGTATTAGGTGTTAGAAGCACACCTTTGAAAGAAGAAGGAAAGAAAAAAATAATAATTATAAGGGTCGAACAAAAGAGCTTATTAGAGGATAGAAGGGGGAGATTTGCTCCTTCATTGTGCTTTTTTTTTTTTTAATCAGCTGAATTAAGTCAAGCTGAGTCACTCTCTGGTCTTTAGCACACCAATCACTGCATTCTCCCTCCCTCCATCTAAACAAGACATTCATCATGCTATACATTGCATTCTCCATAAAGAGTATTTTCTTTCCCTTTTTTTGTTTTTTTTTAGCATAGCGCAAAAAACACTTACACTGAGCCTCACAAGCCTGCCGTGACTAAATGGGGAAAAATGCAGGTGGTGTCCTGTGTTTGCATTCCTCATATGGCAGCGTGAAAGCCTGATATGCTAGATGGTGCCAAGGTTGGAATTTGTGCCTCATATAACAAACAGCATTTGGTTTGGTTCGGTTGCATGGTTTACTGTTTGTCTCATCTTCCATCCCGGTAGAGCGAGATGACATCGATCTGGTGAAGTGTCCAGTTGCGCATGTCTCTGGTTCTGAATCCTCACAATGTTAAAATGAATGAGGGCGCCTGTACATCACTGCTCAGAGTCTCTCTCTTTAAGGAAAAGAATGTGTGCTTCTTCACAGTTGGAGTCCAGTAGCTGATGCAAAACAGGGAAATCTGAGGGAGACGAAAAAAAGCAAGACAGACTTGTTACACGGGCAGACTTGTTATTTAGAGAACAAGAGAGGCCTAAAACAGAAAATAACAGGAACACAACAGTCAGGCATTAAGCACCTGGATTGTTTGACATCAAGCTTGAAATGTTTATTTCTGTAATGTTTAATGTCTCTCCTTAAATATTTTGGATTTACAGAGGATGGATTAAATAAAATCCACACCGGCACTGTGTAATACAGTCCTGTGCACTGCTCACCGACACAGTCCTAATAGGAATGTAATACCATGAGCTACACAAATGTATTCCACAGCTACTATATTTAAATAGATTTGACAGGTTTGTAAATGTCCAAATCCATATCAAATGTCCAAATCCATATCAATTATACGAACTGATTAACTGTCTGGGAAAAAAAAACACATTTGAAGTTACTGACTTAACTTTGTTGCTCTTCCACAAAATCACAGAGGAATATAGTTGACATGTTGGTAAAAAATGCTTGTTTAGAGATTTAAATAAAGAAAGTTGATACCGCACTCTGAATGACTGAACACTAAGAAGCCAGGCAACAGCTTATCTTTGCATAAAGACTGGGAAAACGACTGGGAAAACGGCAACAAAAAAACACCCACCAGCGCTTCTGTAGCTCACTAAGCCATCATATTTAGTTTGTTGAAAACACATCATGTAAAGAAGTAAATTCTGTACTTTTACCCAATGTAATGTGTCAGACGATTTATTGGCCAGGAGCTTATTCTAACATGTGATGGTCTTACTCACTACTGTACACACTGATATAAGCTTGCCATTGGGAACTTATTCCCTTCATTCCCTTCCGCATCCAGCATGTCACCATTTTCACCATTGGTGCAATCACACGGTCAATATTTATTCATTTACGTAACAAGGTATCGTGACCTTTTTAGCAGTGAAACACTTAACCAGGGAAAGGGGTTGCAAATGTACTTGCATATAGTGCAAAGACTCCAAGTGAACAAAGTTCCTGCAACTTGGCAATAAATGCATTTATTTACCATTTCATTAACTTTGCACGGAATTACTGGTTTAAATGACATCATTAGCATTAGGCTTAAAGCCACCCAATCACGATTGTGATTTGTTTAAGGAAAAACAAACACACCAAAGTCTTTTCCCTCCTACGGCAAACTGATTAAAGAGACTTAACTAAAGCTGGGGTAAACAGCAGCTGGCTGTAGTTTCATATTCAGTGTACAGACGTGAGAGCGGTAAACTATCAATACTCTACTCTGGCTTTTGGCATGAAAGTGAAAAAGCACATCGCCCACAATATCACTGTATTCCCTTAACACTGTGCACAGGCAACACACTGTTCACTATTTATACCGGAAACCTTTTCAAATGCCAAACTGCAAAAATGGGGTTGGAAACCAGATGAAGCGTATCCGGTTACTTCAGCTCAGTTTATGTAGAGGCTGACCCATTTATGGTCGTGTTACATTAATTCATTTAGTTCTTGTCCCTAGATTTCTTGGATTTTTTCTGGCATTTGGTGTGGCGACGTAAGATAGTGTATCTTGACTCATTTTTAAGTTCCAATTGTTTAAAAGTTACCTTCTCTTGGTCATAACGACAGAGTCGAGTTTATTTTGTTGTATTTTTCTAGCGAAGAAAAGTGAGTAAGGTATGCCTGCATTTTGTTGCTCGTGAGATGATACTTTTTTTTTAAGTCTTTCTATAAATATGGCTGCATTATTTACATCAGTGAAGCCATTCAAGATTATAGTGGTTTTTTTTTAAACTTTTTTCAGTACCATTTGCCACAACTGAAAGCCTTCAACGATTATTTATTTTCAACTTTGAATTCTTCCCCAGAGAGAAACGTCTTTTCTTTGTCTCACAGCTCCATCTGTGACTCCAGTGAGGAGACTGTCACCCGCCGTGACAGACGGGCACGCAAAAAAGTAATTCTGTATCAAATTAGTGGCAGGAACCGTCGCTGATCACTGTGTTGCACTGGTTTAGAGTGGTCCGCTCCCATTCAGTGACGAGTATATTCATCTTGTACAGACAAGGAACGCCGCAGCGTCGGAGGCAGTCAAGCGGCTTGCTGGCTTTATCAAACACAGGAATGTGTTCTGCTGGATCCGTCTGAGAATCACCGTGAGGGTCCGCCGACAATGTGAACAAACGACGGCAAAGCGAGCGAGGGCTTCCTGCGTGGGACGGTGGAAGGGGAACGCGTTTAGGGCGCAGTGATTGTGCGATGCGACGTGCAGGAAGATCAGGTTTGCCCGCTGACTGGACATGCTCCACATACGTCGTGGCGGTTAATCGTCAGAGCGAGGGGAGCGGGGTTAGAAGGAGGCCAGGGAGACAGCGATGGAGAGCCGGTGGAGAGCGTGACTATGGAGGATGCGTGGGAGTGGGCTTTGGGCGAGGACGATGGGACTCCTCATATCCCCTCTCGCTACTTCTCTCAGTCACCTCCACTCATTGCCGATGATGGACGGTTGAGTCAACGGCTACCTTCCTCTCATCCAACGCTAAGACCGTAACCCCGATAAAGGAAAGCGACCCAGAGTGGATTTGCCTCGCAGCACTGTTGGCGTGTGCCTCTTCTAATTGGCAGACCCCCTTTTGCCTCTTAGAGAGATTTCCCCCGCAGGAGCGATAAAAGCATCCCATTCTCTTTCAATTACCTCCTCTGTCCTTCAGCCCGTCCCCACAGCCACATAACTCACTTAGCTAAAGCACACAAAGCCCCCATCGGACCCCCCATCCCCCCACCGGCCCTCCCTCCTCCACCAAGGTCTTCCTCCTCTTGTCCCTGGTAAAGACTCGACCTATCCTGTCAGGGTTTCTCTTATTCTGAGAGCCTGAGTGACCCGACATTACATATCACTGCTTGTGAGCAGCAGTGTGGACAGTATTCAATGTTCTATCCCTGAGGGTCTTTCCTGTTATTTTTCTTGATTCAAGATTCTTATTTTGTTTGTGTATTATCTTTCGAATTCTCTTGTTTATTGGAAGTTGGCAAACCATTAGGGTGCATAGGCCAAATACCAAGGATCATTACTCTTAATTTGTACTCCTAATCACTCATTTAAGTCATTCTTGATAAATACTTTTATTGATCATTTCAAAAAATTTCCAAAATTGAAGGCTCTCTGTCAAAATGATTTTTGTTTATGTGAAGTATTTCTGTGAAAAAACACTAATGGCCAAAGTATCAAATATTAATATTGGTATATGCCTAAAATGCCATATTAATTGACTCTTCTGAGTATTCAAACAGATAAGTAAACGTATTACAATGCCACTGGATATTAATGTTTTTGCTTAGAATACAAAAGTTGCGACTGTCAAAGTCTATGACTCGTTGACAGTTTAAAAAGCAGAACCAGTAGTCTCTTGTACACAAGACATTTTACCTCTACGTCAAATCTTGTATTTACATTATTATTCACATTTCGGAGATTTAAGCGTATCGTTCACTATCTCACTTGCTAACCATACCCAGATTTTTTTCACTTTCAAACATTTTTCTATTACTCCCTAAGATTTATGAGCAGACTTTGATGTGTGAAGCCGGCAGATTGCCCCCTTTGTGAGAGACAAGGAGACGTGAGACATACCTTGTGGAAATAGTGTAGGCTGAGCGTCTGGGACTCAGGCGGGCAGATGTTTCCAGGTGCTGACGAAAGCAGTGGGAATGAGGGAGTAGGGCACCGTCGTGATGCTGTTCCAGGCATCCAGCGTGGGATCGTAGCAGTCCAGAGTTTTACACCGCTGTGTGCCGAAGTACCCACCCACCACATACAGTTTATTCCCAGATGCTACGGCCTGGCAGCTCATCCGCTTGGCCGTCACGTCGCCCACTTTAGTCCACTGGTAGCTGTCGCTGCTGAATTTATAGGCCGAGCAGGCGGAAAACTCGGTGTCTCCGCCCATGACGAAGATCTGGTTGCCCAGCACGGCGGCGGCCGTGTAGCGCCAAGGCTGCGGGCAGGACGCCGGCACTGACCATCGGTTCTCCTGCGGATCGTAGCACTGCACCTTGGGCAGCTTGTCGTGGGTGACGCTGGTTCCTCCGAAGGCGAACAGCTTGAGCTTGACGCTGACCACTGCGGCGTTGCTCACGCCCTCCCTCAGTGGGGCCACCATGGTCCACTTGTTGGCCACCGGGTCGAACTGCTCCACCTGTTTGAGTGACACCGACGGGGACGCCGGGAGGCAGCCGGTCGCCGCCGTGTGGCCGCCCACCACGTACAGGCAGTGCTTCAGCTCGGCAGAGCCGTGGCCAAACCTGGCGATGAGCATCGGGGCCGCTTTTGACCATTCCTCCTGGACGGTGTCATAGACCCACACGTCCTTGGACACGCCGTTCTCCGAGCCCCTCCCACCGGTGATGTACACCTTACAACCGATGGCGCAGGCGCTGAATTCCTTCCTGGGACTGGGGATGTCCGCCTTGGGGATGATCTCTTTGGCCTTCTGGTCCACCAGGTACAACTTGTCGCACATGAACGTCTGCCCCCCCAGAAGGAAAAGAGCGTGGCTGGTTTTTCTTGGACGGGCGCACGGGCTGTTGACGACGCCGTCGTTCTGCAAGATCTTCAGCTTACATCGGATGGCTTCATCCACCAGCTCCTTGCTCTTGGCCTGGGCATTGATCAACTCTTCTGTCGACACGTTCTCCATGAGAAAGATGGCGGGCAGCAGGGCCAGGCGCACCGTCCTCAGGAGCTCCGGAAGTTGGCAGTGTCTCCTCTCCAGGTCGTAGTTGATCCAGTTGAGGGCAGCTTCATACACCAGTCTCTCGTCTTCCGTCTCAAGCTCCTCGTGGGACAACAGCTGTACCACCATATCTTTGGGCAACTGGAGGAAGTCCTCTGTCTTGCAAATAGCGGGGAAATTGCTGAGGCACATGCCCCAGGAGAGCTCCGACAGCTTGGTGCACTGGTGAGCATCGGACAGCAGCAGCATGCCGAGGCAGTTGGACGGGTGAAGGTTTCTCTCCAGGAATTCGGCGCAGGCATCGCGGATGTCCTGGAACTCCAACATGTCTCCGGCTTCCAGCAGTGACTCTGCGTTCTCCTCGTTGATGACCACGCGCGACGAGTACGCGTAGTCCAGCAGGAGCTCTAAAACCTCCGGGTGGATGGAGTCGTGGAAGTCCACTTCGCTGGCCTGGCTCTCCCTCAGCCCGCCGCTGAACATGGCCTCGAAGTAGCGGCTGCATGCCGCCAGCACGGCGCGGTGGCACGGGAAGGAGCGGCTGCCGGCGTGGAGCAGGACGTCCGTGAAGAGCCTCTGCTGCCGCAGCGAGTTAAGGTGCATGAGGACACTGTCGGCATAGGAGGACTTGTGGAACAGGTAGATGTTCATGGAGCCGGTGCTGGCTCGCGATTTTCGGTTCTCGTGGACGCACACGGACATTTTCATTGAATCCTGTGGGGAGAAAAGACAAAAGAGAATCTATTTAATAAAACTCCTATTTGATTCCATATTATTAAACTGCATCTGAATATGTCCTCTTAAGAAATGTTATGAGAAGACAAAAAAACAACAAAATACATGTCAATTTTTTTTTATTCATTCGTCTTTTACAATATTAACCTGTCCTGATGAAATACAGATGGTATGTTTCATCTATTCTTTATTCGGATACAAACATCATACGTTGCCACACTGTGATTTCAATGATAAAATATTACATACGACTATAATAATCTCTAATATACATAATATGATTAACTGGCACCATTTTGAGAGTACTGCAGTATTTTCCAAGAAATGCAAAGACGTTTAGGAAGCCACTGAACTATTAAATTTATAAAAGCAAACATCGGGTCCTTGTGAAGGTCGAGTAGATAACAATTGTCTTCTCCCCCGAGAGCAGGAGGTTTTTCAGCTTTCATCTCTGAGCTGTACTAATCTGAGCCCATCGTCAAGATGCTGAGATTTAAAAGAAAGGGGGAAAGAAAGAGAGAGCGGGTCTCTTTTAAGCTTCTGAGAAAAGAAAAAGAAAAAGGTTACTCCACTCCCTCTTCCAGAGAGTCACAGCTCCCATCCGCACTGTCCTTGCCCCGTCCTCGCTCCGGCCTCAATTTCATTCCACCCAATCTCCAGACACGTCAATGGCCTCCAGCACTGTATTTCTAGAGATGCTGAGCCCCCCGTCCCAAACAAGTAAATCCACAACTGACAGATTCCTTGAGTGGACATATAAAGTTCTGGGGGATGGATAAAAGGGTGGCGCCACCCTTTGTCCCTCCACCAGGACACGAGGCGCTGATCTGACATTTTGACTATATCAAACTTCATATTCATGGGTATGAATCGTTGTTGTCTCTATCCTTGTCACAGTCTGAGAGCCAGGCTGTAACATGCGCCTTCAAAATCGTTTTTAAATGAAACGGGCTTGAGGTGGTAGTTGTAGTACTTTCCCCTAATTCGGTCAGCGTGAACAGTATTCAAAACGTTATTTTTGAAATACATTGCCCCCAATTATTCTCCCTATGTCACACAATGAAATATCTAACTGCTGTAGTGTATTTTTCTATACGTACAGGGCTTATACAAAACCTTTCGTTATTGCGTGAGTGATGTCGAGCTGACCGCGGCGGGCCAATGTTTTACGAGGTCAGGGGAGCTTCACAAACCGCCAGGCTGAGGGTTTTCGATAACACAAAAACAAAAGATTTTTCACATCTAGTCTCAAAGAGTTCAACCGTTCCCAGGTGTCATAAATGATTTGTCTGCAACCCAGCTGCAGAGGACAGTTTCTTTATATTGTGAAGTTGCATCATCTGCTCCGTGAGTCTTTGGCATCACACACAACTGTTCTGTCACTTGTCATAAATCCTGAGGGCATTATTAAATCCCAGATCAACAGACCCACCCAAACTATCTGCCAGCTTTCTGAAAATAAATATGGAAAACACAACAACGTAACGTGTTTGCCCTCATAGATTTAAACTACTTGCATAGCATTGCAGACATAACCTTTGCCCCTCATTATATAGATATCCCACAATCTACACCACATAAGATGACTGCGCTTTATGTCACCCCTCTTTGTTACCCTGAACCTAAAAGCCGAGGGTTCTGCTGTCCTGTGTTTGATTTAACACATTGGAATAAGAGGTGCGAAATACAAGACGACATCATGTTCGTCTACATTGTTGATACAGCTCTTTTTGCTGGCTCCGTTTACACATCGACATCGTCGATTAAAGGCTGAACAACAATACCCGCT
The DNA here is from genome assembly GCA_016785305.1 of Colistium nudipinnis. Classification (NCBI taxonomy): domain Eukaryota; kingdom Metazoa; phylum Chordata; class Actinopteri; order Pleuronectiformes; family Rhombosoleidae; genus Colistium; species Colistium nudipinnis. The sequence goes on along the minus strand of JAFBJU010000476.1, from coordinate 273,233 downwards.
CCAACGTAAACACATAGACACACGCACACACTTTCACATTTCCACCTTTCACGGGCGTATAAATTGACTGTGGGATAGACATGTTATGTTAACTAAAAAATAGGAAAGCATTGCTTGGGCTGTGTTCACTTGACCAGAAGTGATATTAGCTTGTGAGTCTAAATAATGGCTTCAAAAATGGAATTGAAATGTCACTTTCTGGCCCAGGGGTAGATGAGAAGATTGATTCCACTCTCCTGAAAAATAAATAGAGCGACTGCCAGCAGTATGTTTCACTGTTAACTTATGGCTAAGAAAGCATGCCGTGTATATATACAGTATATGGCTTTCCAAGTCATATAGACATATCAAACAATTATAACGAGTTCATTCACCACAGCTTAATTAGATAGAAGGCCAACTGCAACTGTGGATGGGCAGGATTTATTGCATTCCAGCGCAGACGAAACCAGCTACCTGTCATCTTCTGGCCTCTGGCTCAAAAATAATGAGACTATCCTCGCCCATCCGCTCACATTCCGCACAGAGGCACACACACACAGTACGGATAATGCTTGTACTTTTTAAGTGGCTGGGCTTGATGACTGGAATTGATCCTTTATAAATTGATGGTAAATGCGTGAGGTTTTTTCTAAACTATTTGCAAAGTATTTAGCAATGTTGATGATACAAGGACTTGAAAAACGAAAACCCTTTCGCATCACAAACGGCAGTCAGTAAATGTCACCTTCGCTGTCCTCATACCAATCTGTTGTCTCAGTGTTGGTGTGATCTAACCTCCAAAGTATAATTGTTCCTCTCCACGATGACTCAAGGAGCCGCGGTGTTATCTCATCCTGACAATGGCAGCAGGATGACACAACCATGTTCTTGGAAATGAAATCCAAGAGGTTTACTCATCCAATATTTATCTATAAATAATCCCATTCAAATACCTATGATTAACATATGTGATCAACTTGTATAGCCGAATCCATTTTTTTTAAACCAACTCCTCGGCAGTTAAATGGGTGGAAAGGAGAGCTCGACAAAGGGGACCTTCTTATAGCGTTTGCATTTTAAAGGCCTGGATTGTCTAGTAAGTCTGCAAGTACTGAAACACTGTGTTCTTACATTTGTAATTTAAATGGCAACTTGTCCTTAGTGACACATTTGCATGTCTCCGGTATAAGCTGGCACGGATGAGTTTTTCCTGTGTGTCAAACCCACACATTGCAATGCCACATATTTCAGGGTGGTTGGTCATAAGCAACACTTTAGACTGTAGGCTATCTGTCAAGTAATGATGGTTAGTGTAAACTGCTGCACATCCCTCTGGACACGAAACCAACACACATGTAAACACAGGGTGTTTTCGCATGTATACGGGTTACCTCAACCAATATAAACACTAGAAATCAGGGTATGTCTTTAATGTGACTGTCTACAATAAACAAGCAAGTTGCGGTGTAATTCCCGATGACTGTCTGGACTGAAGTGGAGGACTTCCTTCCACCTTTGCCTACGTCTGCAGATTTCAGACAGTGGTCTCTGCGAGCCAGTCGGTAACTATCAGAATTTACGCTCACAAGGACGGTTAGAGAAAGCATTACCAACGCCCCTGAGCATTCCTAAAGCCAAGCCAAACATTTTTTACATACCAGAGATCAACTGATAACCCGTTGTCCTCATAATGTAATGGTGTGACTTTTTACCTTTTGAACTCACCTTTTTTTTTTTCATTTTTATCAATTTCACTGATAGATAGATAATGCATAACTTCAATTGGGAAATAAAATGTCAAAATAAACTGATTGTGCAATACAGAATATTTTGACAAACACTGAGAGATTTGTTTGTTAGTTAATGTGTAGAAAAATCACTGAATATTTTGATAATTATTTCCGTCATTTTTCAAGCACTAGATATTCACAAGATACTGAACACCTATTTCTGTTTTACTTTATCGCACATGTGAGTATGTTTTGAACCATATATCATTGCCGCCTCATTTATCGGTTAATCTAAATGAATATAAGAACAATGAATGTGAGCCTAAGACAACAGCTGCTATCAGTATGTATTAATAATCAGTGCTCGGTATTGTGGTTTGTCAATGGTCTCTGATCCATCCCGCAGCCTAGCTTCAGTCCCAATCACAGAGTCACATTCACGCCAATGATCCCTGAGGGCAGGAGAGGATGCCATCAGTGAGTGCGTTGTCTGTGGGAGCTGGCCTTCCCCATCCCCTCGCATAAAGCACGTCCACAAGCACACAGCCGGGTAGAAGTGCACTGTGCGTGCCACACTCAAGGCAGAACATGGAGATGTGCACACAGCATCCTCTGGACTGACTGTGGCCTGGCTGGCTACACTTAGTCTAAAATCATTGCCAGGTGTTTACAGTCAACCGCGGACTGCAGGAAGAGGGGAGACTTCAAAAGTAAACAGCAGGCTTACACGGGCCAAGTATAAGAGGGAGGGAGGGGGGGGGGAAATATTAAACAAGATGCAAAACAAGAGAGCAGACCAGCAAACTATCGATCTGCGTGTCTGCATCAATCTTCATCCAAATCGAACAGAATCCAATTTATGGTCTCTGACCAGCTGTCCACACACATCTCAGCTTATTTAAAACCCAAAGCCTCGATTTGGTTTTGGATGATTTTGCTTATTAAATTATATTATATATAACTAAATAATTAAATATAAGAATCGAGCGCATTACACCTGATCTCGCCATAAATACATACTAAATTAAAAAAAACATGCGAAAACATCACGGGCACGCATGGGTATGCGGGCACGGGGGAGCACAAAGGAGGAGAGCAGATCTGTAGTGTTTTTTTCTCATCATTAATAAATACAATAAGCAACTGTACGATCGATGGGTAAACAAAAACACATTCCTGTCTAAATCACCGGATGTCAACGACAACCTTTTGCCTGTTGTCCGGGCTTCTCTGGTGCGCTTTTGCAGTTATAACCCGGAGTTGTTTACCCCCCCTTATCACCAGGTGATGGGATGCGTAATAACGCGTTATTTGGGTGGCAGGTTGCACGTTGTGTGGTGTCGCAGCCTACCTCTTTGGGTGAAAGCAGGAGTTCAATGGTGTCCGCCTGGCCGCGCCTGGAACATGCCGCTGGTGAGAGAGCCACGATGCGAGCCCCGGGGTAACTCCTCTCCCCCCGGTGCGGTCGGGGAAAAAAAGTCGGTCACAATAGAAGGGCCCCTTCTCCGCAGGCGCACTGGCTTTCAATGCAAATTCGGGAACTTCTCCATACACACACGCACATATACATACAAATACGTATGTGCAGTCTCAGGACAGGTCGAGAGAAAAAACACAGGCTCAGAGATGTGCAGAGATGTTTGAAGGGTCTCCTCCTGCGCTCTTGTGTGACGGTTCTCCTCCTGTGCTCCAACTGCTCTCTCTCTCTCTCTCTCTCTCTCTCTCTATCTGAGACCAATGGGTGTGTTTACAGGAGGAGGGAGGACCGTCACCTCGTGCAGGAAGTGAAGTGCGATGTGGGGGAGGGGAGGGCTGGGAAAGGGGGGTGGGTGGCTGGCTGTTCGATGTAAACAAAAGGAAGTGGCGGACAGTTGGTCGCCCCTCCCTCCATAGCCCACCACCCTCTTTAAAGCCCACCCAACCCCCCACGCAGACACAAACACAGTTCACGCGGATTCTTTCGTTTGAATTAGGCGTGAGATCTGAGAGAAGTTTGAGGCAACGCGAATCACACATTCAGGAACACCCTCTGATAAATCAGTGCACCGAGTTCTTTTTTTGGTAATATTTTAATCAGGGACATACTCAGGTTTAGTGCAGGTACTTAAAAAACGGTGCTAGTGCAAGTATTTCAACAGTTACTACATTTAAACTGCAGATTGCAGTCCCCAAAAAGTCAACAAGCGTCAGTTAAGATGCAAAACACTTTGAAGCGTTTGAAGCTGTTGTTTTGGATGTGTATATGATCCCGGAGGAAAGAAAATAAAGCTACATTTCTCGTTGTCCATGTGTGCATTTTATGCTATATGGAATTATATGGGTACATGTGAGGGCCACATCTAAAGTGGTGTTGATGTAATCATTACTATTTGATGGACAATATGCGGTTTACAACAGTGGACTAATAAATACAATTGCCAATCATTGATGCGGAAGAGCTGATTCTAGATTACACTGAATATATGTTAGATTTTAGATAGATAGATTGTTATGTAGAGTTTGGACTGTAACAGTGTTATCTTCCTGTCTAATCTAAGATCAGAACAACTAAAAATAGCTCTAGCTTGGTGACTATTGGCCAAAGAAAGTAAAGTTATTGTTTGCATCATTGTTTTGTATAAGCACTTCATTTATTTCAAAACAAAGCTATATAGGAAACCATAGCATTGGCTGGGTCACAGCCACTGTTTAAAGCCACAGACAAAGGGTGAGTCCTATAGGATTATAATGACATTGTGGGTTTTGGTTGGGGTAGTTGGGAATGAGTAGTCCCATTTTATCTCTGGACATCTTGTGTGAGTCACATCTGTGGTCCTTGTTGACACCATATTTCAGCCTGAGACTAAACTCTTTAGCAGAACCCTGAGATTACATCGTCATTATTCTTCTTTGTTGTGGTGATCACACTTGCATTTGGTTTCTCTTCCCGTCAACATTTTTTTTGTAGAAACTATTACACATTTACTGTTGCTTAATACCATGGATAATGCAGCACACTGTTCCCAAATGTGAATAAAAACAAATGGCAAAAATGTGTCATACAAATGACACTAGAGACACCTAGTGGAGAAAATACTCAACTAACAGCACAGAAAACTGGGCTAGGGAGACTATGAAGCCACGTCCACACTAATACTTTTTATTTTAAAACGAATCGAGTCTAAAAAAGCATTTTAGTTCAGTGTAGAAAATTATTACTTTAAATCATAATACACCCGAAAAAACATTATCATTATTGGGGAGACATGATCTGAAGCCCTGTATCTGAATGACATTGGCTGCTTAAATACTGGCAATTATCAATAAAATAGTCTTTATAGAAGTACTATTACATTTGATTTAAATACTGGTTTTGCACTAAACATTGGTTATAAGCAAAGACATTTAAATTGTAGATTATAATTTAATTATAAAATACACAGCAAGTGGTATGAGATTAGAAGCACTTTCAGCAATCCACATAAAAAATGGTGTTATGGGAATTATTATTTATGTTGTTTTAGATTAATTATCAGAGGCCCTAAAAACATAGCATCCGTGCTTTCTGTTCACATGTTTTCTAAATGAATGGAGTCTGGTAAAACTGGCTGACCGAGATTGACTGGCCAACACCCTAACCACAGGCGATAATAAAGTATGTACATAAAGCAAGATGTCGGACTCGCTTCAGTAGAGTGAATGTCCTTGCATTGAACTTTGTGCCCTGGCAAAGCTGAGGGATGATGATCCAGCGTGGTCCAGGCGGTTGATCTTTCAAAGTCCGATTACTGGCAGGGGAGTTTCTCCCTCACCCGCGACACTGCCAATGCACCTCTGAGGGAAGGTTGGTATGTTGCAATGGATGAAAGCGATGACAGCTTCACCAAGGCTTGTGCACTGAAACAAATCTACTTTTGTCTACTCTCACACACTGAGCCCTCCTCTAGTTATTTTTCAATCTTTAAAATTGTTTTTAAATTGGCATTTTCACCATGCGCAAATTATTCATTTTTTATGTTACTATATTTGTTTGTCTACGGTTTCTGGCACTAAATATAAATCAAACACATACAGTTCAGTGGTGTATTATCTGCAGGCAGACTTCACATTATAGGGTTTCATTACAGTGTCCTATTTCCGATTTGTCTGTGATCACAAGCTTTCATTTTTTTGTTGATTCAAGACTCATTTGAGGTTTGAGGTAGTTTTTTTATTTACCAAATATTAAAAATATTTAAAAATGCAAATGTATTTCATTAGAATCAGAATTGCCTTTATTGCCAATGATTTGTCATGACAATGAATTTTCTGTGGTGTGGTGGTGCAAGCAAACATTAAACCTTAAATAATTGCAATAGAAAAGTAATAAGTGCATAACTAATAAGTGTAATAAGCTAGGTGAATATCAAACATCGCTAAGTGAAAATTAAACAAACAGAAAATAACAGTAAGTACCATTTGCTTTGCTTTCATGCTCTATTTGCGTTGATCATACTTCGTCATTCTAGACAGCGGTCCATCAAAGACATGTCATAAACACATTCAATGATGCATTTTTATTTGCACTTTACATAACTTCATGCAGTGGCGGCTCCTGATACATCTCTCGGGGGGTGACTAGGATGGATATTTAGACTTTTTGAGTGTGGCGCACTATCGCACTCTATTAGCCAGCCGCCCATAGCCTCGCGTGTGTGTAAGAGCTGCATGTATGATGGGTGTATGTTTTGTTTCTTTTTCGTACAGCAGCGTTTGGTTCCCCTTTAAATCGTGGCACAGGCGCACTTCCGCATTAGAAGTTCCGCCCTGCGCTGTGGTGCTGCTGTAACATCGCCGGCTCCCGTGATTCTGAGCGGCCGTTGGTAAACATGGTCGCGTCCCTGCGGTGTGCCTCGCTGCCGCTCCTGCTGCTGGCGGCCCTTGGCCTCTCCACGGCCTTCCAGCCCAGTTACATTCCGGAGGAGTCCGAGCCGGTGGCCGGAGCCTCGGTGTACGGCTCCCTGTGGCCTCTGCCGCGAAAAGTGCACATATCACCGGTCTCCTTTAAGGTGGTCGGCTCCAGCTTCAAGATTGTTGACGCCAAAGAGTCATTTGCCGGGCCGAGCTGCAACCTCCTGCAGGATGCGTACCGGAGGTGAGTTCCTTCCTGCATGCACACACACACACACACACAAAGAGACGGTAAGAGAGAGAGAAACACACACAGACACACAAAGACAAACACAGTGAGACAGAGACCCACAAACACAGAGAGAGAGACACACACAAACACAGGCACAGACAGAGAGAGCCACACAAAGAGACACAGAATGAGACACACACAAACACACACACAGCCACACACATAGTGAGAGAGATGCACACAAAAAAAACAGACACATAGAACAGAGAAAGAAAGAGACACACACAGATGGGCGTGCTGCATTGACTGTCTGTTTCTCCACAGGCACTATGAATACATGTTTGGCAGTTTTAAAAAGCAGTGGGGGAGCAAAAGCAGGCGAACAGGCCACTCAGAGCTGACGGAGCTGCAAGTGTGGATCACGTCACCTGACTCCGACTGTGACTCTTACCCCAGTGTCACTGACGACGAGTCATGTGAGTCCCTCCACTCCTCCCTTCAACACATCTTATCCTGCACTCGGTTGGAAGATTATTAACTGCGGAAACCCCCCCCCCCCCCCTCCACATGCTTTCTATTTCATGTTCTTGATTATTAACTGCGGAACCCCCCCCCCCCCCCCTCCACATGCTTTCTATTTCATGTTCTTGTTGACACTGTGTCACAGAGGTGTTGTTTACATGTCACATGGGCTGTTATCCCACTGACTGATTACTTTTAACTTTGATACTAAAAGAACATTTTACTGTTCATACCTACATTTGTGTAAGATGGCGTGTGAATGCAAGACATTGAGGTGTTGGATCTGACATTTTTAAATTGGCTTTGGCCATCTGTCTGATTCTTACTACGCCATTTTACAGTCAGAGAAAATGTTTATAACATAGATTGTGTGGATTTAGAGATTACCTGTTTAGCAAATCAAGGATCAGCACTGTCAATCCAGACCGTAGGTTCTAAGCCCCTCTTAAGACACTGACTTCGGTAACTTAGTGGCCATCTTCCAGGCCGTGACAACAACGTAAAACCCCATGATGTTTACAACTGTTTGTGTCCACAGACGAGCTGTCAGTGGATCAGCCGTTTGCTGTGCTTAAAGCACCGACGGTCTGGGGAGCCCTGCACGGTGAGAGCTTCGATCAGTGGTCACCAACATAAAAAACATCTTATGCACCGGGGCTTTTCAGATGTAACATGTTTTTTTTTTTGTTTTTTTTTAGGTTTGGAAACGTTCAGCCAATTGGTCTATGAAGATGAATATGGAGCTGTAAGTGACATCGTATGAAATTGGTTTGCTGTACCATTATGTACGTGAACCAGGTCTGACTACGTGCTTGTTTTTAACTATTTTCAGAAAAGCATCAATTCCTCAATGATCAGCGACTTTCCCAGGTTTGCACACAGAGGTATCTTACTGGACACCTCGCGGCATTTCCTGCCCATCAAAGTCATCTTGGCCAACCTGGTGCGTCAGTTATTTCCTCACTGTCCGATTTTATTTATCATTTAAATGCATTGTCAATAAAAGCAAAATGTCTTTGTGCTATCTTACAGGAAACGATGGCGATGAACAAATTTAATGTTTTCCACTGGCATATTGTCGATGATCCGTCTTTCCCTTACCTGAGCCGGACGTTCCCACAGCTAAGCCAGCAGGTCAGTTTTTTTTTTTTTTTTTTTTTGAAAGACGCTGTCTTTGTCACAATACACCAGAAGAGCTTATTCATTTCATATTCAACTCTTCTCAGGGAGCTTTTCACCCATACACACATGTGTATACGCCCGCTGATGTAAAGATGGTGATTGAGTTTGCGCGTCTGAGAGGCATTCGTGTCGTCCCGGAGTTCGACACTCCGGGACACACACAGTCTTGGGGCAAAGGTGAGTTTTGCCAGTGTTGGCGATGTCAATTATAATTTAATGTTTGTTTGCTGTTGTTTTTTTTAAATGATACTTTATCATTCAGCAAAGCTATATCTGAAAAAAATAAAGCCATAAGAGTTGTATTTGGTTTTTCCCTCTCAGGCCAAAAAGATCTGCTCACACCCTGTTACTCTGGCAGCGAACCCTCTGGCAGCTTTGGCCCAGTAAACCCCATCCTGAACACCACGTACGACTTCATGAACCTGTTCTTCAAGGAGATCAGCACTGTGTTTCCCGACTCCTACGTGCACCTGGGAGGTGATGAGGTGGACTTCACCTGCTGGTGAGAGATGGTGCATGCTGGCGTAAAAAAAAAAAAGTCTCAACATTCATTCAGGAGACAGCAGTCTTTACGTTTGGGCTTTCTCCTGTAGGAGGTCCAATCCAGACATTAAGAAGTTCATGGATCAGCAGGGTTTTGGACAAGACTACAGCAAGCTGGAATCATTCTACATTCAAAAGTGTGTTTCCTCATTGTTCAATTATACTGCTTTTTCCCTTAGTTTATTTCCTCATTCTCTTTTTCTTTTTTTCCTTATTTGATTCAACAGACTGTTGGATATCGTCACCACTACCAAGAAGGGCTACATGATCTGGCAGGAGGTCTTTGACAATGGTGTTAAGGTAAAAGAGAAATAGTGTGTAATGCTTTATCAATAGTTATTTCTATGTGTTTTAATGCTTAATAAGAGTAGAGCTGTGTCCCAATTCAGGGGCTGCAATCTTCAGGGGACTGTCATTACTATACAGCCTTTGTAGACTGAGAAGAGAAGATAAAGCCAAACCAAAATCAGAGGCCTTGATCATGTCCTATTATTACCTCTACATTATTATCCACTTTATGCAGCTGCATTTAATGCAGCCTGACCACCCACATAGCAATTGTGACATAGTGCAATACATCTGGGGATAGGTTTCACTCATTGGATCCGTCTTCTCTCTGAAAATATTAAGGAAGAGTTGGAAATGAGAAGGCCTAGTTGCACTGCTGTGATGCAATCAGTTCTCAAAAGCAGCCCCTGACTTGGAATGCAGCCAAGACAAATATGCAAAAAACGGAATAAGTAGCAACTACCAACTTTTATACAGACATTTTTTCTTTTGTTTGCTGTGTTGGAATAGTTTGACATTTTGGGAAACTATGTCCTTAGTCTCAGAATGAAAGCCAGTGAACATATTTCCCCAAATTTGGAACTATTCTTTTAATATCGCAATCAACAATGTAGAATCTAAATTAAGAGCAGTAGCGTGGCCTGTGACTATTCCAGCTAAAGCCAGATACGGTAGTGCATGTGTGGATCGGCGGCGGGTCTGATCAAGAGATGAGCAAAGTGACAGCAGCAGGATACAAGACCATCCTCTCCGCCCCATGGTACCTAGATTATATAAGCTACGCACAGGACTGGCAGAGATACTACAAGGCTGAGCCACTCAACTTCAACGGTCAGTTATCGTACAAAAAAAAATGTTTTTCAAATCTCTTAAATTCTGTCGAATCAACTGATTTTGGTGGCCGGAATTTCGAATGTGGGCTTGGTAAATTGAGGCAAAAGAAAAAATATATTCTATTCAACAGGCTTACGCATCATATCTGCACAGTTTTGACAAGAGTCAGAGACAGGCATTCAGTGAACATGGGGCAGTGTGGTTGGTGGAGTCGGATGTTTCTGTCATAGGCCGATCTCCGTCATGCAGGACCAATCCTGGTGCATTTCAAAATGAAGTCCAATACAGTTATTGCTCAAATATAATGATAATTTATTTAAAAGGTGTGGCAAGGCAAGAATGGACATGCACACTGTGTGTTCTAGGTTCAAGTCTGGCCCAGAATCATAGACTGTAAACGGGGAAAATAGTTTTGGTCTATATACATTGGCAAAGATGAAAAATCTTGATTCGTAAATACTTCCTCAAAGTTATTATGCACATTAAGCACTGCTTATGGCTAAAAATTAAAACACAGGCAGAAAAGACACAATGCAATGAAGGGGAAACAAGAGAGGACATTTCCATAATTGCGACACGTCCCCATTTTTCCCCTAATGCTGATACTTGTATGTATGTTGTGTAGCTAAAGCCAGACACGCTTATCCATGTCTGGAAAGGAAACCAGCACCAATACCAGGAAGAGATGGCACACGTTACTTCGTCAGGGTACCAGACCCTGCTGTCCACTCCATGGTACCTGAACCGTATCTCCTACGGCCAGGACTGGCAGGCTATTTACAAGGCCGACCCGCAGAATTTCACTGGTTCGTCTGCATGATTTATTTAGCACGCCCTTTTTGCCAGGTCATTTTCTGTTTATGCAACATTGCTTTTTCCAGAACAGAAGAGTGTTGAGAGTTCACCTCAAGTCATATGATTCTGTTTTACTGCTGTTTTTTTATTTTAATCGGCTGTACTGCTAGACCCGGATCCAAAATATTGAGTTGTCAATCCCGTGCAAAAAAGTGTGAGCCTGTTGAATGAACAGAGGAAAAACATCCTATTATTAAAATATCAGAGGGGAGAAAATTAGAGCATTTTAATTTTCAAGATTTTTTTTTACAATTTTGGTTTGTAGGGCCTGATCAGATATTACAATTTTAAACAGGAACTGAGGAGCAGAAGAAGCTTGTGATTGGTGGCGAAGCCTGTTTATGGGGAGAATATGTGGACGCTACCAACCTGACACCCAGACTCTGGTATGGCTTCTGTGCTTTCTTAAAGGATACACATGCAAGAAGCATTACTGGAAGTAGTTTTTATAGCTACTCGTATAATTCTTTTTTTTCATTTTATTTTCCTGTCTTCCGTCATTCGTAGGCCTCGGGCCAGTGCTGTGGCAGAGCGGCTGTGGAGCGCGAAGGAAGTAACGGATATCGGCGACGCCTTCAACAGACTGTCCAAGCACCGCTGTCGTATGGTGGAGTAAGTACCTGTAGTCACTTTAAACAAGCTTGCATCTACATCAATAACGCGTTCCAAATTCTGTTTCATTATCGACACGAGTTAAAAAATGTCACATAAAGCATACATTCCATCTTTTGTCTGTGTAAGGCGCGGGATCCCAGCTGAGCCGTTGTTTTCCAGCTACTGTGCCCGTGAGTACAAAGGTATATGAAGATAATTGGGGAGCTGGCCATAAGGGTGGAAAAAGGAAAAATTCAATTCAAATCCATGGAGCCCATGTTTGCATTTTAAACTAAGAAATCAAATGCTGAACATCCTTTGTCGTGAGACATGGACAATGTATGAATACAGTGACACAAATTATGCTTAAACAAATCTATCAACATCCTAAATTTGTGAATACATTTAATTTTTTTAAAGAATGTTTGTATAATTGACAGTACTTAAAATGTCATTTTAAGCACTGGTTTGTTCCAGATAAATAAAAAGGGACAAATAATTGACTGCACATTTATTTTAAATACACCTTTCATCTGCTGGGAATATTTACGTTAGAAATTCATTTTGATGATCTGATTGGCCATTGTGAACATGAATCACAACAGGCCGGTCATTTTTTTAAGAAGGGTGTTCTGGTCCTGGGGGTTCATGGCCTCATAGGCGTCCAGCTCCAGAGAGAATGTGGCGTTACCAGATGTTAGAGTTCTCAGGATGGTAGAATATCCCTTCAGTAGGAAACATTGGAGGAGTCATTACTGTTATTCTCACGGTAACCAAAAATAAAAAAAAAAGTTTGAATCTGGCATTATCTCACCATCATTTCTGCCAAGGGCGCGGTTGCCAGCAGCACCTTGTTGTCATGGCGACTCTGTATGTCTCGGATGCTACCTCGCCTTTGGGCCAGGTCCCCCAGCACAGAGCTTAGGTGCTCGTCAGAGACCATCACCTCCAGTGACATAACCGGCTCAAGGACCTGACCTCCTGCTAGCCTCAAGGCCTGCAGCCAAACACACATACACACACACAACTGTAGCTTATCTAGTGACAAGCCTGGAAATGACATGGGAGCCTGTGTTTTACCTTCAGCATGCAGCGGGACACACAGGCGGACACCATGGCTAGAGATGTTCCGGGCTCCACGTGGACACTCTGGATCAATGTTGTTACGCCCTGTATAGGGTATCCTAGCAATGGACCTGAAGGTGTAGGCAGACATTGAAATTAATTAATCTAACAGTGAACCAAAAAAAACAATCAGCCATTTGAAATTCATAGCATAGAGATAGGGTTCCTCCCCTTTCCCACGTGATCACGTCATACTCTGGCAGAGTTAAGTCTTGGTTTTTGAGTGTAAATGATGGCCTGAGAAAAAGATCATATGTATTTGTTCTCGGGTCTGTCTTGTTAAAGGTATTTTAATCTCCGTTTCTCATGAAACAAAGCTTAACAGGGACAAAGGCGTTCAGACCAGCTCCATCAATCAGTGTTTTTCTTTTTTCTGAAATTTGAATGTTTTTTTAAATTTGTTAAATGTGTTTTATTTTGTCAAGAAAATAACAAAAATATGCATATATATAATAGATATAAAATGGGAAGAAAATGACTATAGTCCATGTTACCTTGAAGATATGAGCTGTGCACTCCGTTCTCCACTGCATCTTTCATTTCTCGGGATAGCTGTCCTCCGACCTGCTCTGTGAAATCAAAGTCACAGGAACCATCTGCTGTGTCCAAAGGTCTCACAGCCAGCTCCACGGTAACGACATGTCTTCTCTCCCCTACTATCCGGTCCAGTGTATCTACAGTTTAAGCATGGAGGCAAATTCAATACTATTACAGTCACTAATTGGTAAGAAGGGTTTCTCCCCCACCTAATGCATCAATTAAAAAACCTCTGTTTCACCTGTACTAGACGCCTCATGGAGAACAGTCTCCCTGTAAGCCACCTGTAACGGTCCAAGGTGAGTCTCGATGCCATACTCTCTTCTGATTCGATCATGGATGATCTCAATGTGCAGCTCTCCCATCCCACATAAAACCGTCTGAGAATGGAAAGGGAAGGCCATGGACTTGAATCTTTGTTGCGGCTGAACTTACTATAGAGAAATCCCTGGCTAGTCGAGTGATGGTGATACCTGGCCAGAATCAGGGTCCACCCTCACTTTGAGACTGGGGTCTTCTCTCTGGAGGCAGTTAAGTGCGTTCTCAAGATCTTTTGGGGGAAAAAACAAAATGTGTCAGTGGCTAAAAGGTGGCCCGGGGCCCAGCTAAGCTCTTGTGCACGGTAAAACTTGAATCACAGGTCACTGACCAGCCTGTTTGGCCATGGTGGGCGGTTCTATAGTACAGAAAAAGACGGGATCTGGGACCTCCACTCCCGAGAGCACCACGGTCAAATGTTCGCCGTGCTTTTTCCCCGTGCTGTTGTCATTGTGGGCTCGGCGGGCCGCAGCTGCTGCCGAAGCCTTGGACGAAACGATGGTGTCCCCTGTGACTGTCTTAAGTGAAAGCAGGAAAAAATATTAGAATAAACAAACATTAACAATACATGGAGTATGGTATGCAATGTCCTACCTGCTTGAGTCCTACAGTCAGTGCAATGTTTCCCGCGGTCATTGAGGGGATTTCTACATGCTGATCAGCAAACGGCACCATCAGCCTGCTCATCCTCTCGCTGCAGAAAACACGACACGCTAGTTTTAACAGACCGCAATAGTCATTTGGGTCCTTGTGAGTAAATCAGGGTTGCGTCAGTGTAATGGAAATTTCGTACATGCTGTTCCTGTTGATGTTGTGAAGGGCTGTCTGTGGTTTCAGAGTGCCAGAGTAAATCCTGAGAAATACCAAAGGGCCTCGCTGCTTGTCATGGAGAACCTTGAAGGCCAAAGCGCATAAGTCGTCTTTGTACCACCGTCTGCGGGATGAGGTTAATGTTGAACAGGGTAACAAAATGTACTGTATACAGACTTTCATGTCAGCATGACAATTCCAGCATGATCTGAATGTTTGCTCTTTTCATACATTTTCTATCTATTTACCATCGTGATCATGGGCAACACCATAGATTATATCTGTGAATTTGTCAGACTAACTAACTAACATTTGTTTGTCTTTTTAAGAAATCTGACAACAGCTGACATTCTCCCTGGTTAAAATCAGTCCCAACTTAGTCACCGGACCGAGAAATAATCTTTTTTCTTGCAGCAGCCCATAGAATTAAATAGAATCCAGTAAAAACACTATACCACTGTCCACAGAGCCTGGACAGATGCTCTTATCATGCTGGAATGGTTCTTTCGTTGAGTGTAATGATATATCTGCTGTAAAGTAGTTACCCACACCAGGTCGTGGTGCCGCTCATCAGGGGCAGGCAAGTAGGCAATGATGGCATCTAAAAGAGGCTGAACTCCTTTGTTCTTCAGAGAGCTCCCACATAGTACTGGGACGCCTTTACGGGCCAGAGTCACCCGCCGCAAAGCCTCTTGAAGCTGGAGACACATTGGCATAGTTCATGTAGTGTATTCACAGGCAACTGTGCTATATTAAATTGTATTAATCGGGACCACACATTACTCACTCTGATTGGAGGTACTGCATCAAAATTGTCACCAAATTCAGTTAGCAACAACTCAGCAAACTCATCATCCAGATCAGCAACCTGTGATTAGGAACAAAATCACTTGCTGGACCAAAAAAGTAAAAAATTTGGGAATATTTGAGCATTTCTTCTCAGGTAAGGTCATTTGCTGAAAATGATGTGGTCCTTACCTGCTCGATCAA
The DNA here is from genome assembly GCA_016785305.1 of Colistium nudipinnis. Taxonomy (NCBI): domain Eukaryota; kingdom Metazoa; phylum Chordata; class Actinopteri; order Pleuronectiformes; family Rhombosoleidae; genus Colistium; species Colistium nudipinnis. The sequence goes on along the minus strand of JAFBJU010000476.1, from coordinate 257,822 downwards.
AGCTGTCCTGGCCTCGCTGACCTCCTGCAGGAGTTCTGGCTCATCAGACTGGTCCAGCGGCCTGCTTTCAAACATTCGTCCATCCTCTCCCAGAGATTTTTGCTTCCATATTAGTCTCTGGTTGGTTAACAGGTCAACCACGCCTGTAAAGTTTTTGCCACTGCCAACAGGAATCTATGAGAAAAACATAATACATAGGGAGAAAGCTAGTTTCCTTACACATAACTTTGTTAGTGTTTATTGTTTGTATTTTTTAATTTAGTCATTACTCACAATACAGTCAAAAATAAATGTTGACTGTCTTAGGCCTACCTGAAGGAGGACAGGATTGGCTTTCAGCTTCTGTCTTATGCTCTCAATGGAAAAACTCAGGCTGAGAGAAACAAAAACAATGACAATTCCCAGTTAGAGTTTGCAAAAATAATAATAAGGTAAATAAGTTGTATTTGCCTAAACTGTAGCTTTACTCACTTGGCTGCAGGTTTATCCATCTTATTCAAGAAACAAATGCAAGGAATGTGATGCTTCTCTGCTTGTCTCCACACGGTCACTGTCTGAGCCTGTAGGCATTTTCAGGGCAACAGAGATAACCTTTGTTTATTTTATTTTTCAAACTGAAAAAAGGAAGCTGTTTGAAAGTAACAGGCTAACCTCAACACCAGCAGAGGCATCAAACACTGCAACAGCCCCATCTAAAACACGCAACGCTCGCTCCACCTCCAGAGTGAAGTCAACATGTCCTGCAATTACAAACGCAGGTTTGAGTGGCTGTTTTTTTTTCCATATACACTGACGATATTTTAAATCATATAACACTTCTACCTGGGGTGTCAATAAGGTTTATCCTGTGACTTTTCCAATCAAATGTGACTGCTGCTGACTGTATAGTGATGCCACGCTCCCTCTCTTGAGCCATAAAATCTGTGACCGTATCCCCGTCGTCTACATCTAAAAACAACAAGGAAAGAGATAAACTGAGGGACATAATCAAACTGCAGTCTGTGGGTTATAAAGAATGAACAATGTTCACATCTCTTTCTCTTGCACACCTCCTAGTGCCCGTGTATAACCGGAGTAAAAAAGCATCCTCTCAGTGGTTGTTGTCTTCCCTGCATCGATGTGGGCCATAATGCCAATGTTTCTGATCCTGCAGATATGGTGCACAAGGTATCATGGAGCGGAATAAATAGTATACAGAGTATTTGAAACAGCTTACTGCAGAATGCAGTTACTTACTTGGATACATCAGGGTTGACCACAGCCCGCAACGATTTGACATCATCTACGACAGTAGTACAACAATTATGATCTGATAGAATCAATAGTGCTGTGTGTGTGTGTGTGTGTATATATATATATATTCTTCTGATCATGTTTGCACTGAAAAGCAAGTGTCTAACTAATTTATACTTGGCATCTGAGAGATCCCAATAATTGGGAACCAAATCATCTAATTATCACCAGCAGCTTAACTAATCAAATAATCAACTAATGCATGCAGATTAAAATATATATATATATGAAAACAATGTACCTGGAAGAAAGCTGTAATGTCTATTTCCATGACACCTCACTCTGCATCTGCAGCTCTGAAGCCCCAGAGTTAATAAATACCTTCCCTGTGAATGACAAAACAGAGATCACGAACACAACACGATAATAACTATATACTTATGTATTACTCTGAGCACATATTTTAGAAATATGTCACATCTTACCCAAAGCATCCTGCTAAATGTGCAAAAAAGTCCTATCACACATATTTATTGTCTGCGTATCTTCCAAGCTTCCAAGTCTTCAGGATGAAACTGCTTCAGGAGAGCCATAGAGGAGGAACATTAGCTTAAAGAAGCCTGGACGGAGAAATAAAAGCGTTTTTGTTGGGGCACCACCATAACAATGAAAAAGAGGGACACAGGAAGGCTAGTGGTATATTCAGCTAAATAGTACTGGACGTATCGAAAACAGAACGTTAAAATCTAAATAAATGAAAATGTCCTTCAATACAGAGTCATCTTATAAACCCAAGAAATGTCACGCTTTCATAAGGTACACCTCCAAAATATGTTCGTAGGAACAAATATGTGATGCGTATAGTTCCGTGCACGAAAACAATAGGTTCCGTCAACATTCCCAGCTTGAAAATAGTTTTATATAGATACATAACATGGAGTTGTTATATACTTAATTAATGTTTTCACATTACAAATATTAATTAAAAACCAAACAATATGGGCCATTATCACGAAAAGCCATTCATACTAGATTTCCGTATAAACCGTTCCGCTCTGGTGACGTACTTCCTTTAAGTTCCTGCTCCGGGGAAAATAACATCCAAGGGACCCGAGCCTCGAGAAAGAAACCCCAAATACGTTGCGTCAGTGCCGCCAGTTACCAACTGCGACGTATTCACTGCAACGCGTAACTCCAAGAAGACACTATGGTATGAAAAAACATTTTCAAAGCTCTAATATTTGACTGTTGTGTTCCCGTTTAACGCGTTAGCATGTTGTGATAGCATTAGCTTCGATTCACATGTGGCAGGGCCGTGTCACTCTGCTCAGTGTAAACAGGGAATATTTGGGTTAAGTCCTTATATGAAAACGACTAGACACCCACCTTCCACAGAGGACGTTTTATACATGTATTTAGATAATGAAAGAACGGGTTATGTAATGTGTCGCAAAGCAGTTCATAGATACGTGCAAAATATGAATTACGTAAATTGTCGATGGGTGTTGCTTTTAACTATAATACTTAGAATCATTTGGTTGGAAAAATTGTTTATGTGGCAAATGTGTTTCTGAAGGCGTTTTTAAATGTTCCAAGTATATGTTAAACAACATTGAGCAGCTGGGTCATGTTGGGTCCACATTACAAGGTTCTTTACAGTAAACGTTATCCTATACTGTATATTCAGAAGAATAAACAAAATCAGAAAGGTGCATTTTTTTCAGTTCATAACATTCATCGTCATTTATTCTTATGTTTTTCTTTTATAGCCCCAGAACGAGCATATTGAGTTGCATCGTAAACGACATGGCTACCGCCTGGACCACCATGAAAGAAAAAGGAAGAAGGAGAGCCGTGAGGCTCATGAGCGGTCCCACAAAGCCAGAAAGTTGATTGGTTTGAAGGCCAAACTGTACCACAAACAGAGACATGCAGAAAAGATACAGATGAAGAAGACGTGAGTATGGGATAGAAAACTGGGTTCATCAATAACACAGATAGCTTTTCTCATTGGGTGGACACACAAAACATAAAAAGCTCAACTAACAAACTGACCTGAAACTTTGGCAGCATCAAAATGCATGAACAGAGGAATACCAAGCAGAAGAACGATGAGAAGACCCCAGAGGGAGCAGTGCCAGCCTACCTTTTGGACAGAGAGGGCCAGACCCGTGCTAAGGTCCTGTCCAACATGATCAAACAGAAGAGGAAAGAGAAGGCTGTAAGTATCCAACATCTGTTTCTCACCACCCTACTTGTCCTGATTGTTATCTTACAGCTTTCACTGTGAAATATTATGCATAACTTTTTAATTCTGTTGAATGGTGTCTAATCAGAAATATGTAATGTTTTCTGTAGGGCAAATGGGAAGTGCCCCTGCCAAAGGTTCGCGCTCAAGGAGAGACAGAAGTGCTTAAAGTCATCAGAACTGGAAAGAGACAAAAGAAAGCCTGGAAAAGAATGGTCACAAAAGTTTGCTTTGTTGGTGATGGCTTCACTCGTAAACCTCCAAAATATGAGCGTTTCATCAGACCTATGGTAAGATGATCTGTTTTTAAGTAAAATGTTTACATGTTATGTGTTCTATGTTGTTTTTTTAAATGTTGTGTCACATTCAGAGTTAAATTGCACATTTCAGTTTTGATTGTGGTGCTTTTCTCTTTACTTTAGGGTTTGCGTTTTAAGAAGGCTCATGTCACACACCCAGAGCTGAAAGCCACATTCTGTCTTCCCATCCTCGGAGTCAAGAAGAACCCGTCATCGCCCCTCTACACCTCCCTGGGAGTCATCACCAAAGGCACAGTCATAGAGGTCAATGTCAGCGAGCTGGGCCTGGTTACGCAAGGAGGAAAAGTTATTTGGGGTAAGTGTTAAAGTTTGTGTAAAAATATCAACCCAGTTTTGTAAATGAATGCTTTGATGTGATTTTCTGTTTTAAAATAATTCAGTGAGCAGTTAATCAATTACCTTCATACAAGGTGTATATAAAAAGCAGCAGTTGTCACTACACTAGTAACTTTCCCATTTAGCAGGTAGTGTCTTGGATAACTTGTCACAGTTTTTCTGTGTAGTGAAGCACAGGTTGATCTATAATCAGGCACTGGTGCTGTTCAATGCATGTGTTTGAGACTTTAAAAGACATGCATCTTTTTTTTTCTGGTTTTGGCAGAAATAAGTACTAGTGGCATTGTAGTGCACTAAATCTTAAAACCAGAAACGGTACTTAAATTTGTTGCTTAAGATAGTTCTCTGCCACTCTCTACGTTTTGGCCTCAGAATAATTTGAATATTGATGCTTGCGAGATGGATGAGAATCTTAACATGAAATTCTTAAAACTATTGTACATATTTCTCAAGGGTCTAGTGTTTTATTAGTAGAATTATCAGATTGGAAGATTTTATTCTGACCAACTGACACATTATTGCAAGAAATGATTGCAAAGTCTGCAAAACTGCAGACATAATGTAAATATAATATTAAAACATGTAATTGTGATGATAGTGATGTAACCTACTTTTTTTTTTCCATTTCCCAGGCAAATATGCCCAGGTGACAAATAACCCTGAAAATGATGGATGCATTAATGCAGTTCTGCTTGTATAAGACTCTCAAACTACTCTGGTTACTCATAATTTACACAAAGATGCAAGGAACTTCAAATCAAAGGACTGTCAGGAAGTGAATGGAGGCAAGTTTTCAACTGTTTTTGGACGCTGGAAGAAAAGAAAATGGGTTTATTTCTGTTAAATTTGATAGAATTAAAGTTGATGTGACACCATCTACTTGTTTTACTCTTGGTTGACTGGTAAATACTCCATATTGTAATTTAAAAGGTAAACAGTAAAACAACCCCTTGTTGATGTCCTGATGGTTAACGGGCATATTTAAAAAATGGCAGGTAAGATTGATGATACTAGCAACTTTAACCGGGATAACGTTTATTTTACTACCTCCCATTCATGGCTGATTCTTTTAGTTTTTTTATTAACAAGTTCTTGTATTTCAGTTCTGCCCGCAACATCTTGAACAAGATGTTGAAACCGTCACTGGCTCTTCTTCATTTTTTAGCATTGGACCTGAAGTTGCACTTTGCACAGGGAGGTGAAGCTAACTGTGAGTTTAATTTTGTAAACAAACAAAGGAAAGCCAGTGCTTAATGATTTGTTTGTGGGAATACTACAATTTGATATTAGTGTATGAGGACGTGGTAAAGGTTGGACTGGTGTGATCATTTATACTTTGTCCATAGATAGTGGCTGTATAACTTCAGTCAATACTGGAAAATGGTAGAGTACAGTCTAGCAGTGTAACCGGCGCACATTTGACAATTATACATTAAGTAAACACAATTATTTAAATTCTTTCTTGCTCAAACTGCAGTTGGATCAGCTGCATCTGTTACTTTGCGCTTTTCATTCTGATGTGTGCATCAGTAATGGTGACCCTGGTAAAGCGTATTTGTGATTTAAAAGAAAAACGAAAATTACAAAAAGGTTGCTTAAAAAAAGCTTTAAATCCACACCCACAGTCTTCTCCACATAAGGTAACTATACCCAACTAGAGTTGTTTTTTTAGAAAGTTCTTACACACTTTAAAATCAATACAATTCTTTTTCACAATGTATAGGTAAAACGTCCTGAATGAACCCTTTTAAAAGTCAGAGTACAGCTAAATCAAACTTGGCTGGATTGGGGAAAACCAAACAAGATTAAAAGTACTAAGAGTACCCCTCTTAATTTTAAACTGTCTTAAAAAAAATACTTTTTGGAAATTGCACTCTGTTGTGAGAATACAATGCTGAGTTCATGCTTATTGTTCTCCTGCACCTCCAAATATAGTGTTGAGGAGACCTAGTGTTATTTTGCGTAATGTCAGGTAAATGTACAACTGGATATCTCAACATTTAATCAACTATAGACCCAAAGATGCATTTAAAATGTATCGATTAGATGTGGCAAAACGGTATTAAAAAAACCTTGCTAATGATAGCTTTAAGATGATACAATTTTCAGCAACATCTATTTTTGTACTCAAATGGTAAGACTTCCCACATTGACCGTTAATAAACTTCTCTAAACAGTGGACATGTAAAATAAAGACTGGTGTGAAAAACATGATCGGCAATTAAGGCAGGTGTTCTCCATTAAACCAAACATGGTGATTACAAATTTGAAAAAATAATAATCGCTGAACAGTGGCGTGTCATATTTTCTGACCTTGAATCTATTCTGAAAGACAGCGGTTGAATCGTTCAACTGGTGCTGTGTTTTTTTTTGTTTGTTAGCCCCTTCAATCAGTGTCAGGCTAGTGCAACACTGGGGAAGGCCAGTTGACATTCTCTGAGGATCCCAAAAAGAAAACCCTCCGAGACCTCCAAAGTCTTCAGCAGGCTTGACTTCCTCTCTTTAGTCATTAGACTGACGGCAGTTTTCTTAAAAAAAAAAAAAAAAAAAAAGTGCACATAGTGTCAGAACGAGTTACTTCATAGGTAGTAGTCCAACTTGCTCTCTATGGTCTTGCAGCCTTTGACAGAAAAGACTCTTTCAGATTTGGGGAAATAGACCAAGTCTCTGGCCACCATTTCGGCCACTTCCGGGTTTGGCTTATGTCCTCTGGCTCTCATCTCAGCCATGGTACACTGGATGACGTGTTTGTACTCCAGAGGCAGCAGTGGTACAAAGAAGTCCACCAGGTTCTTGTCGATCAAACTTGTACGAAAAAAGCCACCTGTGGGGAGATATTGAAAGAAAAATTCCAGTAAATTGTGACATCTTTATCATCGAGACACATTTTCATGTTATTTTTACTCACTGTTGTTGTTGTTGAACACGGATAGAGAGAGCAAGGTTTCCAGGTCTTTGAGCTCGATCTCTTCTCGGTTTTGTCCTGCTTTCCAGAAATCTAACGCCGTTTGTGCGATGTTGTCGCCCCCAGCATTGCTTTGAGAAAAATCAAATAGGGTTGACATATTAGTTCTACGATTTTGTTCTCAGACATGAATAGGGTGGATCTTCTGGATTATCTGAATACGAAATCATCTTTTATGAGCGCTTTAAGCCTTGTACCTGAGGAATATAAAGATGGCTTTCCGATACGAAACTCCATCCAGCTTTTCGTAGTAGTCTAGGTATGGCTTGATGCTGTCAATCAAACCTGGGTGCATCTTGTCCATCTCATCAAATATGAACATGGAGCGTTCACAGTTGGAAACATTGCCTTTGATCCAATGTTGTAACTGAGACTGAAGAGAAACAGCAGCGCATTTTATTCATAGAGGGCTGGAAAATAACAATGTGACTGATTCAAGTGAGAGTAAAAGGAATCAATCTAAATGTGCTCCATACCTTGTAGACAAGGTATTGACTTTGATGTGGGAAGTGAAGAGTAGATGTGAAAACATGGACAAAGCTGCTCGCCATTCCTTCCTTGTAGATGTTTTCAGCAATCAGCTTACTTATATAGTTCTTCCCTGTGCCAGTGGACCCGTGCAGAGAAAGCACCAGGGGCTTCTTCGGGTTGCTATTGGTCATGAATCCATTCACGGCTTTTAAGATGATGCGTGACGCCAGGTGCTGTCCGAACAGCTTTCTGTCCAGGTCAAACTTGAGACCTAGAGAGTACACAGCAGAAAGTGGCGTCGGCGTGAACGGCTGCAAAAAGCTGGCTTTGAAATGTACACTTTTGTTGCACTCAGACTCTCAGGCAGGTTGATCTACCGGTTCTTAAACTAGGTGGAAATCATTTAACGCTCCGTTGGACATTTGTGCACCGAAACGAACCGTTTGTGTAACAATGATTTCACTTGTGAGTGGAGCAACAGCACGATTGCAGAGAGCATTCAGCAAGCTCAGACCCAGAAATAAGATCTGAAGGTGGCTGACCTGGTGACCATGGTGGTCAGAGGATTTCTCATAAGGAAATATGACAATAGGCTTCGGTGTGAAACATTTCCTCTACACACCGAACGTTCGATCACGTTAAAGGAAGGTGCAGGTGATTACCTGTTGCATTGAAGACTATCCACTTGGAACTGCAACTTTCATAAAAATAATTGTAGATCGTTGGGCCCAGAGATGCACCGATACCAACCAACACTGTTGTTGTCAACGGATCAAACGTCTTTACCAGCACACCAGTTGTCGCCAAAACGTATATCAACAAATACACGCGTGCCACTTTCATCGTCAAAACTTCTAAATTTCAGACATCGGTCGTTATATGCGATAAACATTAAAAAGAACGACGAAGCTACGCTAATATAGCAAACTAGCTTATGAACAACGCGGAACTGCCTCATACGTCATTATCACGCGACAAACACAGAGTTCCGTCCAACTCGCCGCAAAATGGGTTTGCCGTTATGCCATACAACTGAAAGATGACAGTCAGCGTCAGGTGTTTATGCTATTGTTGTGGTCGTTTTGCGAACAAACTGTGACAAAAAGGGCATCAAAACACTGGTTTAGAGAGGTTGCAGCGTGAGAAGTGGGCTCGGATGAGTCACAGCTTGTGAGGCAGCCACACGTTGTCGTTTACCTGTGACGTTGAAGTTGATCCACGTTGGTCGGCAGCACTCGTGGAAATAGTAGAAGATGTTCTGGTAGTTGGCTAAGACCGCCGTCAGAGTGGCAGCCATGCCAACCGCGATGCTGGTGCTAATGGGCTCGATGGCCTGGGCCAACACACCAGAGGTGAGCAGCAGCCACAGCAGCACGGCGTGTCGCTTCCTCGGCTTCATCTCCGATTTCTCAAAGAGAATAGTGGAAGTTAAAACCGTGAGAGAAGCAAGGCTGTGCAGATTGTACGAGAGGAGGAGTAAGAGGAAGCACCACGACTGTCAGGAGTGCGCAGGGTGACGTCAGAGTTCAAAGGTTCGTTTCAATCACTGCATCTGCTGTACTGTTGTTTCATATATGTACATACACGCATACATACGAACTTACATACCTACTACCATTCATGTACAATAGTTATAGCATCTTCTTGTTGTTTATTTGTTCTATAGACATTTTGTTTATTTTATTTGACACCCGTTTAAGTGTGCTGCTGTAACGTCGACATTTCTCATTGGGGATAGATAAAGATAGATAAAACTACATGAGTGATTGAAAAAAGCAGCTTAAGTGGGCAATCAGGTGGTCAGTATTTTGGGGGGAAATGGCTGACTTTTATATTATTGTAGATTATAAGGTGATTTAAGGCAGACAAATTGAAGGTTAGACCTTGATTTTTTTCTGGGAAACCTTTTACCGCTCTCACATTTTTATTGGAAAATAATGTGCTCAATTGACTCGGTGGTGAAGTTATGAACACTATGATAAATACGTCTTTTACACTGAATTGTTATGATTTGATTTTTAAGTTGTCGCTATTGTGAATGTTGTATTAATGTGTTTATTAAATTCTCTCACTGACTTATTTGATGCAGTTTATTTTATTCTCCTCAAACTTGTTTTGGGTGATTTTGTTACCGTTTGAATGTGGAGGTTTAACGGTGTTTTTAAAATGGTTTGAAAATATATACGTTCATAATTTTAACACTGGGTGTCGCCAAAGCCCAATTAAACTAAAGACACCATAGGTCCAATATGGTGAACACAAGTTAAATAAATCTTAAAACATAGCTCTTACTTTACCAAGGAAAATGTGCATCACACATTTTTACTTCCATCTCATTTGATCATATGTGTGTTAGTATTTGCGCGTGTCTTCAATCTCCTCTTCAAGGACATCAGAACAGGGTTCACTGCTGAGCTCCAGATGGGACCTTTGGATTCAGGCCTTGAAGCAACTGCACCTGGAAATGATGCCTGATATGGAGCCGCCGTAAAGCCGCGTGTGGGGTAAATATTGCAACATCCAGTCTGTGTAAGTCCCCATACAAAAATGTGTAGTGAGATGTGAGTTTTTAAAGCTGGACTGTTTTTACATTCACTCACTGAATGAAGAAACAGTTTCCCTAAGTTCGTTTTAAATCAGAGCTAATGACATGTACACATATATGCATGGCTTTGTGACCTCTAACCAGTTTAGAGCTAATTCTCTAATTTACAAAATTTGGATATTGAAACCAGACTTTGAAATAAGTAGGATGTTTCTCATGTCCATTGTCCACTCAGTCATAAAATATATTATTATTATATTATAATATATAGAAAAAATAGGTAGAGGTGGTGTTTTTTGTATTAAAACTTGTCTGAAAAGGATCTTTTAAGATCTTTAACATCCATCAGAAATAAAGCTTCTTTGGTGACTGTGCGTGTCTGCACACATTACTTGTTTTTTTGACTGTTTACAAGTAGATACACAGCACATAAACCTCATGCTGAGGTGAGGTGTCAGGTTAACAGCCTCAGAGGCTTATTAATAGCTGAATATCCGCCCTCACATCACGCACGCACATGCACTCTCCCCCTGTTTATTCACACTCATGACCCAAACCTCCCTTCAAACCCTTCAAACCCTTCAAACAAACCACGATTCATGCATTATTACCACTAGCCAATAAAAAAATAAATAAAATAAAAAAGTATTCCTCTGGGTGTTTGCTCAATGTATTGTATTATCAATTCATTGACCAGTTATATTACAGTTTAGATGAAGGTGACAACTTTCGATTGTCTTGTTTGACCAAAAATCCCCAAATATTCCGTTTAGAGATTTACAAAAAAAAAAAAAAAGCTTCATAAAATACAGACTGAATGAACCATTTACCAAAAAGTACTGTAGATCAACTAATTAATTCATACCTAGGTAAGTATGACTGTATTGGACAGGATGATTGTTGAATTCCATTGACCAGTTATATTACAGTTTAGATGAAGGTGACAACTTTCGATTGTCTTTGTTTGACCAAAAATCCCCAAATATTCCGTTTAGAGATTTACAAAAAAAAAAAAAAGCTTCATAAAATACAGACTGAATGAACCATTTACCAAAAAGTACTGTAGATCAACTAATTAATTCATACCTAGGTAAGTATGACTGTATTGGACAGGATGATTGTTGAATTCATGCAGATTGAGTACAGCAGGCTACAAATGGAAAAATAAACTAGTCGAAGGCATTTAAATCTATAGATTTACACTCTTCATATTGAATTTTAAGACTTGATCTCAGTTAAATTCAGGGTCCTCTAATTTTAAGACATTTGACATTCAAAATGTTAAAATATACAGCTATTCTAAAATATTATACACCGCCCCTTGTCTTTGGCTGGTTCACATGGTACGGCAGCAGAAGCAGCTCCTTGTTTTTCCTGGTTGACTTCCGTTATATCTGACTCTGATGCTTTTGTATCTGTTGCTTCTAAATCAGTTTGTTGTACAGCCGTTTCACTTCTCTCCTCTTCCTCTTCTCCTGTAATGTCAGAAGCAGATTGTTCCATGTTTCTGACTCCACTTTCAGCTTCAGGGGCCTCATTTTCAGGTATAGCAACTTTAAAAGGCAACGGCATTGCCTCCTCTCCATCTCCTTCGTCTGCAGTCTCCCCTGGTGACGCTGTCTCTTTCTCCTCCACCCTCTGCTCCTTACCGCCAGCCTCTTCTTTTTCCTGTATAATCATGTCAACTGGAGTCAGAGGTGACAGGTCCAGACTTGTCTTAGGAGAGGATGTTGCCTTTTTCCTGGGAGGGGCCAGTGGCGTTTCTTGTTTCCGCGGTGTCTGATCTGAATACTCGCTGATGTCTTTCCCGGGGTTTGTTGGATGATCCTCTGTACCCCAGTCTGGTTCCTCTGAAGGAAACTCCATGCTCGTGATGCTCACTGAATCTGCTGGGATTTCAGCCACTTTTCCCACTTTTATGCTGACACTTTTGCTTGTCTTAGCTTTGCTCTTTTGTGCTGATTGTACGCTGTCCTCCTTCAGTGATCGAGAGAACTCTACATCACATGGTGAGGAATTGGCGCTGGACCTGAAAAAGTCTGTGATTTCCTCCTCTGAGTTTGGCACTTCACCTTCTCCAGGCTTTGACATAAAACTGTAATTATACAAATCTTGAGTCAAGGTCCGAGCACCGTCTTCTGGGCCTTTTTCTTTATCAGTTGGTTCCACCTCCACTGCAGGAGTTTCATCTATCAGGGCATACTTCTCTAAATATCCCCTGGCCTCCCGATCTGAATGCCTGCTGTGGAAGGACTTCTCAGAGGTCAAACTTTGGGTGTCCTCCTCCTTTTGACGACTGCCTATTGCTTCTTCGTACAGGTCCGTGTAATGGAAGGCCATGGCTTTGGGTTCCTCCAGCAAAATGGGGTCGATGATTTTGCGAGGTCCATCGGGTAGAAAAATTGGAGTCAGAATGTCTTCTTGGCTTCCGAATAAAGTGGACCCACTTGGTTTGGATGGGAGCCTCATGGGTACACCTTTGACTTCTCTGTGTAGATCTTTGGAGGAGTAGGTGTCCGTACCACCATAGAAGACGTCATCGAGAAGCTCGCTGGTGATTTCCTCTAGACTGATTGTGTCTGACCTGTCGCTATCCACAGCTGCTGAGGTGGTTTCTTTACACTGCGCTATTCTTTCTGAATCCTGACTCCTGGCGGTATCATCAGATCCTGGTTCCATTTGTCCATCTGCATTCACACCGGGGCTTCCTGGAGCCTGGGCATCGATCATCGTGAACGCCTCAAAGTAGTCCACATTCCCCGCCGTTCCTCTGCCTGGAGGTCTGGCCACTGGTGCCCCCGGTGGGTCCATCACATATGGCTGTATCGCTTCAGCTCTGACTGCAGCCAACATTATGGAAGTGTTTAAGTCCAATAGCTCACTATCATTGGTATCCTCACTTGCTTTAGGAACAGGGCTCTCCTCCAGATAGGACAGGTTGTCCACCATTTCTTTGCTTTCCTCTTCATCCACAGTAGCTAATTTAGGTGGAACTACAATGTTGAGGATTTCAGAGCCTTCAGACACTAAGCTAAACAGCCATTTATCTTTATCTACCAGAGGCTCAGTTAGTTCTTCTTCTGATCCTTCTCTGTTTTTCACATTTGGCTCTGAGAATCCTACTAATTCTGGCCGCCCTGAGATGTTCTCAGTGCTGTCTACAAAGTCCTCCCGATGTCTCTTCGTGCCACTTCCCCTCTCTTTGGTTTTCTGCCGTCTGGAACTCAGCTCTTCGTCCATGACAAAGATTATCTTTCCTGCTGGAACAGAACCAGGACGTGCTGCAACAGGGGAACCAAAATCCACTGCTGGGTTTCCAGCTTCAGATGCCCATGGTGTGTTACAGCGACTGGGGGTCGTCTCCCATGCAATCCCGCTGTCTTCGCCTTGCATAGTTACCATGGAGAAGGAGGGGTCCATCATCAGGCACTGCATCTTAGGTCGGACATTGTCATCATGGACAGCCTCACGTAAACTGGAAACACAGATATTGTCACCATGCATGAATGATGTTAGTGACTGGGCCTCATGCGGGAACATTTTTATCCTAAACCTTTTCATTTCAATTTGCTGATCCAAGAATCACCGAACTCTGCACAATGACTTAACAACCTTGTAAATTGCCTAATTTAGCCGGTTGAACACCATGTTCTCTTGAGTAGGACAGTATTTGAAAGATTTGAAACATGAAGGGGAACTGAAAGAGTGAAAATATTTTAAGTTCCAATTATGTTTCATCACGGAGCAATACTGTCACACTAATAAATCACGATTAATAAAGTAGACCAGGTTTAATGGAACTATGTTGCAAATAGTCTTGCTAGAGATGACAGTAATAGAGATAAGTACCAACATATTATAAAGTAAGTGTAAGCAACTTATGTTTAACACCACCTGGTTCAGATGAGGGTTCTAAAATATATGAATCTGAAATTGTGAGATGATTTTAGAACTTTGAATTTTTAAACTGCAGAGTTCTGTTGTTCAGCCTACCTCGGACAATATAATATAAATATTTCAGTATAACACAAAACAATGTAACAGCAAAAATAAAAAAATATGTAAAAAAAATTATTGAGTTCACCCAACACTCCTTAAAAACAGTTTTAAAGAACAGTTCATGCTGACCCTCATGATTTGTTGATTGTATGGGACTGAATGAAGTTGGTGTTTCCAACTGGAGCCTAATGTCTATACAGGCACTATATATACACTTAATTAGACACACACAGGTCAATAACAGATGAGTTACTTGGGATTAGTTGTCTTTTTTCACATGAACTACTAATGCAAAAACTATAAAGTAAACAGCATGACGAAGAAAACGGTGGCTATAAGCTGTTGCAATGCATTAAGAATCAGAATTTACTGAGCTGCACCTGTTTCGAAGGTTCTCCACTTCATCACCGGCATCCGGGTTTTGCTCAGTAATATCTTCAGGTGTTAACACTGTCATCTCAGCGTCAACATCTGACCGCTTAGAATCTTCTGTCACATTATCCATTATCGTAATATTTTGATGAACTTGCTGAAGCCTCTCACCACAAACCAGTGCTGCTCTGTCGATCACATTCTAAAAAGTGCGCCTGGGTCTAGTCTTCATGCTCAGCCTAATCTTGAAATAGAAAACGAGTCTTCCAGTGTTTCATCTGAAGCATTTAGAACATGTAGGGAGGTTAATTTGTCATCTGTTCACACTCCCCGAACCCTTGTATTTGGGATGTGCAATAAAGCAGGTTAATCCGAGTTAATAAATTGTAGCCTAAACATAATCTGAACTGCGAAAAAAAGCAGCGGCATGATGTTAACGTCTAAGTCTAAATATAATTTTTTGCTGCTTGCCTATATCCAGTGTCATGAGTCTGCAAGCTTGCCAAAGGCAGAAAGAAGGTACACTTTGGTCACTAGTTGTGCAGTAATGGTAAGAAATCACATAAATCCCACATCAAACTTTAACAGTAAACAGTGAGGAAAACAAAATGGGTATATCAAGTTTGTGCACCACCACCTCAACCTTTAACACCAATTTCCTCCATTGGCAAATATGTATGGGCTACTGTGCAACTTTCCTTAAACAGTTATGTGTGTTTGTGTTAAGGAATCTACTTTTAATGATCCCTGACCTACCTTTTTCAAAAATTGTCACCCTTACACCTGCTTATTTTCATCTTGCAGTATGACAGGGATACTATGTGGCAAATGAAAGAGCTGAGGAGTTGGGCAGAGTTACGTCAACGTGTTGTATCTGGGCAAAAAGTTGTCGTGCAAACCAGTCTGAACGACCTTTACCTTTGATAACATGCACTTATTTTCCTAATACACTGTGCCACTAATTTCAGTTAATTAATAATTCAATTCATTCATTTAATGTGATTACTTCAGGGGTACTATAGCCTACTGTTAAAGTGTTGAAGTACTTAATTTGCCACATTATTTGACAAAATATGTTCCTAGTTACGTATACAGTATAGTTTACATATATAACATTTATAGTAAGATATTAAAATGTTTCTTCTTGCTCCACTTTACACACAAGTAAAATATCAAATATTACTGGACTTGCGAAACTGGAAAATCTACTTTCAATCATTTCATTGTTTAGTTTATATTTGCTTATTTAAAGGTACTCTTACTTGAGCTCACTGGTGGGCCTTTATATATCCTTCCCCTTAACACACTTTATACATTCAGCTTGTGAACAATAACCCTCATGAAGGAGCCAGATTTCTTGCAAGTTCAAGCAGTGTCAAAGTAATGTCGTTGGCTTTTTTTGGACACAAACACTAAGGAGACATGCTTTCTACCACACTGCAGTGCAGGTATCCCCGCATTTAATTAGGAAACCATGGCAGAGGGTGCAATGGGGTACACAATAATAAGAGTGCCCTGTGTAGTTAGGGGGACCCCATTGAGTTTATTCCACTCATGAATGAAGCAAACAGATGACACGTGACACGCCACTTCGTTGTATTCCATGCTGGATGATATAGTGGTCGACACCGGAAATGATAAACCAATATCGCCAGTTACGTCAAAAACCTCAGCTGGTAGCGTAGTGACGTCGTCCCATCAGAGATCCCTTGGAGCGGCGGAGGACGGAGCCGATGGATGAGCTGAGGGGGGCTGACAGAGGGCACACGGGCCGGTGAAGGATGAGAGGATGAGCCGGCCACCTTGTCCTCAGCGCAGAGCCGCGATCCCACTTTAGGCGACGGTACGAGTGAACAAAAAAAAAAGATTACGGAGACGTCCGTGCCCTTAAACAACCGTCGCGAGATAATCTGCTGGAGGATGTGATGCCGGAGGCTGGAGCATGCACCGACTAGTCCACGCATTTTCTCCAGAAGCATGGGCGGTGAAGCCCTGCCGCGAAAGAAGATGTCCGCTCTGAAGGACTTATTCTGCGGCTGGGAAACTCGCTAATCCCGGACGGTCTTGGTCCTGGGGGTGGTGGTGGTGGCGGCGGCGGCGGCGGCGGGGCAATTTGATGGCAAAGCCAGGACGGCACAGAGGACAGAACCAGCGACCAACCCCGGGATTTCTGAATAGACGTTTTCATCTAGATTGATTTTTTTTTTCGTTGGTTTGTTTAATGGTTAAGGACAAGTATATCCGCATTTACTGTAGTCAGCAGCAGTTAACGGCAAGCAGATTAGCAACCAGCAGAGAGCGTCCACGCTGCCTTTCGACTTTTTTTTTTACTATGTATTTTTGACAAGTTAGCTTCACCAATCCGAGTTCCACTTGGCCACAAACCACACCGCCCGCCCTTGTCAGTGGGAGTTCACGTCGTTAATCCTCGCACGGGCTCACAACCAAGGCGTTTTACTCCGCTAGCTAACGGTAGCAACCAGTGCCAGCTTGTCAAACCGGGTCAAAACCGAGCCAGCACCGCCACCGACATGTACCCAACGGCACCAACACAACGGCAACCACCACAAGTCATGTCGGACTGAAACAGCGCCGTGGCTCCACCGGCCGTGAAGTCACAGCAGCATCCAGAGCGGCTTATTAGCACTCGGGGAGAGAGGGGACCAGAAAGCTGAAGCTAACCGCCAGTCCCTTCCGATACCAACCTCAGAAGCACTTTTCGACCCACTTTAGACCCTGTATCCAGCAACAATGGGGTATGTAACTGCACAACTGTGAAATGCTAAACCTCTGAATTCTCCCTCCACATGCCAGGGTGTGACTGCTGACTTGTTGTGGTTGATTACAGCACAGCAGCAGATTATAGCAGGGTGTCAAAGCTAGCCACCCGTTGCTAAATGTGTGAAGTACTCCTGTCACCCCTGTCAACCTGGCAGCACGTGGGAAAAGTACGTGTACACATTGCCGAGCCCTCACAAAGTGCCCCCCTAAAAAAGAATAATCCAGCACGACATACAGCAGCTGTCCATCATTATGTCGAACCAGAGGCTCCATACGCTGAGAGTTCAGATTACAGAAGCCTACAGATTAGACCGAGCAGAGACGGGCTCCTGATCGTGAATTTATGGCAGGAGACGGGTCAGAACGCAGCATATTGTGCCACAGTGTGGTCCAAATGGTGACAGGGATAATAATCAGTAGCTTTTAACAATGAAAATCCAGCAAAAATCTCATTTCATTTCTAAAGGTTACTGGATGCTACTGTTGGTGACTGAGAACAGGGTCAAATCAGTGCACAATATGGTACAGTATGATTCAAATGTTGTTTAGGAAGTTAGACACGTGTAATGTTGTTGTTTTTTCCCAGTGTCCCAGGCAGGAGATATAGTCATAAAAGCGTGTTGCAATTCATTTTCTATGCTGTCGGAGCGGGATAAACCTCTTAAAATCAGCATCAGGACCGTAATGATCTCCCCTGCACTTGGGCCGTGTAATGCATGTGTGGCTGAACCTGCAGATGTATGGTGATTCTCCCGATCACGAGCGACCTAGTTCTTACTCCAGATGAGAGAAGATGATGTCGCATGTGATTGGTTTGTTGTCATATTGTGGTGGGAGGATGGGGCGGGGAGGCAGCGACGGGGTGAACCGCTTACCGCCTCATGCCAAGCACATCCTCTGTAATTCTCAAGGCCAATGGCTATAATCCAGTCTACAATCAATTCGTCAGGCGCAGAGAGGGAGCCTGCCCGATGGGTGCCCTCGCCCCTTAATTAGCCCCGTCAGACTCAGCTGTTCTGGGAAGTGCTGGAGCTTTTGTTCTTGTATAATAGAGGATTGTAAACGAGCTGTCCTCCGAAAACTGT
Organism: Colistium nudipinnis; assembly: GCA_016785305.1. Lineage (NCBI taxonomy): Eukaryota > Metazoa > Chordata > Actinopteri > Pleuronectiformes > Rhombosoleidae > Colistium > Colistium nudipinnis. The sequence goes on along the minus strand of JAFBJU010000476.1, from coordinate 239,467 downwards.
GCCCGCATTTGGAATACAACTGTCCAGACAATATTGTCTCCTGCACCGCTCAGGCGTGTAGGTTGGAGATTGTGTTGAAGTCGGTTGATTTAGTAATTGCAGCGATGGTCATTCTTTCATGCTTTTATAGACTATATGCTTAATTAACCAAAAAATATATAATAATTGTCAATTGCAGCCCTGAATTGGGAGCAGCAGGAAGCGTGAGCCAAGCCTAAAACGATATAAAAAAACAAAACAATGAAAGTGATAAGTAAAGATCCAGTATGTAGGTAAAAGTACCGGTGAAACAGGCAACACATTTCATATCGAAGTAAAAATATTGCATGTGAGATGTTTGATGATTTTTGTTTTTATGTTTATGTGATAGTGACAGTAGAGACATGATAGGTAATGTGAGGAGTGAGAGAGAAGAAGAGGGGAAACAAAGCTGAAACGTGGATCAGGGAAATTGCACCTAAATGTCACGCCATAGATACTGCTGGTAAATGTGTGCATGATGATTTCCTCTACCCATTCGGTTTTTGGCCTATGAAACCCCAGGAAATGCTGGTGATGATGTGTTGGATACAGGCGTAGTGTGACTCACTGTTCCCATGCTCCCAGCCAATGGTGTGTGACTTATGTAGGCACATCTTTTTCCATAACTTCCTTAATTTCTTGTTAGCTTCCTTTATAATATTTTTTCATAAAGGTCAAAGGGAAGTGCACGGACAGGGACACGCTTTTGTGTCGGCCAACATGGTCTTTGTGTATAATCGTCTGAATACACATGCTCCTCTGTGTGTGCCTCTGAAAGCTCTGAGTGCTGTGTATGGCATATGGGTGTTTTAGGCCTGAGGTGCCTTGCCAAGCCCCCGCCGCCTCCCTCTGCGAGTGGGTTAAGGGACGGGCGCGCTGGGATGGGATTGGGCGAGAGAGCATGTGGGAAGGACGGGGAGACACAGTTGGAGGATGTTCACGGCTCATCACCAACCCTGAGACACGGGCTGTTTCCATGACGACACGGGCAGCAGTAGTTAAGTTGGAAATGTGGGGTTATTAATCATGTGATAGACAGGAAGTTTCCTCTTGTTGCGGTCATATTACTTTGATTTTAGTGCAGGTGATGAGTGTTTAATCTTTTATAATGGTAGCATGAATTGATATGGCGGAGAATGATTTCAGTGTGGATTCAGAAACAGACTAAGCGTGTTATATTTGGCGGGAAACAACAAGGTGTTGTGTCCTCGGCGACACGGTAACGCGTCCTGTATATAGTTAGAATCTTGACATGTTTGTGTCTCAATCACACACGACGCACATCTTTGTGTGCCACCGTGCAAACGATTATCTGTGAACTGCAAGCGGAGAACTGCTGATTTGATAGCATCTGTGGTCAGATTCCTCTGTCCAAGCACTTTGAGTGTCATTGAGACTTGCATACCGCAGTACACTTCATTGTGAAAAGGGATTATAGGCTAACAATCACCACACGCTCTCATTGAGACACATCGCACCGGGGCCGATTTTGAACTAGGCCACGCTGTCCGACTGTCAACGACACCGTGAAATATAAAATCACCTGCTATAATTTGGTCGAAGGTCAGTGTTTCTCTACATAGGTGGAAAATAAGGGACTGAATTTCTGAGTTTGTACTGCAACAGTAACTAATTTACACTTTCAAAGAAAAAAACGTTTTCAGACTACCACTATATTTAGTAAAAAACTAAAATACTTAGCAGGATGGCATTCCAAGACGAAAAAGGATACAATACTATGCAGCCGACACATGTGCAGGGTGCACACATTTTGACACTTTACAACACTTTACAACATAACAAACTTATATGTTTTTGCATATTTGGTATTGCGGCAATCCAAAGTAACAAAGTAATCAGGTTAAATGACTTTAATGTTTTAAGAGGTAACCAGACAATCACAGGGATTGATGTATGCTCACCGAGGGTGCTCGCTGGGATGTGATGCTCGTCCACGTCTTTGTGGGCTCAGCTTCTGGATTACTTTTTGAAAGTAACTATATATATATGTGTGTGTGTGTGTGTGTGTGTGTATATGTGTATCACTACTGTTGAGCTGACCACTTGCGCGAGCTGGTGTTAATCGTATGTACACACCCTAACATTGCCACCATCTCTGATTAACTCTCTGTCTTTAAATAACATCTGCTGAGTCCCCAGCCAGCTGACTTAACTAACACACTGAGACATGACGAGAGCTTCCCACAGAGGACCGATCTCTGTGTCCCAAATTTAGTTTCTTCCATATTTACTTCAGTGGCGAACTGCAGTATAGCGTGAATGTAGCTACAATCACTCGTTTGATCCACATTTACCTTGTTTGTTTGTATAGTTGTGCAGGATGAAAGAGGAAGGTAAAAGATAAGATAAGATAATCCTTTATTGTCCCACAGTGGGGAAATTTGCATTTAAAAAAAAAAAAAAAGGGATTACAGTTATGGATAGATAGATAGGTAGTAGTTTATTGGTCCCAAGTTGGGAAATGCTTGTCCTACAGCAGGTTAATGGGCAAATACATATAAATATATACAGTATATTAACACTAAAGATATACAATACAAAATGCACAATATAAAATAGATAATAAAGTTTTTGGTTTTATTATCAATGTTCCTGACGGTTAATTCAGTCCATATTATTTTTGTTATAATTATTGTTACGTTATAGTCATATATTTGACAATGTGTAGTGATGTCGTCTGCGATTTCATGTTTCATCATTGTAGAATAGTTATGAATATTTAATGGGTATTATCTGTACCCACATACTGGATCTGTGGCCATATAGATATTTTCCACTGAAATTCAAAGACATTCTTTCTGGTTTGATTTCAGCTTTTAAAGTAGCATTTGGAAAATGTGTTTTCTTTCAACGGCGTAATATTATCCTTAGACTATAAATACTTTTTCAAATCTGTCTTCATTTGGAGCTGGATAACGTGACTTGTTCGTGCATCAGTCCCATGTGATGAGACTCTCTCTCTCTTGAAATGAAAACTTGGTATATTTCCCAACAGAGTCTGTGCATCTTCAGGCAAAAAAACTGCTCCGAATTTGTTGTGGCTTGCCATACAACATTCGGACATGTATAGCTTGTTTTTCCCTTATCCCTTTAAGACCATGGGAGCTTTTCATACATAGAAAACATTTGGACGTGGTCCAGAGGCTGCTGATCCCCCTGTATGTGGGGAGAGGTGCTTCCAGGTCACCCTCTCTACACTATGCTCTGTTGGTCAAGTTTGACCTGCACACTTTCACAGAGGGTAGGCCTGAAACTTAACAGCCTGCCACTTTTCTATCCCCAGATCCTCTAAGCAGGTCACTCACAGCTGCCTTTGTGACAAATCAGTGATGTCCAACGACAGTTTACCTGAAAATGAACACGAAAACTCGGAAGGGCACCAACTCTATTCTCAGCATTGATCTGAACGCCCATGATGGTTTTTGCTCTAATCAATTGACCTATTGTTTGTTAATCAGCCTAATCCTTGCACTTTTATGCAAGGTGCCCAGGAAAGCTGCACCAGCATCGGGGAGAGTCACTGATTTTTTTACAATCTCAGGGATTGATGTATGCTCCCTAATGGTCCTCGCTGGGGTGTGATGCTTGTTCATGTCTTTGTGGGCTTTTATTATTATTATTATTATTATTATTATTTAAGAAGTAGGAAAAAAAAATAGCACATGTGCCCCTCTGGTTGCCGCTTTTAGAAAATGCTTGATTTGATTGAATCTGCCAATTTAAGTCAGTGGGTTTCCAGAAAGAATCTCTCTGTGTTTATTTCCTCCTCTGCTTCTCCAGCACACAGGATACACGATATTATTTTCTATTCAGTGCTACTCCCTGGTGTTCTAGTGGTCTAACGACCATTTGGTTGCCCACATTTTATAGTTTTATGATTGTTTGCAAGAAGGTATTTTATCAGCCTTCCAAAAACTTTTATTTTTTGCACACAAAACTCAATTATTCAAAAATGACTATGATGGTTTATTTACATTAGAGAAAATTGCAGCATGTATGTATTGTTATTTATACATCATCATAGCTAATATTTCTTACACCAAGTCTGCATATACATTGCTAATTTGAGGACGCTGCAGTAGAATGATCAGCTTGGAGATTCTGTTTTGTATCAGTCTGTTCGACACACAGTCTACGCCACGAGTTTGACTGCAGGCTTAAAGCATATAGTATAGCCAGACATTCATTTCTCCATCTCTCCTTACTTTTCTCTCCTTATTTCCCCCTCTCTCTTCAGGGAGCAGCCCATATTCAGCACACGGGCCCACGTCTTCCAGATTGACCCAAACACCAAGAAGAATTGGGTTCCCACAAGTAAACATGCAGTCACAGTGTCCTACTTCTTTGACAGTACCAGGAATGTCTATCGCATCATCAGCCTGGATGGATCTAAGGTGTGTACAAGTCTAGCAGTGAGTACCGTGTCTGTTTATTTATTTGTGTGGGTTTTTAACGGTAAGGCATTGTTGTTCCAGTTTAATTTGGTTTTTGATTTTGTCTCGTCCTCGTGATAAAATGATAAAAATCAAATTTTCTCCATCTGAAAAGAGTTTTTACACCTTTTCCAGAGTGAAAAGAACAGGAAACACCTTTCTGCTTGACCATCACATAAGTGCTGATTTTGTTTTCCTGAATCAACCACATGGGGATCAGCAAACAACATGGGGATTCATCATGAACAATAATTAAAAACATATGTTTTTAACAGTATATCCCGCATCAACTCCCTTGTGTCTGGCTTGTTTTCCTCCGCCTGGCCTCCATGCTGAGGGATTAAAGAGGCGGCTTGGCCTGTCATATTTATGTGGCAGTTATAATTTTAGTCTTGAGAGAGTTGCAGAGGTGGAGTCGGCATGGTTATGTAAGATCCTCTCCGGGGGACTAGTCTGTTGTCGAACCAGCAAGTTAGCCGTGCTGTGGTCAGCTGGAAATAGCAAAGATTGGGTGTGCTGGTGCTGCAGGAGATTATCATTTAAACAACAATAAGTGTTGTCAACGAAGAAAAAAGAATTGAAGATTGAGACAGATGCCACGCAAATAATTTTTTTTGTCTGTCTGTCATGCTTGGCAAGTTCAGAAATCGGAAAAATGTTTTAAAATGAAAGCACGTGTGGAAGTGAGTCCAGTTAAATGTGTGCCTCTTAAATAAAACATTTCATTTTCAAAAGCTTTCCCCAATATTGCACGAGAGAAGTATAGAAAAATGCATTTTTGCAAAACTCTCCTGATGTCATGTAACTAAAGTACAACAAGTAGTTTTAGCAGTCACTATTACATTACAAATTAATATTTTACTTTTTTAATTAATGAATTTGTTTTACTTACGTGTCTGGGCCAAATGGGTCACCTCTATTAGGGAGTTTCCAGCGTGTAAATGCTCTTTTTTTTCAAGAGTAGAGGCCTCTGCAGTTGTACACAAACATGACTCTAAATGTACATTATACCCATACTGTTCTTTATCTGATGGATGTGACAATTAGCAACTGTTATTTGGCAAGTTTCACATACCCACCACAAAAGCGTATAAATCTTGGTTGCGCTGTTTAAAGGTAGTTGACAAAGCAATCTCAACTTAGCTTGACTTACCCCCTTCGACAACTAGTGGCCATGATGTAAGCTGTGGTTTGCAAGGTCATCAATGCCTGGTGAAGGTCAACTCTTAAGTAAGCATAAACTAGAAGTCTGAGAGGTGCCCGACATAATCTTCATTGCTGCCGATTAGGTTACTGTAGAAGTCTAACCTAACCCGCTGATCATTAAGAGCACAGTTAGTTGGATTTGCTTTAGTTCCTAAAGCAAAGGTGTGACTGCTTCCTCTTAACCAAACTGTAGGAACACAAACCCACATCTATACAAACCACACAAACATATGCCCGAGTCCCAGTAGATATTAGATAACTAACATTTTCAGCCCAAGGCAGAGGTGCCCACCTGTAAATGTTCTAAAATGTTTATGTGTCGTCTTTGAATTAAAATGCCACTGTGTTGCTCAGTCATGTGTGTATTTGTCCTCCCCAGGCCATCATCAACAGCACCATCACCCCCAACATGACATTCACCAAGACGTCCCAGAAGTTTGGCCAGTGGGCCGACAGCCGGGCAAACACTGTCTATGGCCTCGGCTTCTCATCGGAGAGTCACCTGGTCAAGGTGAGCATGTTACCTGTTTATATATATTCAATGAAAAGGATTCATTGATGAAGGATCTATTGCCTTTAGATCAATGGTATCTCATACAAACCTTCCCAATAAAATGATTTTCGGAGTGTTTCGGAGTGTTTCCAGTCCTCAGTAACTTGGTTTTTGGAGAACAATAAAAGTTAAATCGTTTTCCTAATCACGATCTCCTGTTGCTTTCAGTTTTCAGATAAGTTTGCCGAGTTCAAGGAGGCAGCGCGGTTAGCAAAGGAGAAGTCTCAGGAGAAGATGGAGCTCACCAGCACTCCCTCTCAGGCAAGTCATACCAGAACGGCATCATTGTTTACATTTTACACATGGAGGCCTCTCTGTGGAGGCATTTCTTTAAATTGTTCTCGTCGGGTTTACATCTAATAGGGGATGCTTATGCATTAAGGTGTCACGATCGTTTGTTTATCTGCGTTTTCACTGAAACAACTTCCTGGAAACCATTCAACTCACTGGTGAATTTGTATTTGGCACTCATCCCGGCGATTACACAAAAAAAGGAAATATTAATATCAGCCGATATGAAAGTAACGTTTTTTGTTTGCACATATTCAAAGCATGATGCAGCTTGTTGTTCTGGGTTTTATAACGGTGATGTTTGGAATCAATTGTGAAGGTAATAGTAATAGGGTTCATTTTTAACCACCCCATCTCAGAAACTCTTATAGTGATCATCATATGTAGATTTTGTAATTCATACTAACCTGACTGATGAGTGTTACTCTGGGTTTATTTCTCGAGTATGAATCTATGCTCTTACTGTGTTAATGTGATGTTAACAAGCCTCCTGGCAACACTACACGAAACTTGACGAATCTCTGCTCGTTAGAAATACATGCGAGTGTAATCATGCACGACAGCCCCTTAAGCCCAACTTACGAGTCTCGTTATGAGTTGTTTTATGTTTCACTGACTTTATGCTCTTCCATCCTTTTGGGCAAACACCCTGAGGCTTGATTTTGCTCTTTTGCTCTCCCTAACGGCTCCTCCTCAGAGTGGCGCTGTAAAAAGGAATGTGTTGTCAGTGAGCACACCTGGCAAAAAGAAGGTAAAGGCAAATGGAAAGAAGTGTCTCCCCTCCCTAGTCATATCCACAGTGTACGATACAAACACCCCTTCCCTCTGGTGCCTTCCCCTGCAGCATTTTTCGTCTGTGGGTCATTAAGTATTGAAGTGTGCTCTAAACCGCGAGAGCAAACGGATTTGTGGCTTTTTTGGCATTTCACTGAAGCCTAGGCTTATCACTTATTGTCATTGTTTCTGAGTCATCTTGTCTCTAACAACCTCATCTATGATCCTGATGTTTAATGAACAACCAGGAGAGTCCCGTTTCTCCGAAACGACCCTCTGCTTCTCCTTTCATGCTCTCAAAAAGTGACAGTCGGATAGAGGAGAGAGGGATGTTTGAGCAGTGACAACCGTTACACGTTCATCATCGCAAAAGGGACGCCGCATCTTAAAAAAAAAAAAAATAAGCAGTCCATTTCCAAAATCGCTCGTCTTAAACGAGGGTACACCGAGGCAAAGAAAGTGTTCAAATTATTTCTGAGCTATTTAACAATGCGCGCAGCTGTGCAAAGCTCTCGGTAGACCAGTACCAAATGTACAACAAATACGACCAACGAGGGAACAAGAAGGGAAGGAATGAGCTGATGAAGACATGGTTGAATCAACCTGTCTTCTGAGGTCCGTTTTTGGTACACTATCCCCGAAGAGTCTTTATTGTTCAGAGAGGATCAGGGACTTGGATTAGAAGGCTCATAATGCAGAGCATCCTTTACTTCCAGCAGAAATCCGTTTCCTTTTTGAGAGCATCTAAATCATTAACACCTCATCACTGAAGATTTGTAGTGTCTCGAAACCCAATCAGAAAGCAAAATAACGTGTTGTTCCACAAACCACAGGGAATGCCCACATTTCAACTCGAATAAAAAGTTCTAATGAAACTAAGAGAGAATTTGATTGATGGTCATTAATGGAATCAGTGGAAACACAGGTTTTAATGTTAGAGCCTGTGATATAATTACTTTTAAGCTGTTTATCATTAGAATTTGAGCTGATATAAATTGTAAATTTGGGATCTTAAGAGCTGCAGGTTTTGTTTCTTGAGCATGAGAAGAGCCAATCGAGCCCTTTCACTCTGTGTCCAGTCTTTGCGCTAAAAGTGGCCGATAAGCTCTATACTGGCTCAATATTGCCCAGATCATCTTAAGAATGGTGTATGATATATTTACATTGAGCTCCGAGTATGACGTGGCCCAGGCTGCTGCTGCTGATGATGATGATGATGATGATGATGATGATGATGATGGTAATATTGTTTTGTCTCGCTGATGGATCCAATCAGGAGTCGGCCCCGGGCGACCTGCTGTCACCTTTGACCTCAGGGAGCATCAACGGTACAGACGATGAGAGAGTCACGCCAGATCCACCTCAACACGACGAGGCCAGTGCAGAGCCTCCCCAGAATGCACTGCCCTTCTCGCACAGGTATCGAACAAAAAACAATAGGGCTAAATATCTCCAAATATTTACTTTATTACACTTGTGGGTTTTTTTTGTTTGTTTTTTTGAACGCATGCTTGATGTAATGTTTCTGTTCAATTACTTTTTAATTGTTTGCACAACCTGATTGGGAAGTTATATTATCCACCTGTTTAATTTTCCATTAGCGACTCCCGTGAGAGCCGATTTCCAAATGAAATGGGGACAGTATAGCGCAGAGTGCTCGAGTATGTGTTGACTGTGTCGGTTCCTGCATACATTATTAATCTGGTCTCTGGGCAGCAGTAAAGCATTACACTGAAACACTGCACGCACATTCCTATTAACTAAGCCACTGAAACGAATGAGTGGGTGATGGGTGTTGGCTTCTTTTTGCTCTCTGAGGTGTCAGCTTATATACACACACAGCAGAAAAAAAGCTGTCAACGGTAATTGGAAATGAATAACATTTTTATTTAATCATTTTTTTCGTCGTGCTTTTCACTTTGTAGGTTACATCTGTTTATTGTGTGTGTAAGATAATCTTCCACCTTTTCAATTAAACTGTAAGAATAAAAGTGCACATTTGGTGTGAAGCAAAAACATTTATTTATTTAGGCTTACATACCCAACAGGAATAAACTCAACCTGCACCACTCACAAGGATCATTATTATGCATATCTTCAACATCATCGCTACACCCCCCCTTATGGATTGTAACTAGCAGCTTTAATGAGCTTTTGTCATCCATCCTTATTCAATGTGTCTCTCTCTGCTTCAGCAAATTGGGACATTTTTCACTGCTCACAGTCCTCTTTGTCCCTTTCTCACGTCCCTCCAGTACGTCCAGCGTCAATAAGCACTGGGAGGCCGAGCTGGAAGCACTTAAGGGGAACAACGCCAAACTGACAGCTGCTCTGCTCGAGTCCACAGCCAACGTCAAACAGTGGAAACAGCAGCTGGGAGCTTATCAGGAGGAAGCAGAGAGGCTACACAAACGGGTAATCACAAGACACACAAATCAACAACAAAAAGTCAGACTTCAGAGATTTTGTTCAAAGTACATTTTATTACCACGCAGTGATGAAGGTTTATTTCTGTTTTCCAGGTGACGGAGCTGGAGTGTGTGAGTGGCCAAACAACGGTCATCAAATCTCAGAAGACGGAACTTAACCAAACCATCGAAGAGCTGGAGTTGGCTTTGAAGGCCAAAGAGGAGGTGTGAAGACTGTTACACAGACACGTTGGTGTAGTGTGAGCTCCTTAACGTGCGTCTCTTATGTGATCTCAATCTCAAACTTTTCAACTGTGTTCAGGAGCTGGAGAAGCTGAAATCAGAGGTGGAGAGTTCCCACGAGTTTCAGTCTCAAAAAGACTCCCTAACACACAAACTACAGGTAAGTAAAGCAGTGCACTCACATGGACATGTTGTTCACCATAAATAGGAGCAAAAAGAAAAAAAAAAACCTTGGATTCCTTATATGGTGAAATTTCTAATGTGACAATGTCTCAGAGAAGTACAACCAACCAAAGCACTACAGGTGACCACAAACTGGTGCCAAAATGGTTTCAGTAGTACATTGTAAAAGAACAACAACATGAACATAACTGCAGTCAATATGGCTATTCATTCAATATTTGTTCATTTATCATTTTTATTGACAGCTTATAATGAGCCACATCCAAAAGAATGCCTGAAACTCAACAAAACACACATGCACATATACTCAAACTTACAAATGGTAACACTAACTGAAAGTCTTCTATGTTATCCACGCATTAAGGTCGAAAAGCATTTTAACAAGAAATATGATCTAAATCCGATATAAAATAAATCAAAAAATCTGTATAAGAACACAAATATGATTGAACCAAGTCCAGATATACTGCAGAAAAGAATCCACCAGAAGTCGACATTATAAATTGTTAAGAAGCTCTTTTTCCACCTAAATAGGCAAGTTCATGAAATGAGCTTCGGCAGATCGGTGCAGCTGGCGTGACCCAGTGATTTTTGAAAGTCATTTGCAAGAGATTCTGAAATAATGTCTTCATTCTGTCGCCATGGATTATTCAGAGCAGATTTCCCAGCAAGAAATGGCTTACCTCGTTTTTTCTCGCTTCTTCATCTCTAAAGCAGTCGTCGGTTGTTTGGTTTTTTTTACTTCTCTGAAAAAGGCATATAGAAAATAAATGTTTTTTTATTTTATGTCTGTGTCAGGACGTGGAGACGAAGAACCAGTCGCTGGAGACCCAGCTGAGTGAGCTGGAGCAGCGCCTGGAGAGCAGCCAGCAGGAGAGGGAGGCCTTTCGCCAGAGCCTGCGCTCCCTGCTGGAGCTGCTGGACACCAAGATCTTCGAGCTGACTGAGCTGCGGGACACGTTGGCCAAGCTCATCGAGGGTAGCTAGAGAGACGCGCACACACACACACACTCACGTGCCACCGCCTCCACCAAAACACAGCAACCGGTTTTCTGGTTTCGGTGGCTCATAGAGGCACCCCGATAGAAGAGTTCACCTGCACGTTGGCACTCATTTTCACCGACATGTGAAAGGACTTGAGTATTTTTTTTCCCTACGTGTACATGTGAGAGGGAGTATGTTTACACACGTTATGCATTTAATGATACACACATTTTTTTTGCTACGTCCACATCGTTTACAAGCCGCCAAGTGAAGAGGGCTTTGCTCGGGACATGCCTTCCTTCTGCTCCGCTCTGGATTATTCTTGACTCTGACGACAGAAACTCTGAATGAATCTGTTTTTATGGTGTTTTTTTTTTCTTTTTCGCTCCTTCATTGATTGAGACTTTTTCAGCTTCGCTTTGGTGCAGTTTTGTTCACGCCTGGAGCCTACAATTACTCCTTTTTTTTTCTTCTTCCTCCTCGCGCCATCTTTGGTCATCATCAGCCAAATGACTTTCAAAGAGCTTAGAAGAGCTTTTCCTAACGTGACATTGTTCATTTATTTTGTTATTTGAACTTTGGAGGGACGAATGTGATGAAGAGATAACTACCAATGTTCCTCCTGTGACAGAAAACCACTGTAGGACTGCCAAAAAAAAGGCCGCGGAGGAATACAGTATGTCTTATATTCTTATACAATATTTGAGCAATACAACAAAGGGAGCATCAGAGGTACAATTAACACTTTCCACTCTCACTTTCAGGTAATTTTACCTCTATCTTGGTTAAGCCACAAGCGAGGATGGAGTTTCTTCTATAGTCTTTCTTTCTATAAAGTCATTTTTTTTTTAAGAATACTACAATAACAAATTCATAGTGCACTTGTAAAGATGGAGTTTGTGTGTGTGTGTGTGTGTGCGTGCGTGCGTGCGTGCGTGCGTGCGTGCGTGCGTGCGTGTGTGTGAAAATCAGATGATCCTGTCTTCTTTCCCCAATTGTTTCTATTGCTACTTGAAGTGCAATCCCTTTCCTCATTTGTTAATTTATTACTTAAATAACTGAGGATTAATCCTGATGAAAGCTGTACAAAAGCAAAGATCTTTATTTACATCTCGTTTTCTCCTTTTTAATTGTTTGGTACGTGGGTGTCGAGGTACTTTAGGTTTTGGTAAAACTGGCAATACTTTTGAACTTTTTATGAAAGGAAAATATGGCAGAAGATTGAAAGTTGGACTTGCAAAGAATCTTTTTTTCCTTTGCCAAATAACGTTTTCCTGTACAGAATTTTTGCTGATGTTGCCTTTGGTACAGAGATGCATCAACAGTGGCTAACTAGCGATACTTTTTGTGGGATTTACTATTGCCAAAAATTCAGCCACGGAGAGGAGAATCTGAGTATGTACGCCTGAAGAACACTATTTAAGGGCTTGTTGTCGGTTCTGTGACATTCGCGAGACTTGAAGGATTTTAACAGTGACTTTATAATGTTGGGAAAAAATATATATATTACGGCTTGAAAAAAAAACAAAAAAAACCCATTGGAATAGTACTTTTAAATGTTGATTATACCACATGATCAAAGAGACAAATTGTAATTTTGAGTTTATAGTAAAACAAAAATTCAAAGACATTTTGGTGTGTATTTTTTTATTTTTAAAAGGACAAAAATATATATATAATAACCAGGATATAGAAAGCAGAGAGGAATGTCATGGTAGGAAATGAAAAAAGCGACAAAAAGTAAAGTTTATAAAGTACATATACATTGAATGCTTTAAAAATTCTTTAAAATATGAAGTTTCAATAAATACTTCCAATACATTTAGGCATGCGGATATATTTTTCAGGATTTACATTTCATTACAGTATAATTCATAAAATGACTTCATTATTGCACTTACGTTGTGATGGGTTCGTCGACAAACCAGTCACATGCATAAGGTCATAAAGGTTCCAGGTCAATCTAAGGTGGAAGAAAGTCAAGATTTGGATTCGACAAATGATAAGTGAAGAGGTTGGAGGAAAAAAAAAAAAAAGGCATAACAAAGGGACCGAGACCAGTGTGAGAAGGTTACCGAGCAAAGTCAAGTCTCTGCTGCTAAAGCAATCTTAAAAAAAACATCTGTGTGGATGGATGAGAGAATACAATCACACAGTCTGAGCCAGAGTGTTGTACTGCACAAAAACTATTCAGTGTTCACGAGTTTAACACGTGGCAGCTGTAGCTCTGTATGCTTCAAAGTGCATTATCGGAACAAATACACTTGCTTTCATGTTGAACTAAATGAACAAGATCTGTACAGTAAATGTGTCTGTATGGGCATCACTTATCCAAAGTTAGCATTAAAGACTGGAAACAACTTGGCTCTGCCCAAAAGTCAAGTCACTAACGTACAAACCGAAATCAAAAAATCAACAAAAAAATATATATTAGTCTGCTCCTCGGCTGATTCTTTGTCTCCATCCTGTAAACTGACTTCCTCCCTTTGCCCCCTGATTTCGATTTTTCGTTTCTCATACTGAAGTGGAATTGGATTTCCCAACGTAGTGGGAAAAGACCCACCAAGAGCCGTCAGGTGAAATCAAAAGTCCCCTACACGCGGATCAGTACACTAAAGCCATCATACCTGTCTGAAATACTCTTATCTAATGTATCATCTACAGCTATAACAACATCTGGCCACTATATGACCATAGCTTGCAGCATCCCCTACTAAAATAAAATAATGTAAATCAAGTTAAATAAATCTACCTGCATCAGCAACATATCTGGAATCCTTAATGTACTAAGCTGACAACTGGATGTTACGCACGTGAATTTGAAGAGTTTTAGCTGAACTTTGGACAGAGCAAGGTTATGTTTAATTGAACTATTTAACTCTCAGCTAGAAAGAGAATCAATGGCCTTAATTATTCCTTCAAACTAGGTAAAAGTGTGACTTAAGTTCTTAGTTGATGACAGTTTTGACACAGTTCATACACAATAAGAGACTGATATAAAAATCACACAAACACACACGACAAACTCAAAAGACTAAACAAGCGTGGAAAAAAACAACAACAAGGCAGTGAAAACAGAGAAAGACTCTCAGGTAAATATAAAAAGAGAAACATCACACGTTTTTAAAGTTGCTTTTCAACACCAAAGGCTGAATGTACTCTGATACATTTCCCCATTCCCTCAGGATTTTAAAGGACTTAATTAGTCCATCATCTCAATTATAATTGATTTTGTGTTTAAAAAAAATAATAAAAAAAAGAGATGAGAAAAAAAAGTTCTCATCACAAATTCCTGAAGCCATAGTTGCCATTTACAACAGTTTTACAATATAAAATGGGGAAAATATAGCAAATAATGTTTTAGGGGCTGTGATCAGAGAATAATCTAATATTAATGATTAATTGATTATTAAAATAATGATGATAATGACTCCTCTGTCAATCATTTCAACCAATTGTTCGAGCTCACTTTTTAGTTAACCTTTTGTCACGTGTTAATGGATCATAAAGAGTCATTTCCCACCAGGGGACCAGAGTGGGGGGATCATTATCCATCCTTCCCAAATATTGAAATTACTGTATATGCATTCATCCATTTTTCTAATTAAAAACTTGACAGTAAAAAAGTATATATATTAAAAAAAAGTGACAGTACACAGTGTCATTTGTCAAAATACTGACATGGTGTTCAGAGCATCTTTAAAAGTGGTAATATAGAAGATGGACAAGTCAAATATTAACATGTTAATATTTTCAATGTTGGTCATCCTCCTAAAGCTGTAGCCTTCTTCTCGCACACTTTCAGAAGTTAAACGCAAAATCTATGCTTGGTATGTCTTTCTTGTCCTGCTGGGTTGAGGTTAAGCGTGTAGCACTTCATTTGGAACATATCCTAACATGAACTCTCTCTACATCCACGACTGTTGCTCTGGCTCCACTTACTTAGATGGAGGCTTTAATTGAGTCCCGCTTTGTTGCTTGTTGCCTGGCTTATGACTGTGTACTTTCATCACCATTATACATGCACCAAATGACCTATTACCAGTTCCACTTTGTGATGCAGCAACAGGATACACAGACACCTATCGGTGGATTCCTCCGATATTGAAGAAAACTTAAACGTGACCTTTCTCGCGCAACTTCTACAGTTATTAGGTTTTAGATATTAGACACAATGACTGCCTTGTGAAGTGAATGTCACACCGAATCTTGTAACTTTGTGTTACGATATTACTGTGTTTAAACCTTTGACACAACTTGTGGGGTTGAGGGTTTGAGATTTCTACCTGAGCTGTGTCTTTGGAGGCCTCTGTCTGAAAACCCAAAAACTACACGTAGACTAAAACTGAATATACCATCCTCCAAACGTCCTTCTTTATGTTATATGTTATTGCTCAAGCAAGCACGGCTGATTCTCCAAATACATATGTCAATGCTGGTTTTGCTATTTTATCCACCAGGATGATGGAAAAATGGCCTAAAAACCAAGCGATGAGTCCTGTGGCAGCCCCACTCCTGCTATGTCACAACTTAAAGGAATGGTTTGGGAATCTTGGATCCCAAATACTCCACATACAGTATGTGAGGTGAGAAGAGTGAGTCTCAATTCTGTACGTGAAACATTAAAGCCTCAAGAAGCAGCTGTATCTCCCAAAAGGGCAAATATTTCTTAACGTCAAATATTTAAGTGAGTGGGAGAGAGTCCCAATGCTTACTGTGTCGCTGAAACTGAGAGATATGGGGGGGTTAAAAAAAAAAGAAAAAAGAGAGAAAATACTCTTAAAAGAATCACAGCAAGCTACAGTACAGTACGACTCGATGGATTCAGGGGGAGGTTGGAGGTTGTATCCTCGCCGAGAACGCCACAGCAGCGACATAAAAAAAAAAGGTGGCCTGTCTTTCACAAACCAAATACAGATTCTACCATTTTCTGATATATATAAAAAAAAAAATGAAGCAAGGGGCTTTTGTTCAGATTGCACCGTGGCATAACCAGGCGACCTAACCCTGACTTGTTCACCCTTGACTGGAGCCGTTGAACACAGTGTCTCTTCAGTTTGGCTCCGCATCGCTGGCGAAAGTTTTGACAAAATTCTTCCTCTTGATGAACAAATCTAGTTTTCCCAGTCAGTGCACGGAAGGCCCTCGTCCTCGGACTCGGACTCCGGAGAGGCCTCTTTGATTCTGCGCAGGGCCTCGTGGATGCTGCGGGTCAGAGCGTCGGCCGAGTGGGGGAAGCTCCTCCCGCGCCGCTGCTGCTGCTGCTCGGGCCGGGTCCGGACCTTCTTCAGCCTGACGCCCTGCCGGATCTGAGCCAGGATGTTGTCGCTGTCGTCGTCCGGGTCGGGGGCCAGGACGCGCAGCTCGGCCTTCCGCAGGTGGAAGCTGCCCCGTTTGAGAGAAGCCAGCACTTCGTCCATGGGTGAGCTCGCTGCAGACACACGCACACAGAGGAGTTAATCACTTGCAGCACCCAGGCGGCCAAACGAATTCTGGCTAGGATCAAGTTCTAGTGTGTATTGGCCGCATTCCATACTGGTTCAGAAGTCTGACAACGTTAGGTGCTTTGTGACGCCACCAGTAACCGTGGGAGGTCATACACTTAACCAGAAACCTTTTGGAATGATAGTTTGAATCTAATACATTGAAAGCTTTGAAATTCATTTGTTCCGGCCATCATGAAATCAGAATTGTGAGCCGCATCCTCACCTCTCCTCCACTGCGAGGAGTCCAGCGAGGCCGTCTTCTTCAGCTTCTTCCTGGCCGTCAGCAGCTGGCTGCTGTCGAAGAACCGAGGGGAGAAGGGAGCCAGGGGGAGCGAGGAGGACTCGGACTCGCAGACTTTGTGTTGGCGCACCGGGATGAGCGGGAGAGGCCGCTCCTTGACCTCGTCTTGCTGCTGGTCCTCTGAGGGAGGAGGGGGAGGCGGTGGAGGCGGAGGCGGGGGAGGAGGAGGAGTGCCTGGTGAAAGAACAGACGGGGGAGCCGAGAAGGGAGGCAGCGAGAGGAAGGGAGGCGGAGAGGTGTGGTCCTGGAGGTCGACCGTCGGTAGGGAGGCGACGTCGCAGCTGCAGGCGTCGGGCGGTGGGGGAGCGGAGAGCTGCGGGAGGTCGGAAATGCAGTCGGTCTGCACGCCGGCCGCCTGGGTGACCAGCTGGCCCGCCCTCCTCCGACTGTGAGGCTGGCTCAGACGCAGCCGGCTGGACTTCAGGGTGACCTGACCAGGGTAACGCTGTGTGGAGGGAAAAAAAAACGAGTCAACACTGACACGGTGGTTGTGTGACGGCTCCCCGTCCCACGAGGCTGCGGGTGTTCTCACCTGCTTAAGGCTGCGGAGTCGGTCCAGAGTCCTCTGCCTGTCCTGGCTCACTCTGACATTTCGTTTGGCTTCGTCCTCTTCCTCAGCTTCTCCTTCCTTTTAACACAAAAAAAACAACAAAGTGGTTTTGCTGTGGTAGCGTAGTTGTTTTTTAAAGTTCTTTAAGCAAGCACTAACTCTTAAAGTGGTTGATTGATAGATTGATTAAAGCAATGTGTGCACGCACGCACGCACGCACGCACGCACGCAGCACACACACACTGGTTTAGGTACAAAGTAATTCTGTCTGGTGTTAACCTGGACCAAGACCATTAGAAAGCCAGGTTCTTGTGATCTATATATTTATGAAAATGAAATATACCCAGCAACCAACCACTGTCTCTTACCTGTTGCAGTCCCTGAGGGGAACCGCCGTCAGCGAGGCTACCATGGCGCTGCTCTATCTTCTGGTTGTGATTGAAAATACAGATTTCCTATGAAAGAAAATGGAAAAAGAAAAATGAAACGACACATTTTTCATAACAAAAATCCAACACAGCTGCATATCTTTTTCGACAACTTCCCGCCACGTCGAACAAAGCCCGGCTTAGTCGTCGGTGCTTGCCTTCTTGTTTTTGAGGTAGACTTTCTTGGCAGTGATGCGACCCCGGCGGGCCTCCAGCTGCCGCGTCCTCAGCTGCAGGACGCCGAGTTCTTCTTCTCTGAGCGGGGACGGCGGCGTTACGGGGTCTTCCTCTCCTTTCATGGCATCGGGGCTCTCAAAGGCATCGTAGTACACGACCTCATCCTGTCGCTCTGATGCAACATGAAAACAGATTTGTAAAAAAAAAAATATATAGAATGGAAATAGAATAGAATAGAAAAAAAAACAAATCGAATAGAGAATATAGCAGAAATGATTACATTGCGGACAAAAAGAAAGGAACGCACCCGTCATCTGTCTGCGCAGACTCTGCAGCTGGGCCGTGAGAAGCAGCTCCTCGCAGCGCAGCACCTCGGACTGGATGTCGTACAGCTGCAGCTGCAGCTCGTAGTACAGCTCCTCCAGCTGGTCCAGACGCAGCATGGCGTCCTCCCCACCGCGCAGACCCTGCATCTGCAAGCCACAGACACGCGATTGTGTTACTCTTCCGTGGGGCAGATCGGGAACATGCATACATGCAATTTGTGGATATCAAATATCAAGCAGATTTCCTGTTCTCTCCAGGTGCTGAGCTGCGCCATTCGTACTTTGAAAATGATCAAATTCAAATTGGCGAGTGTTCTCACATGTAAAGAAAAAGGTTTGACTCCACCAGTTATTCCCAGTGAGTCATTACCAGCGTTGTAGGACCAGGATGTTAAAGACTCCATTACAGGATGTCTGAGCCGTGAGGTCATTCTTTAAAGACGGCAGTAATCAAGCTTTTTTTTTTGTTCCCCCTTTTCTCTGTCTCTCAGCTTGTCTGTATTCAAGCGCTTTGGTCTCTCACAAAGCAACACTCGTTTTTGCAGGTTGCAGGTTAACTTCGCAACTGTGGTTACCTCCTCCTTTAGGCCGTGTTTCCTCTGCTCCAGGCAGATCTCTTTGGCCCTCATGAGCTGCAGTGTTTCTCTGGAATTGGCGTACTGCAGGTGCTCCATGCGTTCCACTGCTGCAGCCCACGCCGACTTGCCAAACTTCCTCTGGTCTGCACGCATCCGCTCATACAGAGCTGTAACACATAAACAGCATTAATATAAAGCACATTACACAAATGTTAATTAACAGTTAATTAATCTATTGGTTAGATTAGCCGGCAACTATTATGATTATAGTTCACCTGGTAAAGTAAAAATGTTATTCTCGCGTGTCAGCTTCTCCCAGGTTAGGTAGGATCTGTTACTTTTCTGTTTATTATTTTAACTTACTGTTTCATTTGTTTAAAATTGAAACCAGACATTTTAAGTCATAACTAGACGAGACTGGGTTGGACTTTTTTTGAATACTTTCTGATGGTTTGTCAGCCCAATCAATCAATCAATCAATCAATCCGGGGAAATGATCAATGAAGAAAAAAAAATTAAATGGACCCTAAATCCATGTTTGAAAATGCTTTGGTTCAAAAGTAAATGAAACCCGTACCACGCCTTCACAATAATCACTTGACATGTTTGTTTGCATAGCTGAAATCAATTGGGTGCATGTGAGAGGTCACAGACAAGGGACTTGGAACGTTAGTTTGGGATGTTGTGCTGCGTTCACCTTTCTGTGCCCGAGTTGTTGTTTCGAAAAACTTGACAGTAAGGTCCTGTATGGAGAGGACAGCTGCGTGAGCCTTCTTCTGCCAATCCTCATCCTCCCTCCTCAGGCCCTCCACGCGACGTGGGCCCAGCCGCTCCGTCTCCAGAGAGATCTGCCAGTGTGTGCGAGCAGGTCAGTTATACAGTTTTTGCCTCAACACAACACGAGGTTGTCCCACAATCCGACACCGGGGGACACCCTCAGACAAATTCGTGGAAACTATGTGTTGAACTTTTGAACGTGACATGTACTGCATCAGACAAGAAAGTAAAACTGAAAAGAGGCAGGCCTCTACACGGAGGCCCCAAACATATTTTAGGAGGTGAAGTGAGCTGCAGTAAGAGGCTACAATAAGTGTTTGCAAGCTGTGGTATCCTCCGAACACACGGTCGGATGCCCTAACTGTTGTATATGCAACAAGTACCGTAGAGTACGTTTATTATTTTTCTCATCGTAATGTCTGGCTGTTGCATGGGTTGCATTTACTTCATTTCACACAAAAATTTAATGTGTTGGAGCACAAATGAGACAAAAAGGAAGCTCGATCGGCTCTGTGAGCTTTGTGGTCACAGTAGAAAAGTTCCTTAGTTATTTTTATAACTGGCCTGCCTGCACCTCTCCCCTCCCACCCCCGTGTGTGATCATTCCCCACAGCGCTCTGTAATACCAGCAAATTCCAACCGATGGTGCTAATGATGAGAAATGACCGAAGGCATTCCTGTGCATGTTGGGAGTGACACTGACCCAGTGTCCTACTGGGCTAGTCTAAAAAAGATTAAATCAACAACACAAATCCTTGTTGACGGAACAAAATAAGTGTGTAGCGGGGGGCGGGTGGGATCACGTGGCACATCACTCTGTCAGACCTTGATTTCTCCCAGCTCATGTCAGGCCTTGTGAAAAGAGTGAGAAACGAGGGGGGGGGGGAGCAGTGCCACGTGGAGAGTACTGTCCTGGGAGACTGACTGAGGAACACAACCCCCAGGAACACAATGTACACAGACCCAACTCCCAGCCAGGGCCTTGCACAAATTCTGTCGTTTATTAATATCTCAATGTGAAACAGATGGGAGTAGGTGCTCAAAAATAAACAAGAGCACAGCAATCACCGACAAAACCTCAAAGGCCTTGATTTATGTTAGACAGCCTACTCTGTGCTCTGTACTGCGGGTGTTAGTCTGCACGTGAGGCACAAGAACAGGGAGTGGTTTATTTTGGGGGGTGAAACAGGGAGCGAGAGCGAGTGGGGGAGGAGAGATTACGTCAAGGCCAGAAAGAAATGGAAAAACAAAAAAAATGCAACTTTGGTTATGAGAGACTCCAACAAAAGCGAGGATATTACAGAAATGTAACTTGGGTCCCCTTTAGCCATGATCTCACTGTTAAGGTATTATCCTTCAGAGCATACAGTACAGTATCCAAGCAAAGTACTGCAGGCGTCCCAACCTCTCACATTTACAGAGTCAAAAGCCATTACCAGCGCAATCGGGCCTCGCCACATGTCACACGGCCGATGCCACTAGTGGAGTTTGAAACATCTGTCGAATAACCGGGGTTTGGTTGGAACCAGATTACATTGAATCGGGATTACCTATTCAGACGGCAAAAAACGAAATACAAAGGAGGATGAACGTCTACGTCCAGTGTCCTTTGTGAAAGTCCGATGTAAAGTAGTTGTCCTCTGCAAAGAGCTCAATTAAACATTTTCAGAAACACCAGGAGGAAGATTTCCCTCCCGGTTCACTCGCAAAGGTCACAGAAAATGTGGTTCGGCTTTGGTTTTGCCTTTATAACAAATGCCTTCTACGTATAATGCAATTTATTATTATCAGTGAAATATTTTTGATTTGTTTTTCGACAAAAATCATGTTTGAGGAACTCTTACGGCAGTATCCATTTGTTTTAAACATTCAAATTCATCTTTTAATCCTCTTCAGTCATTTGTGTTTAGTCTAGCTACATTTCATAGAAATGTGTCAAAACCCTGTGTATAACCTGGCGCAGTTTTGGTTTACTATGTAGCTGGTGACCTCTGGGACATATCAAACTACAAACCAAACATCCCTGCGTCAAGTTGAACCATTGATTCCATACATGCTCCGTCAGATTTGTTTCACGCCAAGCAGAAAGCGTCTCTCTCTCTCTCTCTATTGTCCCACAGTGTCAGATTACAGGCCCGATGACAAAGGCAGGATTATGTGATTGAATATCCCAGAGGAAAGTGTGTATTTATTTCACCTATCATCGCTAATCGCTGGTGTCACCGGGTTACCTGTCCTCCGCACTGCAAAGTCAGCGCCCTTCATCCATCTCTAGTGAGGTAAGGTCACCGAGAACGCTTCTGCGCATATAAATGTTGATTTACGAGTGCTAATGTCTTGTTAATGTTAGGCTGTGGGTAAATGACAATAAGCATAATGACGCTTAGTATCCGCTTTCCTGACATTTACCAAGTTGTTATTATTTACTCCTCTTCCTGAGGCCTCTACTGAATGACTTCCTCGTGACACCTCTGGTGAACAGCTGCTGGTGACAAAACACAGACGTGACAGACACTGAAAATAGAAGTGACGTGAGTTCCCGTGGTAAAGTGGTAAAGATTACGGCATGGACAGTGCCGTTATCGCACTTAGTTAAAATAGCCTGTAAAAGCCTTTTTTGTGAGTGACACAGTTTTAGATACTAGGCGGTCTCTATCAGGTGGCGGCAAATACCCAGTTCCACAAATTGAACAATTTACAGATTGGAATGATGTTGAGGACATATCTTTTCTTATTGTCAACAAATAAACAATGTTCTCACCATCAGACAAAAATACTCGGGAATAAATTGAATCAAATTCACTTACAGATGGACAGAATATCAAGAGTTCAACGTATCAATAATGAAATTAGCTGTCGTTTGTCTAGTCTTCTCTATTCTTAGTCATGTGATCCTATTGTTTACATTTCACCTTGTGAATATCACTTTTCAATGTCACTAAAGTTTACGGCAGGTATCAGTTTCTCTTTTCATATGATGTTAAATATAGTATTCAGGGTTCTAATGTTTTATTTCTCCTTATGAACATCTCTGCCCCTTCCACACAAGCATGCTCCTATCTGGACAATTAAACCTTAACCTGAGTTAGCTCAAACAGTTAGTAATCAGCCGTGTAGTGCAGATTACCCACAAACACCTATGTTAGGTTCGGTTAAGCCAGATAACACAAAAGTTAACCTGGTGGAGTTCAACAAGCTCCCTCGATCACCATGACAACTGTTGCCATGTAATAATCCAGTGGCTGTGAAACAGTAACTGGAGCTCAGTTTGTTACAACACTATCTCACATTTTTAATTCATGACCCAACTATGACCTTCCAAGCAACAGGACACCCACACTCCACTGCTGCGACATGAAATAGGGCTGTCCCACAATGCACCATTCACTAAAATACTCGACACCCTTTGTTGTCGATTCATTCAGATGCTCATTCATTCATCTGTCCATCTGCTGTGTCATTGTCACCGATTCAGTTAAAATGAGATGTCGACAACTGAGTCCGTCAGAGGGTTGTTAGTTTGCAGGCGGATGCAGCTGAATAATCGTCGCAGAGCTGCAAAGGATCAATTGATTATTCGATCAAATGCTATCGGTTACTTTTATACATGCATATGATGCATTTTTCAGGCAAAAACACACAACATTCTGTTTCGTTCCCATTTTTCCATGACACATTCCATTTGAGTTATGATGTGTTGCTTTTTGGGGTTTGTTTTTTTTATCAGCTGCTGACCAAACAAAACAAGTCATTCTTAAATGTCCCCCAGACCCAGACAAATTTAGATGACAATCATTTCCTGCTTTTCTTTGTTTTGTTTTGACAGGCTGAATGTCTTTTTTGTTTTTTTTAAGGCAGTTTAAAAATGTCTCATAAAGCTATAGGGTACAGTGCTCAACATTTATCTTTTTATAGGCCAAATTATTATTGATAAGCCCTTTAATCAAAAATAATAATCAGGGGATCAATCCGTTATAATAATAGCCATTAATTATACCCATGATTAAGCCGAAACCCCATCCTCTGTCGCAGCTTCACTACACAAACTCCTGATTTAAAGATTTTAGCTTTAAATGTAGGCACAACTTTCCCTCCTCTGTTTGACACCTCCGATAGACACGGTTGAACATTATATTTGGTTCATCATAACAATTTGGCTTGTGGCCAGGGGCACGGTGGTGCTACGTGCGTTCACACTTGCGGATGTAGGCAGCATCAGGGCAAACAACGACTCAGCTGCTGCTGCCCTCGACGTTCCACATCTTAACCTGTGCGACATAGAGCAAGATGCAAATTTCATGTAAATGACATAGTCCTGTATCCTGAAACACTCCCCTTTCTTCACAAGGGAGAGAATCTCTCTCCCGATCCACTGACTCATCAGTTTGGGATCAACCAACCGCCTCTGCTGGCATCGAGGATTGATTTGCATACAGCTTTGTTTTCAGCCGTTGAATCGCCCCGAGGGGAGCAAGCGGCACACTTTTTAACCTGCTGGCATCACACAGAGTTCATGCTCTCGCCAGACGTTAGGGGAAAGTGCTCCATCGGCCTGGTGATTCAGTGACATTTCTTAATTTCGATCAGCACCCGCCCAAGGATCCAAATTCCATCATAACACACCCACACAGTCGGTTGTGCTGGTTAGTAACAATGCTGGATAATCGTGCTGTGCGAGGAATGCGGCTTAGAGAAGGACAAGTACTCACAACACAAGAGAGGCTGAATGACTGAGTGTCTGAGAGAGAAGGGAAGACATACAGAGATACTGCACTCAATAACATGGCTGAGTAGAAATCACCTTGATGTACAATATGTCACTTCTGGCTGTTGAACGAGCGCAGAAGCAGCGAGCGTGACTGTGACCTATTGACCTATCGAGCGGGCCTGTGTTAACACTGAACCCAGCTCCACGAGGGGCGGGAGGGGGGCGTGAGACGGTAGAAATTAGCCCTGAAGATTTACTTCCCTTTTCCAGCCTCTAATGAAGTAAAAACAACAACGATGGAGTGGACAAAGAGAGTGGAAAACAGGAGAGTGTGCTGAGGCTGCAGAATTACTGAGTGGTTTAGTGGCTGCTGTAATAATACTTACGCTGGTTGTTAAGCCGCTCTGGGCGGAGGGGGAGAAAAAAGCCTCTCCGGCTGATCCTCTGCCCTCCACAGCCCTGAGATGGATGAACGCTGGAGGGTAGCGCAGATCGGCCGCTCCAGCATCACCACCACCACCACTACCACCACCACCACCACCACCACCACCGCATGGAGCCTCTGCAACTAATGCTAATGTCATTACAGTGGGCTTAGAGGAGTAGGCTCAATGCAGGACTTTATCGTGCAATGGTTCAGGGTTCACTTGCCACAACTAACCTTGGCTTTCGAAACAATAATTGACAGCGGTGTAACTGGTGGAGTACAGGGTGCTACTGTACAAGTCGGAGGGTTTTCAGGGCAGACCGGTTAGCCGGATACAGTGAGGCCTAAACCAACTCAAATCAAGCCCCAAAGCAGATGGTGCTTGTATCTGTGTGTGTGCCCGTGTGTGTGTGTGTGCTTGTGTGTGTTACCTTAATCTGCTGTCTGCGCAACATTGCCAGCTCCCTCATGTCCCTGAATGGCTGAAGCAGGTAGTGGTAGAGCTGAGTTGTGGCCTCCAGCAACTCCCCGTACGCCTCGTCCTCCTCAGGGTACACCTGCAGCAGCTCCACCATGCTGTCCATGGCCTTGTGCCTGTCCAGCACCTGTCCGACAAAAACAAACAAACACACGGTTAGGAAATTTGTGCAGACAAAGACGCACTTCCGACGGGACGACGCTGGTGTTGTTGTTGTTGTCAATCCAACAATTAGGGATGCAGTTTTGTGATGTTTTAAAATTCTTGATCAATCTGTTGAGCATTACGTCAATGGAATGTGAAAACATTGTGCAGGAAAAATGTCTATCACAACTTAGCGGAGCCGGGTGACAACTTCAACTGTCTGGTCTGGTCCAATATACCCCAACTATTCAATCGTATTACTATGGGGCATTGTTTCTCTATATTTGCTTTACAAATGGCTGAAACGTTTAATCTATTTTCAAAATAGTTGACAATTATTGTTCTGACAACTATTATATTTAAAATCAAATCCTATTTCAGCAATATCAACATGGCATAGCTACTTATCGGCTCACTCAGACTAGAGTAAATATTTCACTACATATTTACACTGCGATACACAGGCCAAATATGTGTTCTGTCTCGTTGTTGGCCTTTATGTGGAAGCAATATTTGGCTGTGATGCTTTCATTGCAAAGTTTGCATGTAAACGGGATTAGAATTTTAACAGGATCTGATTCTGACTAATTCACAATTCCGATGACTTGCTTAACTTAAGCTCTTCTAAAGCTCAAGGGAGGAAAAACAAATCCCAGACATTTTAATAAGAAGACTAGAGAGTGGGAGAGTGCAGGCACTATGGTGTGTGTGGTCAGGAATGATACCATAAAATACATTGTTGGAGTGTAGTACAATGAGGATAAACTGGCCCAAACTGTTGCTGATTCATACCATATGTTCAGCAATCCACAGACTCTTCGTTGTTCCGGAGATAAACGGCATCAAACCAGCTATTGTACACCCAAACACAATTCCTCTCCCAGTTCTTAGAAAACTCTCGATCCAATAGAGTTTAGCACAATACAACTCCTTCACTTCTGCTTCATATAATATTGAATTGTGCCACCAGCCAATCCGTGTTGCAAAGTGGCAAATAAAGTGCCCTTCTCTCTATAGATATGAATGGACACTCTTATATTAACCCCAGGCTGCTTTTCCAAAAGCCCTCCATGTTGGGGACTGGGACAGACACAGCACGATTCAGCTGGAACACTGGTCCCACTGTTTACCTTGGGCCTGCGTCTCCGTGGCAACCACTGACCAAACGTGCACCGACACCCTGCCCCTGCAGGAAAACCCCTGTGCTAAATGAACCAACTCCTCCCCGGGCACCGGCTCGCAAACACTCTGCCGTTTCTGTGCCATTTAACTTCAAACTAATATTGCGTTGATGTCATTTGGCAATTACTTTGACCACTTCCTCACATTTTATTTTTAATTATTCATATCATTTCCGGCTGTGATTGTGTTTACACCGTCAAATCTATTTGTTGATTATTGCCGGAGGGCCTGTGAGTGCTTAGTTTGTGTGACCTGCTGAGCCAGCAGGATTACATGTCTTAATTACAACTGAAACCATTAGTCGATTGATCAAAAGAAAAAATGCCAAACATGTCTAATTATTGTACCCAGGTTAAACCCTATTACATTTCACTGACTGGCTTTTATTAGTATCTCCCTCAGTAAAAGCAGCTTATTTGTCTCTTAACGTGCTTGAACTTAAATTCTAATCTTTTCAATTTTACTGCTGATAATAATAACTGTAGAATATTGTTTTTCTAAACGGTAGGAGAAGAGCTGAATTACAAAGATAAGTCTGACATGAAATGTACCTATATAAAAATTGGCCAAATTAATTGAAAGATTTTCCATGCAAAATAATTGTCTGTGTTCTAAATTTAGCTGTGAAGTCTACAGCAAATATTCAATGAGTACATAATTACAGGATGTTCAGAGTAATCTGAGCTACAGTGCAGCCCGTCCAGCCCTATGATCACGACTAACTCTTCCAGTTTGCCATTGCTAAATCTGCTCCGTCTTGGGAGCATTGTGCTCTCTGCCTTTTAATTGAAGTCCACCAGCAGGAACACGCCTCAGCAGAGTGGTGAGCAGACATTTTTGAAAGCTGTTGAAGAGCTGTTATTTTTTGTTTTGCTTTGCAAAGTGTGTGTGCACCCCCCGCTGTGACTCAGCTGAGCTCAGACCTACTGCCACAAATCCTTTAAGCAATGTGGTTTCATTCCACACAACATGATCAGCACGGTACCAGTACAGTACCACACACAACATTTTCAGAGGAAAGTTTAATACAACAAAAACGACTGCAACTCATCCTCAGTTCTTAAATAGAATTATGTTTCTGCTTTTTTTGATACCGTTTTAGAGAGGCCAGCTTGAGAAGCTGCTCCGACTAAACTTGATAATAGAGACGTGTTTCTAATATGTCTCTCAGTTGTTGTGGCAAAATATTGAAAACGAAACTCTCTGTACAATGCAAAACATTGCCGCAACAGCTCTAAGTGCAGCCTACAAAATGAGAGATCAGGAAACCCGTTTGAAACTTGAGTACTTTACTAGTGGTCTGCAATGTGTGGGATGATTTTTTTTTCTGAACTGCAGACAACAGATAAGGAGAAATCGTGGTCAATGATTGACAGGTGGATGCCCCGCACCTGAGGACTGTCTGTCCCCCTGCATATTTGGCCCATCAATCATCACACACCACAGAGTCAGGAGCCCGAGGCTGCGTTGTGTGATAAATAGTGTTGAGGGCAACAGCAGCGATTCCCCACCTGCTCCATAAACTCCACAGTAGTTAGTAATAACTGCCTGTCACTGTAACCACTTTATTACACCTGTATAATCCAGTAGAAAGGCCTGCCACACATTGTTCCTTTGCTGTGTTTAATGAGTGAATCAGTTAACCTTAAAATGTGCCCTCTGCCTGAAGAACAGAGACTTTTTATATTTAAAACAATTTCTTCCTGGTTCCTTAGCCTGCCCTGTGTGCTACTCTGTCTGGACAAAACAACATAGGAGGTGAAAGAGTTCGCCTGTGGATGTGTCTCCTCTCCAGTGATCATTATGAAACCAGGGATTTACTAAGTTGTTTCCGAACACCTCTAGCTGGCTTTGTCAGTAACATCCGCTTCAACAACTTGGTATCATTTGGCACACATGCTGCGGAAACAAAGGAAAAGAAACAATCGCTTCACACAAGCTTGTCGAGCCACACGTGTGGCTCTCTGGCCCGACACTGAAACAAACCCAACAGCTGTGCCGACACGTCATTCCTTAAAACTCCACCTCTGATTGTGTTTCTGAGCAACTCCCTTCACACTGCTCAGCCAACTGGAGTGTGATGTCTGGCCAAAGCCGATCATATTACAGGCCTGTGAACTCGCAGCAACAGATGGTTTATCACAGGGGGGAGACAAAGGAAGAGGAGGAGAGTGAGCACACGGAGAGGCACAATTATGCTCCGAGAACTACATGATGCATGGGACCTGTCTCAGGGTCTCTACAGCCCCCTCTGTGTTAAATGTAACACTTGTCAGTACCGCATTGAATGTAATTTCAGACCCTACATACTTCATGATAACACTGAGCAGTGTTTGACAGGTATCAAAGAAAACCAGTAGAACCAGAAAGGAACTCGTAACCAGCCATTTGTATCACATTATCTGCCATCGCTTCTCATCAATCATTAAACTAAGTATTACTTGAATTATTGTTCAAACTTCTGATTATTTCTCAATCAATTGTTTTGTCAATTGACTCTAAACAAAAAAGAGCAAAAAGTGCCATGTGTAGTTTCCTCCTCAGGTGACTCTTCCTTCAGATGTTTTGTTTTGTCTGACCAAGTTTGACATCATATACTGTATAACAAAGAGAAGCTAAATAAGGAGATAGAACCAGCGATCATTGATTGCAGGTCTATGCTGAACTTGATCTGGAACCTGAATATCAAAGCTGGACAATGGATGTATGGCCAACAAGGGACCCTACATCATAATCATTTCTTCTGGAGGATATCAAAAATACACGAAATACCTGAGAATCACGCACGATCACACTCGGTGTCGTGGATTTATCGAAACGTAAACAAAACGCGTTGGGGTTTTTTTTTAACTACACGTAATGCACATGCCCCGTTTGTCACCTCTTGCATGCGCCTCTTGGCCCTCTCCAGTGCGTCCTCGTATCCCTTCTGCCGCAGCTCGCCCAGGCTCTCGTAGTACTCCTCCGCGTCGTCGCCCTCGGCGAAGAGCACCTGGGAGAGGATCTTCCAGCCGCAGGTGTCCAGGGCATGGCCCAGGTACACCTGCAGCTGGTAGCACAGGGCCTCAGTCTCCCGCCGTGACGCGCCGCTGGAGCCGAAGAGCGCCGTCCACACGCCGGACGGCTCCTCCGGCAGGGAGGGCAGACACGGCTCCAGGTCCGAGTTGACGGAGCACAGCTGGAGGTGGGCGGCCCGCAGGTCGTGGAAGGAGAACAGCCCGGCCCAGCTGAAGTCCTCCCGGCCGCTGCTCTCGCGGTCCCCCGGCTCCGAATCATCCGGAGAGGGAGGCGCATCCAGGGGCTCCAGGATCTCCGCGTCCGTCACCTTGGGTGTCACAATGTCCCAGGACCCTGATGCGAGGCTGACACACTCTAATGTCTGTGAAGCCCCGGCTCTCGGAACATTCTTCTGCCCGACAACGCTCTTTGATGCGGGGACGGAGTGAGGTCTCACTCTTGCGGCTTGGCACGCTTCATCTATCTTCCCGGTGCCGGGACTCGTCGCGTGCGTTTGTGTCACCGAGGCGCCGGAGGCAGGAGGAGCAGTGGCCGCGGGGCTAAAGTCGAGCAGCGGGTCCAGGAAAGTGGCCCGTCTCTGCACGGTTCTGTCGTGGCACGTTATGGCGAACTTCCCCTCGATGTCGTTCCAGGCCACGATGAAAGCAAATTTGTGCCTCTCTTTTTCGTCGAAGACCCGCGGTCGGACGGACACCCAGCCGGACTCCAAGTTGTCCTCCATGGTGAATGACATCTCATCCAGCCAGTGACAGAGCCGAGCAGATTAACGTTAGCTAGAGGGGAAGGAGTTGAAAAAAAAAAAAAAAAACGACGAGGCTAAAGGCTGCGGCTAGCGAGCTAACGGCAGGCGCGAGCCAGGAAAGTAAAGCTGACCAGAGCAGATGCGATCAAACCGGCTGAATTCACTCGGAGGAAACAAAGCGACGTTCTCCAGCTTTGTTTACCCACTGCCAGCTGAGCGCGAGCGGGCCGACGGCGAGCGGTGATCGTCGCTATCCTGCTGCGGAGCCAGACGCGCAGAAGTTCACCGGACACCGCGGTGCGAACGCATCGGACGAGGAGGCTTCATGTCGGGACACAGACCGTCGGTTGTCATGGCACCTGCCCGTTCACCTGTCCGCCGTCGCCGGGGCTCGGTGACAACAATAACACGGACCGTTCTTTGTCCGCGCGCAGACAATGCGAGCTCGCGCTGTCACGTGTGAGCCTGTGTTTACAAGCAGTCAAGGTGCGTGTGTGCGTGCGTGCGCGCCTGCGTGTCTGTGTGTGTCAAATCCGGGGAGGGATTTCACTGCTGAACCCCCTCTCTCCTCCCACATGCTGCCTTCATATCCTTTATGAAAATTGTAAATGCTGAGTTTCTTCAAAGCGTCGTTCGTTGGATCTTTTTCTATAGCCATAAAATGACGTCATAGTGTGTATACATTTTTTTATATGATCAAAATATGATTTTAATTATTTATAGGCTAGAGGGTTGGCCAGAGTAACAATAAGGATCTCGGCCATTGGAAGCTGTATTTAGCATCTTATTTATTTCCTTGTAGACTATTTATGTATGCACTTATTACACAGAAGAAAAAAACAGACCATAAATACGACTTCATAATTCAAAGCAACTACGTGCTACGGTTTTATTTATGTCCAAATGTGCCTGAACAATCGCAACAAGTAAACAATCGCAACTTGTGCTCTTTTTCCCCAAGGCGACGAGAAGGCACCATGGCAGTCCCTTTAAATGTTGTGATTTGAGTTATTCAAACCAGACGGCAGTTGCAATAATATCAAATCGCCGACATCATTGATTCTTCTCTGTCTATCTTTTAATGGTTGTTATTTAATATTTCCTCTGTTTGCCTCCCGTGGGCTGCCTCGCTCTGTTATAAATAGATCCCCCTGGCAGACGTGCACGAGGAGCATAAACATCTGCACGTGGGCAAATCCATGACGCAAGCACGCAGGAAACGTGCTGACGGCCGGATGCTATACGGCAATTCAAATGGGACAAAGAAAAACAGATATAAACACAGGCGAGGCAGAAATTGCTGTGTAAAGTAGCTTGTCTATGCTATAGAACAAAGACAAACAACACTTTATTGGTATTTATATATATTTGTTTTCTTTCTTTGGACTATTTACATTTTCTTGCAGAAGCTTCAACTCTCATCCAAGAGGCCTCTTCAGCTCAGGTGGGAAGAAACAGGTATTTACCCCCATTTACGAGACTTGATTAGAGGGTTGTGAAGCAAAGCTTGCAGATTGTTTTTTTTTTATAAAGATTACTACTTTCACGCCTCTTTCAAACCATCTGTGCTCTCTGGATAAGATGTGTCCACTACCATCTTCATAAGAGTGTTGCTGGTTGGTGTTTTGCCATGTGTTTGTGTAATGGTTGTTTTGTCTTTCTGATGTATAAATCGGTGCAATTCTCGTTGCATTGGACTGCATCTGTTTATGTATTGGGATTGTTTCCTTTAAGTGGAAACACTCCTACGTCAGAGTATTGGTGGGTTTGAAATGCACTGTGATGTTGTCTATTGAAATTGATTGGAGGTTGTCAAAGTTCCTCTGAGATTCCAGCAATATATGGAATAACAACTTGTTACGGAGGGGTTTTGTTCCTCTTTGTGTGTTTCACATTATTATATTGTCAAAAATTACCCCTCACTACAGACCATAGCCATAGTCATGTTTTCATTCAGTATGTTTATTCTACAAACTTGCATATGTGAGGTATATAATTTTCATCTCCCCTCCCAACTTTTGCACTCATGCAGCACAATATCAACACACTTTCTCTACTCCATGTTCATGGTCTGCTCATTGTGGTGTGAGTCCTGGACCCATCTGATCCTGAGAAATACTTTTTGGTTTCATCTGACCAGAGGATGTGCTGCCAGTATCCACCACCATCCACTTTCATTTCAGCTTTCATTTCATTTAGCTGGCAACATTTAATCTTGCCCCTTTGTGAGCAATGCACACTTATTGCAATTTGCCTCACACTGTCCATTCTGTCACTGAAACACCACTTTCCACGAATAACCCTTGTGCCACATCAAAAGCGCTATCCCTTATTTATATACTATGAATATATAAACAGAATAGCTAGATATCTCTACAATATAAACCAGTGATGGGCAACTGGTGGGCTTCATGTGACCCCGCGAGTCAATTTGCAAAAATGATTGGTTTTACAATAGGAAATGAGCAAGAATTTGGTATTGTAAACTTTGGTTGCCTGTATATATTTAGTTATTTTCATTAAATGAATTGCTATAGTTAATTAATTAAAGGAGGGGGTTATAATATTCTACTGGTGGAAGTGCATGGACACAATGTGGCCATCTGGTTGTGAGGACACATTTTATGTGGGCCTTCCTATCCCAAAAGTTGCCCAACCCTGATGTAAACAAATTTGGGTTTACCAAACCTTTAAAACAGAGGCAGAGAACAGTTAATGCCAATCGTTCATTTGCAGAACAAACAAAATAAAGTCAAGTCATATCATCACACTAGATTGCACAACATTAGGCTGACGCTTTTGTCAAAAGCATCTTACAATACGAGCGAAAGGTGTGCATACATTATGATTGTTTCAATCTGATTATTATTATCATGTTATCTGATCAAAGCAAAACAACTTGAACATAGGCCACCAAGTTTATATCTTTTTGGAAGGTTTAATCTAAATAGTGGCAGAACAGATGGGTTTTTAGTCTGCAGCGGAAGATGTATAGACTATCCGCTGTCCTGATCTCAATGGGAAGCTTGTTCCTCCATTGCCTTTGTTGATTGCTGGCTAATGTAGATGTTTATGAGCTCAGATTATTGGGTGACTATCAATTATAAACCACAGATTTTATTTTTAAGGATAGGAATTTCTGAAATAGAGCAGCACTCAGTTTTTATATTTGCAAAATATAACTACATAAATGTTTCCTGTATTTTGGATTGAGGTTTTTGCTTCATATTATGAAAATGGGTTAAAATGAGACTAGAAAACCTACAACCTAAAAGTCTGGAAGGGCACAATTCCACATCCAAATATTTCTCCATTACAGTGGAGGCACTGGACGTCTGCTGAGGAAACAAAGGAAAATCCTGACAATAATAATAACAATAATGTGTCTCTTGAAATACAGATTTTCTCTCCGGTCAATAATTAATTGATAGTAAAAATTAATGAGCAAGTTACCTATGGATAAAATGTCACAAGATGGTTTTGTAACGTTTTACATTTGACCACTAGATGGCAGCAGCAGTACATGATATTCACTCAAGATGCTTAATGTTGCCATGGTTTGTCATTTTGATACTTAAGTTAACAGAAGGGGGGAAAAAGCTCCAGTGAACCAATGTTTAGGATTTATGTAACCTGCTAAGGAACTGTTGTATGTGAAAAACAGAATAATCCAGATTGTAATGTTTGAACAAGACCTTGTAAGCTGAGACACCTATTAACTCATTTTCAGATGCAAACAACTGACTTTCTCTGACAGACCTATAGTGGAAGAATGTTGACATATGATTTTGAATGAAAACATTTAGTTTGTTGTTAATTAATTGTTATTAAATGGTGGGGCAGCAAGAAGAACAGACCACAGGAGCACACAGGGTCGTAAAACTACTTTTACAGGGTTGCATTAATCTTGCAACTGCATTTGATGAGCTAGAGAATACACAGGATGTTTTGCTTTGAGAACAGCATATTAGTCTGAACTAAGCGACAACTGAAGAACAAGACTCAGGTGTTGCAATGTCCTCTTGCATCTAGCAAGTTAACGCTTCAATATAACAAACCAATTGTGAGATTAAAGATAAAACTTAAATAAACATGTTAGGTTTTTTATTATTATTATTAAGAGGACAGTATATAGCATCAAGAGTGGGTCAGTAACATGTTTTCATTGATTTGCAAATCATTTACAAATATTCAAATAACTTCTCTGCCATCTATAGAAAAAGAACACGCACCCTCACACAGTCTGGTTTTGTTCAGTTAAAGGTTTATTACTACATAGAATTCCATTTATTTTAAGACAACATGCATGTTTCGGAGTGTTAGGGCATCACAGCTGCTCTTTTGAGCTTTGTAGAGACAGTAATTTCTCAAGAGTCACAGATAGGATCATAGCATCAACAGGTACTCGTTGGTTAATGCTGAAAAAACTTATTTGAAATGTTAGTTTAAAACAAAAATGGTCCTTAAAAGACAGAAGTGACTTTAATATTTATTTTTGGTATGTAAACTTAAGGGAATGTGTGAGTATGCCTTCTCACACGCCACCCCTTGGCTTCTTCCTTCCAAACCAAATGCCTCAAGGGGGAGGAACTCAGTGGCCGGCCTTGTCGAAGAGAACCTTCAGTTGCTCCTGAGAGGTGGCCTCCTTCTGCTGCATCAGGTCAGCGTGGCCTTTGGTGACGCCCCAGCCATCGGGTTTGGCCATGGAGGGGCAGAATGGACGGCCGGAGGCAGGCTGAAGCGTCTCCCAGTAGTCACGACGGGCCCTGTGGAGAGCAATGAGAGATTGGTTCATAAGGGTTTTGAGGGGGAGAAAGGAAATATAAAAAAATGGGTGTGGGAAAAGAAAAATATCTACCTAGCTCTGACCCAGGGCTTAGTGTGCATGCCCAGGCCACTACCCCAGTTGCCGTGCTTCTCAGAGCCTGCAGGCAGGAAGCCCCTCTCTGGGGCCAGCTCCTCTGCCAGTGCACGGATGTGATAGGATTCAAATCCGCAGCAGCCTCCGATAAAACGAATGCCGGCATTGTACGCTTCGCGGGCGTATTTCTGCATGTCCCACCTGGTCAGGATCCTCGGCTCCAGACCTATGGGAATACGAACCCTCAAAGATGAGTTTATCGTTCGTTATCTCGCCAGTCCTTCATGT
Source organism: Colistium nudipinnis (assembly GCA_016785305.1). Taxonomy (NCBI): domain Eukaryota; kingdom Metazoa; phylum Chordata; class Actinopteri; order Pleuronectiformes; family Rhombosoleidae; genus Colistium; species Colistium nudipinnis. The sequence goes on along the minus strand of JAFBJU010000476.1, from coordinate 203,879 downwards.
CAGCGCTTTAGGAAACTCATGTGGTTGAGATGCATCGGTTTTGCACAGCGTATACATACTGAAGGGGAACTCGGGAAGATCAATGAAACCCTGGCAGTTGCAGTCAGGAGTGTGGTAGGCCAGCGGCTGGCACATGTAGTGAGCCTTCAGTCCGGCCTTCTCCACTCCCTCCTTCATCATCTTCACCGTCTTCACACAGGTCTCCGGATCAAAGTGGCAGTTGATGCCCACAATCTGAGCTCCTATGAGTGGAAACATGATCAGGGCTCAGGATGGCAGCGTTTAGTCCTAGGTCCAGATGTGTCAGGTTTAATGATATAATGACAAATTGCAGTAAGGAAATTGTAGCACTTTACATTGACTTCATATTATAAATTCAGGATCTCTGGTTGCTTAACAATGCAATTTTCTTGTACATTTAGGGAATTTGCAAATGTATTAACATTTTATTTTTGCACCTGTAGAATTTAGTACCGACAGAAATTCAATTTTTATTTTAAGACTGCGCATAATAGTTTAGTTATAACCATACTTCTTCTAACCTACATTAGACTGAGCCCTAAACAATGTTTAAAACCATGGTGGATGAAACCATGGGGATCCTGAGGGAGCCATATGTCTGCAGAATTAAATTGCATCATTCACAACTGCCAATGGCCAGCATATCAGCCCTTTGTCAACGCAGGCAACATTCCCCTCTTCCATCCTCAGCGTGAGGACATTTCACCATGTCCTCATTCTAATTTCTTTGCAACTCTTCACACTGGTACTGGACTTTGTGCCATGTATATTCAAGTATATCTTAAATGGCCATACCAGCTTTGACAAGTTTCACAGCACATTCCCCAGGGCTGACTCCATTCAGGTCTCCTTCGGGTCCAATACACAGAGATGCAGCCACTGGCTTGCCAGTAGTCTTCAAAACCTGGACTGCCCACTCAGCCTCTTCCACATGCTCAAAGTACTGCAAGGACGCAGGAAAACAACTGAAGGATGAATCTTGTTCAAGCTAAACTTATAGATTTCTGTATTCTCATCAAGTAAAAAAAAGATTGGCAGGTCATGGATGCATTCATATCAGTCAGTTCCTTGCATATGTATTATTACAAGCTTGTGGTGCAGTATTGAAAGTGAACCAATGTTGTCCTTGGTAGGTGTGCATACTGGAATTGAGCTTTTTGACATTGCAGTATTGATGCTTTCAGGGTCAAGAACTCCCTCCCCTATCTACATTCCTGTGTGTTTGTAAATGTGCGTGCCATTCGTGCATGCATTCTGTGCAAGGGGCTTAAGTTGCTCTGTGGGATTTAGCTCCTCCTCAGGCTTGGTGAGCTCTGATCGAGGGTGCTCCTGAAAAAGGAGAAGGTCATAGAACAAAAGTAGCTGAAGCGCAGTAAACGCCAGCGATTACAGGGAAAATCTCGAGCATTGGATGCCTGCGCGCTTGCGCTTGCGTAAACGGATACGCATCGTGTATCCACAGTTATTTTTAACGAAGGGTTAAGGGGAACGACACCAGCCCAGAGATGGTATACACACACCACTACCCCTCTAGAGGTCAGGATATGCCAAGACTGAAGAGATGCTTTTGTTCCAGAAGTTAACATAAATCTTCTTTGCATACCTCAGCAATGATGAAGTCCACGTTCTTCTGGACGAAGACGTCAATCTGTTTCTTGAAGATGGCCTTGACATCCTGCTCACTCTTGCAGCTGAGGTAGGAGGGGGTCTGAGAGACGCCCCCGGCTACCAGAGCATCCCCCTCGTTGGCCACCTCCCTAGCCAGGTCACAGGCGGCCTCGTTGATCTGCTGCCCCTGTGGTTCAACAAAGCGGAGAAGACACATGCGATGAGTGGGTTCGATTCCCCCGCACCGGGGTGTCCCGGGCGGCGGAGCCTTGGCAGCAGCCGAGGACTCACAGTGTAGCGCTGAGTGTTGCCCCGGTTCACCAGCTTGTCGTCGCTGGCGTAGAAGGTGAATGTCTGCATGACATTGGCGCCGGCTCTCAGGAACTCCCTGTGCAGCTGCCTCACTGACGGGAGGAGAGAAAGAAAGAGTGGTGCCTCAATTTGATCACTCACAAAATTGGACAAACAGCATTAGAGAGAATATGCTAGTCCCTATTTCAATTAATCACAAAACTGGATGATCAGCATCAGGAAAAAAAAAAGTATGGTGCCTCATTTTGATCCCTCACAGAATTGGATGATCAGTATCAGGGAGAGAGAATAAACACAATCAATATATATATATATATATATAACTAAATAAGTAGCCATACCCGCCTCCGGGTGCTCTGCCGCAGCTTCAGGTGTCCACGGCCCAGCCTTGACGTAACCCCTCTTCTCCAGGGCGAAGACGAAGCCACCGTCCCCGATGACGACCTCCCCTGCGTCCAGGCGCTCCAAAATGCCCTGCGCGGTGCCAAAACAACCCCACGCGGGTTTAAGACGCACACCAACAAATACACCGCGCTCTGACTGCGACGCGCAACTGACAGCACGTCAAACCGTTGCCTTGTGCAAAAAACTAAACAAACAAACAAACAAACACCGAGTTGTTTCGGGAAACGTCCATCTCATTTGGTTCACTCACCTTCTTTGCTCCAACTGGTGCCATGGTTGATTATTGTTGCAGCGGTTACCGGCCCACTCTTCCCAAATACTAGCGTCCCTGTGAGTTTGGAAAGGGCTTGTTAGGGGCATCCCTGCTCAATTTATAAATCAAGGAGGCGGGAGGGGGGGCTGTCCTAAAGTCACTGCAAAGAACCGCCTGCTTCTTACGCAGCTCCTTCCTCTATATTTCTTTTTCAATCCCTCCTTTCTTACTTACCGTTGCACGTTTCCACGGTGCAGCCAATTGCTCACGATGCTGCAGAAAAAGCCAGACCCGTGTTTTTTTTTTATATATATTGGCACATCGAATCGGAATATGTCAATAGGTACATAAAAAAAAAAAGTTTGAGCAGGTGAGATCAGGATAGCTGTCAGAGGAAAAGTTTTTGAGAGAATTTGACTCATGCACTCATATAGGATCAGGTTGGACTAAATCAGTTGTTTTTTATTTAAGTGAATACATAAACATAAAACATAATTTTTTTTTTCAACTAATTTACGGAGAAACTAACGTATCATCATGTACATTTTTATGTAAACACTTTAAAGCTTATGCGTGACTGTAGAAAATCTCAATTTAAATAGCAAATATAATATTGTGAGTTGCTAAGTTCCTGAAATGATCCAAAATGCAAACAGCCAGCTCTTTTACAAATCGGATACTGCAGGAGTGAGAACTACTGCACATAGTCAACCATTCCTTTCGCAGAAAGTTGCTTCACTTGGGTGTGTGAGCTTCACTGCACATATTGTACACAGTTGGATGCTGAAAGACTCTTTTCAGATTCATCTTGCTGTGGGAACACGGTGTGCTAAGGTTACAATTTGTACACACAGGAGAATGTGATAATCACCTCTGGTCTTGTGCAACTTACTCCAGGATAATGTGGATATTTGGCTCCAGTGTGCAAATACTGAAAAGACCAATATTAGTATTTCAATATTATTTCAAGAGAAGATTAGAACATGGGGACTATATCTGAAAGTTAATATTGTTCTATGGGTTTATGAGGCCTATTCACAAGCATGTCTGTGAAGGTTCTCCGTCATGGTAATATCAAGTGCCGTTCAAAGTAGGCAACTGGACAGGTTGAAGATTTCTTGAAGACGTTTCACCTCTCATCCGTGAGAGGCTTCTTCAGTTCTAACTAGCTGCTGGAAAAGTTCAGGTATTTATCCTCTGTGAGATGAATAGCTAATCAGAGGATGAGTACCTAATTAGAGGATCACGGTGTTAAACTTGCAGGTCGTTGGCCAACTGGCCCAGATTCAGGTTATGGGTTTCGCCTGAGTCTAGGTGCAAATGAGGGCCGTTAGTTTTCTTTGAGTTGTTTTTCTTGTTTACCTTCCTTGGGAAAGAGTGAAGGACATCATTGTAAGTGGCTGAAAGATGCTGTCTTAAGCCTCCACCTCAGTGAGGGTTTCTCTGTTCTAGCAAAGATGGCTTCTTTTACTCTTCTTTCAAACCATATGTCTTCTCTGGCCAGAATGTGAACGTTTTCATCCTCAAATGAGTGTCCACTGTCCTTCAGATGTAGATGAACGGCTGAGTCCTGGCCGGAGGAGGTTGCTCTTCGGTGTTGTGACGTCCATTTGTGCAATGGTTGTTGTGTTTCTCCTATGTATAAATCAGAACACTCCTCAGTACATTGGACCGCATAAACCACATTGCTCTGTTTGTGTCTAGGAAGCTTGTCCTTAGGGTGGACCAGCTTCTGCTTCGGGGTGTTGGTGGGTTTGAAATAAACCGGGATGTCATGTTTGTTGAAGATTCTACAGATTTTTTCGGAGACGCTTGCAATATACGGAATAAAAGTGTTTTTCCGTTTGCTGCTGTTTTCTTCTCTGTTAGCCCTCTTTTGCCTGGTAGTTTTGACGAAAGAGCCCAGTTTGGGTAGCCACAGGTTTTGAGGGCTGCCTTGACATGGTTCCGTTCCTTCTGTTTACCTTGAGTGTTTGTTGGTATTGTTGTGGCTCTGTGGTTTAGAGTCCTGATGACTCTAAAAGTAGATATTGGTCTGTGTGTGTGGGTTTCCTGTAGACTCCGATCTTGAGGCTTCTGTCTTCTTCGACGTGTACTAACTGAAGAAGCCTCTCGGATGAGAGCTGAAACGTGTTCAAGAAATCTTCAACCTGTCCAGTTGTCTACTCTGAATCGCACTTGATATTTCACCAGCACCAGTTTTAGTTCATCGTCCTCTACCTATCTGCTTTTTGTAATTATATTATTCAAAAGTATTTTCAGTGTGTATGAAGATCTTTTTTTCAAATTGATCACAAATGAAGGAAGGAACTGCTAAAGTGTTAAATGTGCATATACAGTAGATACAGTAACAATAGAAATAGACACATTTTCTTTTTAAAATTATTTTACTGGTTACTCTGATTATCCGGCTTGTTTTTGGTCTATAAAGAGTTGGTGTCTTTACACAGCTTGGTTCTCTGACCCAAACATGTATTTTTTGCCACATGACAAAATCACAAAGAAGTGAGAAGCTGATATAGTTATTGCTTTTTAGTTATGATTGAAAATGTATATTAACAGTGAAACGACTCTCAAAAACAACTACGGTACCCGATTACTAAATGAATGCCGTCTTAGATTTACAATGTGTTTCAAGTGGAAATAATATATGCAGTCTTACAATTACATTGGGATTGAGAATATTTAACCATACAGAAAAAACAAAAAAACTATTTATATATGAATAAATAACAAGTATTTCACTAATTGACAGTATTCCACCATACAGGAAAAACAAGAATTGCATTTTTTTTTTTTTTACAGTTAAGTTACAGTTATGTGACTCTGGTTATGTGACAGTGGTTGACAGTGGGCAGTGCTGATTGTAAAGTCTTACAGCGACAGGTAGAAAGGACCTGCGATCTCCTTCAGCAATTGTGTCCTGCAGGGGGTGGAACAGATAGTCCAGGAGAGATGATAGCTCCGCCATCATGCTCCTCTCTCCCACCACCTCCACTGGATCAAGGGGATGTCCCAGAACAGGAACTGGCTTTTTTGATGAGCCTGTTCAGTCTCTTCTTGTCTGCTGCTATGATGCCTCAAGTCATAGACATTTTGCAAACAGAAAAAAGAACTTGCGGTTTTAACAGTCCTGTGACTTCTCAAAATAAAGGTAATTGTGACTGCCGTAACTGCTCAACCAAATTAAAATAAATCACAAAAGAGATCATTTACCACTCAGCGATGTCGCAACAAAATATGATCTGTTTACCTTATCCCCTCATAACATTGGTCCCGGCCCTGTCGTTCCACACCTGTCCACCAGCTGTCCTCATTCCCCCCCCCCCCCCCCCCCCCCCCCCATCCACCACCTGATCGCACTGTGCTCATCAGCACGGTTTATGAATATATTGGACTTCTCCTCTTTGAAAGCTGCTGTCTTATCCCTAAGATGTAATAATCAATTATATACACCACATGGGTTGTTTTAATCCAGCAATTTAAACAAGGTGTCAATTGTGATGCTCAGAATAATACAATTTAAAACATTTAAAATATGTTCATCCAAGATGAACACCACAGGCAACCTGTAGCATGTTAAATACAGGTTAGAGATTGGGGTCGGTGCAAAGAAAGATGTCACGAATGATCTGTGAAAAGCCAAAACACAAAATGTAGCCAGGAGAGAAGCACCGATGGCTTTCCTGAATCAGCCCACATGTATTTAATGTTCACAATTAGTTGTATATAGATTAACTAGAACTGAACTTTTCCATCATTTGGTTAGAACTGAAGAAGCCTCTTGGATAAGAAGCAAAACGTCTTCAAAAATCTTCAACTAGTCCAGTCACTTAGTTAGAATCACCAGTGAGATTACCTACATATATATATTATTTATTTATATAGGTAATATATATATATATTTTTCTCATTTTAAAGGAATATCATAACAATGCATTGCTAATTAGAGATTATGAATATATGTTTAAGGCTATTGTTACAACATGAAACACTGTGTCATTGCATATTGTATAGTTGCAGCATTTTTGTGGATGTGCTTGTTTTTCTTTCCAAAATTCAAGAGGCTTCAAATTGGCCTTATGTAACACAGGCTAACATTTTGTTATGAGGCAAAAATGTGCACCTTGGTGGTCCTCATCCAGCTTATGTACACGGTGGCCCTGACAGCACAAAGCACCTCAAACGGAGATAAGGCATGCAAATAGATAAAACATGAGCATATGTAGTCTTTTACCAATCACAAAACTAAAAGAAAAGAAAAAATGCAATCGTACACCAAAATAGCATCTACAGGAATCAGAAACCACATTTTCATTACAGTCGGTGGTGGTACTATTCAATTCTACCGACCATTCAAATTAAAACAGATGGTAATCAAATGTATTTGTCTGAAAAATGTCCTAATTTATTATATAATTTATTGAAAACTGCCAGATGTTGCCAGGCACTAGACATCTTTGTTAGGAAATCAGAAATCTACCTGAAGTAGATACAAGCTACAGTCAAAGTTTCAACTTCATTTCATCACTAGACTGATCAATGGAATTGATCTTTTTCTTGTCAAATGATCTGTGAAATGTGCACCTCTGCGAGATGAATTCAGTTCAGAAATGCCTTTCAGCACTGCTTATAAAGCAGCTATCTGGACAAATGTCCAGTTCAAACCTGTTGCAGTTGTCCCAGCTTGGGTTAGAGTCTGTGTTTGCAGTAAAAGGCTCAAGGACCAATCACAGACAGATGTATATATACATTGTTCAGACTGGATCTGACGGGAGGTCTTCAGGTCAATTCTCTTCACTCCACAACTGACATGACTCAATACTGGAGCAGAACTGTCAATCTGCACTGTTGCATTACCTTGTTAATGTGCACACACACCAACACATAGTGTGTAGTTTAGCAATGCAACTGCTTGGTCCACCATTTTGGGCCAGACATCTCAATTCCATGAAAAGTTACATTGAATCCTTCTGTCTGGGGTTGGTTTTATCTTTATTTATATTTTTGGAGATTTGTTAACACCTACTACTACTAACACCTCACACTCTTTCCCTGACCCACCCATCCCCCTCCCCCACTGTCAATGACTCTACCTCTTCTTCTGCACAGCCAGTGATGTTTAGTTGCACTGGTGTTGCTCCCTTGCACATTTTTGGAGCACACACCCAAACTCACTGGCACACAACTTCTTATGGACACTTTTCCACCTTCTCCGTATTTTTGTATTTTTTTATACTTTATATTTAACTTCCTTTTTTTCTATTTCTTAATGTATTATTATAATGTTTTAATGCTTGGTGTTTGGAGAGGAAGGCAAAAAAGAATTTCATTGTACAATGTGCACATGACTAATAAATGCTTGAACCTTGAACCTTGAACCTTGTTGCAGATCTTCATATTTTCCCTGAGGATAATGTCATAATAAAACGTTGGTGATCCTCTGAAGCATCCTCTAGAGTTGGCACAAGGGTAGGATTGTCACATTTGGAACATATTTTGTGTTTTATTTATAACACAACCTTACCAGCAGGGCTGAGCTGATCGTTTGAGTTGAGTACTACACATGCTTGATGCTGGAACCATTCACACGGGCTCTGTGACCTGCATCTGGATACCCTGGCACGCTAAGCGTTAACTTGAATGAGGGCTAAGCTGGGTAAAGTTTCGTCCTGACTTTTTTTTGTCGACCTGTGGGCGTGCCAACGCGGCTGACGGCGTGGTATTAGTATCTACACGGCACCGCGCGGTGTTGCTTATGCATTCGGCTGCATGCGCACATTTACATATATATTAAAGCATTTCTTCAGCCATGTCTCGTCTATTAAACCTAATCAAAGTTAAGCTGCGCACAGATATAGCCGCGTGTGGAGGAACCGCTCGGCTTCCTTTGAGGACCATCTGCTGCACTGCAAGAAAACAAGCCGAAAGAAGGTTAGATATTTGAGATTCATGCAAATGATGGCTCGACTTTAAATTGAACTCGCTTTTCCGTTATTCATTTCACCAATGTGGGTGTAAATTAGCCACAAACCCCCATCAGTGCTGTCCAGGCGTGCGTAAAGCTGAGCAGCTGTTTGAGCCCTGCAGCTGATGTGACAAGCGGGTATGATGGGAAAGTTTCACACTTAGTTATTACATTCTTAATACCGTTTTATAATTCTATTATTCTCGTGGTGACATCGCGGTTGCAGGTATGGCAGAATATCAGGCACAATGTAAACAAAGCGCCGAAGCACACGTTTGCAAGGTGCACGTGGGAGTTGCTGGGTTTCCAGCTTCATACAGGAGAAGATTGTTTTGCATTTGATAACTTTTTAAACTGTTGGCCCAACAAAACGATTGCTGTGCCTGGGGTTCCTTAACACTCATTATGTGCATTTTAAAAAGTGAATTGACAAACTGAGACTATAACCAATGGGACTAAGATAAAATAATATGTTTTTCTGTCCCACAGTGGATAAACCTCAAATTCTCAATTGCACACCCAAACTCCTTGTCTTTGTTTTCGTCCCTCAGTAATGAATCCTTGGTGTTGGGGAAGCGGTGGAAGGACACAGCAGACACTGTCATCATCGGCGGTGGATGTGTGGGGGTCAGCCTGGCGTACCACCTGGCCAAAGGAGGCACCAAGGACGTGGTGCTGCTGGAGAAGTCCGAGCTGACAGCCGGATCCACCTGGCATGCTGTATGTTAACCGCTGTCTGCATTTCTTTTATGGCGACCGTATACGCTGCTAGGTCCGATGATTATCGTGAACATGATCATCACTTCGCTGCAACGCCTTTACCTCACGTTTGTCGTGAGAGGGCACATTTTCATCTGTTCCAGAATGCATTGGGTGAAAGACAGGGTGCATGCAGTTCAGGTTACCAGGTTGATATTCACACTGACCGGGGAGTTTGATTCTGTTAAGGGCTTTCGAGAAGGTTAGACCTGAAATGGTAACATCCGATCACAGCACGAGTCAGGTTAAATGAGCGTGTGGCTTTGAATCATCTGCATGGTGAAGGGAACAGACAGCAATCCACCAACCACACAGAAAATGCTGTATTCGCTGTGTGTGTGTTAGTAAGCAATATCATTGGCATTTGTATGCTTTTGGTGTTTTTCAGGCTGGTTTGACAACATATTACCATCCTGGCATCAACCTCAAGAAAGTCCACTATGATAGCATTAAGTTATATGAGAGTCTGGAAGCGGAAACTGGACAGGTGAGTTGCTCGTCGCCCATAACTTTTGATAATATAACAATAACTTTTTGCGCGTGTCTGTGCGTGTGTGTGTGTGGGGGGGGGTGCTTGCGTGGTCACATGTCCTTCATATTGTCTTCCTCTGCAGGCAGTGAGCTTTCACCAGCCCGGCAGTGTACGCATTGCTTCCACAGCGGCTCGAGTGGATGAGATGAGGTACCAGATGAGCCGCACGCACTGGCATGTGACGGAACAATACTTCATTGGACCGGAGAAAGTCCACGAACTGTTCCCTTTGCTCAACATAGACAAGGTCTGTGTGAACCACAGTGCTGTTATATATATACATTCACCACAAATACCGGTTAGATGGGAAATATCAGTGATGAGCAAGTCAATAACTATTATACATCGAAGTGGCTGGCAGGTTTTTTGGGTATAGCAGCTGTAGTCGCCAATGTCTTTGCTAATTGGCCAACCTGTGTGAGCCCTGTTTTCATCCAACGTTACTCAAACATGAGGTCATAATGCATTTTCTGCAGACTCTTTTCGATGGAATAATATAGAATGTCTTAAATAATTCTGCCCTGATCCTAATTAGAATATGTATATTAGTATATGAGGTGGTTCAAAATTCAGAATTCACTCACTCACTAAACTGGGTCATCTGGGCAAAAAGAAAATTCTAGGGTTGATTTAATTTTTGTATTATTTATTTTTTATTTATCTTTAGTATCCTAATTGTATTTTTGCCAGCGAGACTTATCACTCTCTTATTGATGGTGAACCTGTCGGAGCTGGTGTTGGATTAAGATTTCTGTACCTTTTCAGGTGTTGGCAGGTCTGTACACCCCAGGGGACGGCCACATTGACCCGTACTCTCTGACTATGGCCCTGGCCGCCGGGGCTCGTATGTACGGTGCCCAGATCTACAACCCAGCCCCGGTCACTGCCCTCAACCCAACAGCTGATGGCAAGTGGGACGTCCAGACTCCTCATGGAACAATCCGCGCCAATCGCATTGTCAATACTGCAGGTCGGTGCTTAAAAAACAATTCTTTACTTGAATCCACTCTTAAACCAGGAATAGTAGGAAACCTATGTTAACAGTCATGCACAAACTCGAGGGTGTGGGACAGAACTGAAATCCTGTTGCCTCTCTCAGCACTTTACCAATGTAACAAAACACATTTTATGTATTTTAATTTCTCATTTTCATATTTAACACAATATCACACATTTATCATTCGGGTTCAAGGTAGCAAACTTTGTATATTTTTCAAATATTACACATAACACCTATTTTCTTCTCCAGCTGCAAATGGCCATGACTTTTATAATGTAGGGAAGTGCAGGGAAACGCAATGCGGTAATATTTAGTGAAGGTCCATCTTTGTTAAATATAAAGAAAAAGAAAGCAACCGAAACCTGATTGCTCGATTGTTCGATTTGGAGAATCATTGAACTCCTACTATCTGCACAATAGGGCTATTGGTTGTTAGAAAGAGAAGTCCTAAAATCAATATATGCGCATACGTCCCATGGTCCCTGCGCTATATCATGTGTTATCTTGTTGTTATGCACTAGTGCAGGAGACCTTTGTCCACTCCTCTTGCAGAGTTCAGGGTAAAAAAGAGTTTGTTCTGAACTGGGTCATACCAGTTCTGGGGGGATTTTGTTGGCAACAACTCAATTCATCTCTGCTACTTGTTTATCCTGCGAGGTTCAGGCATTTGATTTCGACTCTTCACGTCTGTTGAGCATATTGAGTTGCGTAACACATATCAATATGCCGCCTATGTCCTTGTGCATGATCTAATTTAGTTAATTTACAAATGAATGAGCAAACCATTTGGAAATATGATGAAAATGTGTTACATACATATATATATAAATTTACATACATATATATATACACATTTAAAGAACTGAACATAAGAAGATAAACGATTGGGATATAGTCACAATAATTTGCTAATAAAACGATAATTTACTTATTTTGCCATACTATGCTTCAATGCTAAAGTCAAGTACATATTGGAAAAACTGTACAAGCTGCAGAATTGACCATGTAGAGAATAAATGTGTAAAATATAATCAATATACATTACTACATTAGTACTAGTGATACTTTAGTAGTAGTGATTGCAGTGGTGAGTCATGTCAGTAAATGCACTTTCGTGCTGTGCAGGAGGTTTTAAATTTCATACTATATGATCTTGCTCCATATTTTTTCCCTGTATTTGCACATTCTGTTCTCCGGTTGGAGCCAGTTACAATGTGGGCCCTGCTGGCCCTTTGCCTTCACTGCAACTGACAGCCAATCCAAGTGGGCCAGCATTACAGATTTCCTCCAATGTTGAAGCAGCAGCACATGCACACCTCCTGACAGTCGGTTTTAGCTTCTTGCAGCTGTGCTCAGGCTCCTGTTTGTATGTCTGCAAGTTTGCAGTTGAGCTGGTGGATTCGTCATTTCAAAAACAGATGGCAGATGTGTGTGTTTGCTCGTCTTGCCAAAGGCTAAGTTTGATCAGTCTGACATCTAAATGATGTGCTTTTATGTAGCCTTTTGTAAACTTGTGCAAATCTCTGTGGTAGTGCTTTTCCTCCGTTGTGCTCACATATTGTTGAAAACCCATTCAACCCGCAAGCATCTGTTTTGTCAAGCTTGCATAACACCAACTCTCTGTCGTTCCATTTTTTTTCTTCTCTCATTCTTGGCTTGGCTGTCTCGCAGTTTCACATTCTCTGCTTTCATCACAATCACGGGGCCCGATCAAGGCCCACTTTTTTTTTGTCCAGTTGTTGAATGTCCCTCCCCTTCATATATCATTTCCACACCCTCTGCTCTTCTCAAACTATGGGGACGTCTGAGAGACAGGCTTCCAATGTAGTGACCATCCCCTGACCAGGGAACCTAATTAAAGGCAGAGGTCATGTTTCTTGGAATGTGACTCCATAAGTTCAGCTTCAACCTAAGAGCTTTGTGACCCAAAGGAGAAATGGTAGACTTGAGTTTTATGAATAATATTCAAAATGTCAAAGGTTCTCAAGCCAACCGCTCCCATTTCTTACCCCCACCAGTTCAGTTAACTCTGTAGAAACATATATAGTGTTGTTTTTTTCGTCATGCAACAAGGGTTTAGTGTAGTTTGCATTTGTGCGGCCACTTGGAAAAGCCAAAAATGCTGCTAAATGACGCTGCGATGAGTTTATATTCATGAGTTGTTTTTTAAAAGCATGGATGACTAATGTCGACATAGCGGGATTTCAAAGTTTGCTTCATTTTTTCGAGCTTGTTAACTCGGTGAACTATTCCTGTGTGACCCAGTGAATCGGCTCAGTGTGCAGGCAGCTGGTGAACACGCTCCTCTTTCCTAAACTGCCTGCCTTTATCGAGTGTTTGTGCACCCCCACCCCATCCTTCACCGTGGGACAAAGTTCACATATGGAGCATATGCTTTAAGAGTTCATTTGAATTTGGAGAGCACTTTCTTTCTGCTCCAGCTGACTCTGGTTACAGCTGCTGAGTTGACAAATGGTTCACACTGATTACTGGTGTTTACATCTCCCACTTACAGTGTAAGTGTAGTGTATTAACCAGGTTTTGATGTGGCTGACATACAGAGTTTGCAAATGTTTTTTTTGCAAATTGTCATTGGATTCCGAGACTGAAAGCAGAGAATTAAGTAATTCAGTTCTAAAATAATTGTCCATATGTCAGCTGACTTTTCTTCCGGCCCGATATTGAGACTGCACGCTGCAACAACACGAGAGAGGAATGACACAAAATGAAAAACTGCTGCTGTCACATCATTTATAACCCTGAGGCTAAATATGGTATGATTCACTGCAACCGAACAATATCCTGTTTGCTCACAAACAAAAACAATCTGAGCTGTGACCCCCGTGGCTTTGGGCGACTGAGCGAAGCAGCTTGAGCCCCCGTGACTAAACAGTACATTTGGTTTCAATTTACCTGCGCTCATGTGTACCTATTTGCCATTCTTCTGTCTATCCTTAAAGTGCAAGGATGTTAACACAGGGTATCCTTGTGGGGATTAAAAAAGAAAACAAAATCCTGTGGGGAATTTACACTAAATGATTACTATATTGTGATTCACACGGGATGCTGGACATTAATTTCTCCTTCTGGTACTCTGAATGTGTTTGTACTTATTTCTTGCGTGATGGTGTCCCGCAAAAATAGCGATACATTAAAACTACATATTGTGACGCTTAACGCCCCCTGACTATGCAGATAGACAATTAAAGTTAAAGCAGTGCAGCAGTTTGTGTGTTGATTACCTGTGTGAGGAAGTGTAAAGCACATGCCTGCAGGGTGGAGAGAAGTGCTTTTTTAAGTGCATTCTGTTTACAAGAAACGGTGGGTGAATTAACTTAACTAACATTTCGCAATTGGGGGCCGTCGCTGGGCTTCTCACTGACAAACACATTCATTCATTAGACTTGGGGTGTTCGACATCAACTCTGTATTTTAGCCCAATAAAGCAATGAGGTGCCAGGAAAATAAATTATAACAGCCCTGCATTTTTTCCAAATTATTTGAAACATGGACATTTAGGAAACTTAAGCTTTGCCTACAGAACAATTGCTGATTTGCCATGTGCTGAGAACCAAAATCTAAAAAAGGCTGCAAATATGAGCAACTAACAAATACCCACCCAAAGTGAACCGCTTTTTGTCGTATTAATTGAATCCCTTTTCCGTTTTTTTCCAGGTTTCTGGGCCAGGGAAGTGGGACAGATGATTGGGTTCCAACACCCCACCATCCCCGTGCATCACCAGTATGTAGTGACGGCTACAGTGCCAGAGGTGAAGGCTCTGGTGAAGGAGCTGGCCGTGATCAGAGACCTGGAGGGGTCCTACTACCTGCGTCAGGAGCGAGACGGCCTGCTGCTTGGCCCGTATGAGAGGATGGAGAAGATGGTGCTGCAAGACTCCTGGGTGACGGATGGTGTACCTCCAGGTCTGTCAGCCACGGACGAAACTGTGTAGTTTCGCATTTCTTGCCAGTTAAACCTTGTGTCTTTCCGTCCTGTTTGGCTGACGCAGGTTTCGGGAAGGAACTGTTTGAGTCGGACCTGGACAGGATAATGGAGCACGTGGAGATGGCCATGGATATGGTCCCCGTGCTGAAGAAAGCCGACATTATCAACATCGTGTCCGGACCAATCACATACACGCCTGACCTGCTGCCCATGGTCGGACCACACCAGGGAGTTCGCAACTACTGGAATGCCATTGGCTTTGGGTACGTGAGGAATGATAGCGGTCAACACTGCTGTTCATTTTGATTCAGTTCAGCCTTGGGTCGTCTGTGGACAAAAGTAATAAGTCGGTTAGATGTAGTCCTTTTTGTTTTTAGACGTTTTAGTTCAGTTTTGCCTCTGTAAATCCTGCATTTACAAACCCTGCCTGTTAGAGCCTCCTTGGACTGTAGTGAACCTCTAGAGCAAGATTTCTATGATGGACCCTCAGCATTAATCCAGACTGAAAGGGATTTTGTGGGTTACATTGTAGTAGCTCGCCTTCTGATGAATGCCTGCATTTTTTTGTAGTGGAGGTTTAGCGCAGCTGTTTTGTTGCTTCTTGTCGGATCCTTAGCTGTAAATTAAGTTAAACCATGAATTGATTTCTTCCAACACCACATAATGAACTGGGATATAATTGTAACATGCTTCCTATGAGCATTAATGCAACACATGTGGACTTTGGACAAAAAACGCAATTAATCGATGTGTCGATTGAAATATCATTTCTGGTCACTGTCAACAATCAATTCCACATCAGCTCAGGATAATGGCTGATTCATAATGTTGAAAGCATGGGCGTTATGCTCTCAGGTATGGAGTCATCCATGCTGGGGGTATTGGGAAGTTCCTGAGTGACTGGATTCAGAACGGAGAGCCTCCGTATGACCTGATTGAATGTGACCCTAACCGCTACGGCAAATGGGCAGATGTGCCGTTCATGTGTGCCAAAGCTCGAGAATCCTATGGTTTCAACAACGTTGGTAAGGTTAAGACAATTGATATTCATAGGAGAAAAAAAATCCTTTTTACTGCCACTAAATTCTTTGCTGTCCGCAGTTGGTTATCCCAAAGAGGAGCGCTTTGCCGGACGGCCAACCAGCCGGACGAGCGGTGTCTACGAACTGCTGAAGGACAAAGCTTCCATGGGCTTTCATGCAGGCTGGGAACAACCTCACTGGTTCTACAAACCTGGAGACGACACTGGATACAAGTAATGCTTCTTCATTAACTAACGATACCTGCGGACGGAAAAGTCAACATTTAACCAGATGTTTAAAATGTTGTGGCATAACTGCTTACGCTCACTCGTGCTCCGGATCCACACCCCATCCGCTTTCCCATATTAAAATACCCGATCTTAACAGGAGGATAACATAGGGATGGCTCTTACATTCCAATGCAAAGAGAAAAAAAGCACAGCAAAACTTTGCCTCCATGTGTACTGCATAATGATGTGCAGAGAGGCATGCCACGATAAATGTTTGAGGACACAATGTTCTCGGAGAAGACAGGCTTTATGCAAAACAGCAAAAAAACATCCTTGGACGGTTCCCAGCTTAAAGCTCACCACACATATTTTATTGGTCCTCTTCTAACTCAAAACTGCAGGACAAGAAAGCAATCCATTTATATCATTCTAAATAAACGGGGCATCTTGGTCTTGCTGATCATGTTCAACATATAGCTGGATGGAAGTGCACGGGACTTAACTTCACCAGATCTGAATCTCTTGATTCACACCAGGACATTATTTTAAAGTCATGTGCTCTAAAGAATGCTTGAGATACTCCATCAAGCAATTGGGCTTCCAGATGGCTCTCTTAGTTGCTGCATACTTGGCTAATATGTGACACAGAGATGTGCGTTTTCACCATTGCAAATGCACCAGTCATAATCTTGCTTTGGGACACTTTTTCCCCAGTTAATATTTAATTATATTTTTAGGCACCCTTTTGGAGGGGCTCTAGGGACAGCAGTGTCGGTTGGTCCACTCCCTAAGCTGATATGGTGCACATGATAAACATTATACCTATGTGCAGGTCCCAAAATCTTAAAAAAGGCTGTTGGGAATGGTTGTGGTTGGGAACACACTTGTAACGTGTTGAAATGTGGTTCGAACTTAAATGAGTCAGTGGTTCTTCTTTATCTATTCAATATTTCATATATTTTATATATGCAATTATCTTCACCAAACACATCCAAGCGTAAAACATATAGGAACAAAGCAAACAAACTAAATAACAGATAGGACTACACCTTTGGTTGAGGCTTAGAAGTAGAGTCCAGAACAGGAGAGTTCGAGGAAGGCCAAAACGAAAGTCAGGGTCAGGTCAAGGGCAATGCCATACAACTCAGTAAAGTGACTCTTTCTTTTGCGTGTGACAAGCAATTATGTTCTGTTTCTGCTTCTGAACAGTTTACTCGTGCATCAGTATTGCTTTATGTAGCTTAGAGAACGAATTGCCAAAACCACCAGATATAAAGCAATCCTTCACATTTTGCCCGTTCCCAGGCCTAGTTTCCTTCGCACCAACTGGTTCGAACCGGTCGGCCGAGAGTGCAAGCTGGTGATGGAGAAGGTGGGAGTGATCGACCTGACTCCTTTTGGCAAGTTCATAGTGAAGGGGAAGGACTCGCACAAGCTTCTGGACCGCCTCTTTGCTAACACCATGCCTAAGGTAACGCTTGTGTGTGTGTGTGTGTGTGTGTGTGCACAAGTGCTAAGTACTTGAATGTTTTAGCTATTAATGATGAGATATTATATATATAAATATTATATTAACGATGAGAGATTTCACAGCTCAGGGGTGCATGATAAAAAGGTATGAACAGGATTCTGATGCTTGAAGTGCTTGAAGAAGTGGTGAAACAAGTACTCCCATTCTCAGTCACGTCATCAAACAATCCCTCCTCCATCCTCTCTGGATTCGTTTGCCCGTGTGTTTCTCAGGTGGGCTTAACCAATATCAGCCACATGTTGACACCCAACGGGAGGGTCTTCGCCGAGGTCACCATCACCCAGCTGTCACCGGGAGAGTTCTTGCTCATCACCGGCTCGGGGTCGGAGCTGCATGACCTCAGGTGAAGTGCTTTCACACATGCAAATTGTGCTAGATATCAAAACTGAGTTGTGATACTGCAATAAACAACAAAAACACTCACAGCTCGTTCACTTCAGATACATGTATTAAATATTGACATAGTTCATCAGTGCAGCCACATCACCACAAAGTAGGTACAATGCATGTCAGTACCAGCTATTTGCATTTTAACTCTGACCATGGCCTATCATTCATCTATCCAGTCCCACTCTGAAGGATATTTACTATTTATGTTATTTCCTTCTATTGCAGAAAGTTAATTGCTGTCTTGGGAAATTGTTTAGTTGAATGAAATGTCCCGGGGGGCGGATCAAATTGTCTCACGGGCCATATATAGCCTCGAGGCCGGAGGTTCCCCTCCCCTGATTCATTTTCATATGCATTACAATACCACAGGTGCATTTCTTTTATACACCGAAAGCCTTGCTGTTCTCCAGTCAACATGCACACAGTGCACAGTCGGCACACAGTGTAACACAGCAAGAGTGCAGTATAAATACCCAGTAACAGTCAGTAACAGTAAACACATGATAACAATAATTAAAAAACTGAAAAACAGTAATTAAAAGGGTTTTTTAAAAGATTCCTCTCACTTTGCAACGGCATGATTTGTGGTCCTTTAAATTCTTGTTTCTTCATACCTTGACAGAATAAAAAATCAATGCACAGCAAAAAGTTGACTACAAAATAGGTGAAGAAGGAGATAAACATGTGAACAACTTGCAGTATCTCTTAAAAGTCTGTGTTTAGTATTGCCTTGTAGTCTGTTCACACCAAAGTTAAAGACCCTCTGTGTGCTTTGGTTCATGTGAGTTCTTCCAGTTATGTAATATAAGCCTGGTTGCAACAGTGAAACATGTTAGCCTAGAGTCTGCTTGCATGGCAGATTTATCCAACACACACAGCTGTAAGGAGGATATTTATATCTGTTTGATTTACTTTTCAAGTGCTTTTTATAAAAAGAAAATATGAAGGAACAGTCGTCCCATAGTTCATGCAGACATGTGCCCACTTTCCTCTCCATTTCCAATATCTACTGTCCTGTTCTAACCCGGAATAGATTTGTAAGATCTTTTTTATAATGGATGAATTTGTTTCCTCCAATTTTTAACATTGTAAAATCCTCTTAGCAAAACTGCATACACACATACCCATGAGTAGACAAGTGTTAATAGTTTTAGAAGTTTCCCTGTGTAAAAAAAAAGGAGAATATGTGTTGTTGACAGTGAACCAAATGCTCCTCAGGTCTCTGTCACACAAACACACCCAGGCCAGAGTTGAGTGTCAAGCTGTGCGGAATAAATCTCGCTGTAGAAACCTAAAACTCCTCAGCAGCTGTTAACAGGACGCCTCTCCATTTGCTCCAATCGGGATGCAGTATATATTAATTCACTCACCTCCATTCCTTCACTGTAACCAAAGCTTGACCACAACTTGTAGGAGGTGAGGATCATCTCATGCTATGTACAGTAGGGACCTCTGGTGGATACAGGACTATACTACCAATGATGAGTTCAAGGAGGCCACTGATTGTATTTTTTTATCATATTTAATGTAATAAACATTTACAAATAGTAGCTATAGAGCAGTACATAATGTATTTAATTATAATAAAGATAAGTGGAAACATACCATATGTTATGTATGCCGGAATGATGCAATGATGCAATATTAAAATGGCTTTGCTCCATGGTTTTGAACTTGCCTCAGGTGGATAGAAGCAGAGGCTGCGGATGGAGGATATGACGTCAACATCAGCAATGTAACGGACGATATCGGCGTGCTGGGCATTGCAGGCCCAAACTCACGCAAAGTTCTTCAGAAACTGACAGATGAGGATATGAGTGATGCGGGATTCAAATTTCTGCACTGCAAGTCCATCAAGCTGGCGGGCATTCCTCTCCGTGCCATCAGGATCTCTTACACCGGTACTGAGCTATGTTCTTATTATTTCCAGACTGTTTTTACGCATTCTTTTGTCTTCCTTGTGGAACTCCCTTTTGGCTCTTGTCAAGACTTGATGAGCAACAACTGAACATAAAGTTCAGAGATATACACCTGTATTTTGACCTCAGCCTGCATTCTCACCTAAAGTATATATATATATATATTTCAGCATCTTGAATTGAATTCAGAGATCCAAAAAGATATACAAAAAGTAATAACATTCCACAGAAGTTTAGACTTAAAATATAATTTCTTGCAAACTTCACCAACCACAAATAAACATGCAAAGAAGTATATAACAAAAACGACCCCAACCTAACACACCATATGGTGATGCTGTGTGCACTTTTTTAGGCGAGCTGGGCTGGGAGATGTACATTGATCAGAAGAACATGGCGGCTGTGTACCAGGCCATGATGGAGGCAGGAAAAGACGAGGGCATCGATAATTTCGGCACCTACGCCATGGGCTCCCTCAGACTGGAGAAAGGATTTAGAGGCTGGGGAGCTGAGGTGCACACAAGCACACACACACTAAAACACAGCGGATGGCACAGATTCACACTGTTAACGCTGCTAACTGGTCCATCTCTACAGATGAACTGTGATACCAATCCCCTGGAGGCCGGGCTGGATTATTTCATCAAACTGAACAAGGTAAACATCTCTTATTTTAGGTGGTGCATCCTCTGCAGTGTGACTTTAGAGTTGGCATTGTTTGTTGGTCTATCCTCCCATTGCTTTCGTCTAGAAAAAAACACCATATATTATTCATAAATTAACTCTTGGATAAATGTATGTTTCAGCAGCATGGATCATGGCAGAGATGTGCACACACATTTTCATTTTTGGATGACGAAACAATAGGTTGAACTTAGTCTGTATTTATCTTATGAATCAGAAATGTTCATGGTTATTCATTAGTGTGTCAAATTTCTCAAGGTGATGGGGTCACATCTCTTTTGTGGGTGAGCAATGCTGTTGACTCTTCTCTTCTAGAATCTTATTCTCTTTGGGATGTTTTACATGATGCACCTCCCACCAGAAAATAACCTGAATGTGGTTGTGTCTGTGTGTGTCTGTGTGTGTGTAGCCTGGTGACTTCATTGGCAAAGCAGCCCTCCAGGAGATCAAATCCAAAGGCCTGAAGAGGAAGCTGTCCTACATCACGGTGGACACGGATAATATCGACCCTGAGGGCAACGAGACCATCTGGCACAATGGCAAGGTTAGTGAGAGATGAATCTTCCATAAAGTCTTATACTGAATACGTTTTGTTGTATTTGGTCATTTGAAGGTGGCTGTCAATGAGTCGGTGTCCTTGATGTTCCTCCCCAGGTGGTCGGCAACACAACGTCTGGAGCCTACAGCTACAGCAGCCAGCAGAGTCTGGCGTTCGCCTACCTGCCTGTGGAGCTGTGCTCCGTGGGCCAGAAGGTGGAGGTGGAGCTGCTGGGCAGGAAATACGCCGCCATGGTCATCCAGGAGCCCTTGGTCCTCACCGAGCCCACGCGGACTCGGCTGCAGAAGAAGGCAAAGAGCAAAGCATAAGCCAAGAGGACTGTCCTCGATTTAGTTTGTCCCCTGCTAATGAAGAACAATCCGACTGTGAATTTATAAATGAGTCTGCGATGAAGGAGGTGAAGGCTAAAGCTATGAATGGAATCGTGTGCAATTCACGCACTGAGCTGTTTGTTTCTGGGGATCAGTGGTCTCTACAGGGTGAAAAGAGGCACATTATGACAACTTCCTCCTCCCGTCCCGTCTCCTGTGGGGCTGAGAACAGATTCAGAGAGTGCCAATGTGTTTTTGCAACATAATAACGGTTGCGTTGATATATTTGCACCAGTGTCTCAAAATGATGGTAGAGTAATTCACTTTTCGTAATTCCATAAATGGATTGCAAATGGTTTTTGGGTCAGTTGAACTTGTGAAAAACGCTTGACATTTGAAGTCAAATGAAATCAGCTTATTGCTGCGTTTTTCACAGTCATGAGAGTACTGTAACAAAGAACGGAGTGAAACACCAATAACAAGAAGAAACAGAATGTTTACAAACTTGTACAGAGATTGTCCTATAAATCTGTTTTTTACTTGATATTTCAGTAAATTGGTGTACATTAATACCTTAATAATTAAAGCAATACACTCACTGTCTTGTGACTCCCTTCCCTGTCATATCATATTTTGCACTTCAGAGACACAGTAAATATTCATCAGATTAACATTACACCATTGTATGAAACATGTTTGACAGGTTACGCGTGGCACACCTCCTAATTTTAGTTACATATCCTAACTCCCAATTACCTGGTGATATTGTCTTGTGAACACAAATCATCAGGTATTTTTAAGTTGGAGATTTTACATTTGCTTCCAGTTTTGTCAAATCTTGTGTTTTATACAGAGCCACACACGATAAAGTCATTATTTCAGACTTTTGGTACCAGTGTGGGTGACTTCCTGACTTATGAAGGTAAGAGGAATTCATGTCAAATGAAACCTGGCTCATCATGTTTTTGAAATCACATGCTACAGACTGAGGTGAGGCACATACTTGCATAAGTAAGTGCCAAATAATTAAGATCTGAACCTTTGGGTTGCCAGGTTGTTATCATATTTAATTTATATGATATGTTTGTGCAATTGAAAAAAGCAATAATATTGTGAACGCATGTTCAATGGATTTTTATTTCAATTATCTGTCGATTTTAAAATGTGGAGTTTGAATGGGAAAAAAACAATGCAACAACAAATTCTTAACCATAAATAAATAAACGAACATAAAAAACAGCGAACAAAAATCAAACAAGTTGAACATCCCGGGACTTACATTCACCGATTTGGCTGTTGACCCAGTCATCGGATATGACTGGTTGTTTTTCCAGTCATCTGCTGTTATTGGCTGTCGTTCAAGTCATGTGATAGGATGCTGCGGCCCAGGCACAGTTTTTGATCTGCGAAACAAGGAAGTCAGTCGGATACGTCTTAACTCGTTTGTCTTTTATTTTTGTCTAAAATATAACATTTATTATAAAATAAGCTTTCCGGTAACTCTAAACCTTTCCGCTGGTATTTATTATATTATACGTTTTCATCCAGTTATGTCGTACCTTGTGCTTTATACAGAGCCACACACACGATAAAGCCATTATTTCAGACTTTCAGGGATCAGACAGGGTGAATTAGTTGAACATAAAAAAAGTGGGCATATATCTAATCTGAGTTCAGAGTTTGTTGAACCTCACTTTTGAAATAGACCCAAGAGCTCAAACACATATTTGTCTTCATGGCGAATGAAGATAAGAGGAACTGGAATTAAACCAGGTTTGTCCTCTATTCAAAATGACATGCCATAGATTGAGGTGGGGCCTGTTTTTGAGCAACACATACTTGCAAAAGTAAGTGACAAAATAATTGACAGTTGAGACTTAGGTGGCCAGGTTTTTGTTCCCCCAGTCATCTGCTGTGATTGGCTGTTTTTCCAGTCCCCTGATTGGATGCTGCAGCGGACGCAGCGTTTTCGAGCTGCTGAACAGGGAAGTAAGTCGGATGCGTCTTAACTCGTTTATGTTTTTGTAAAATATAATATTAATAATATAATAAGCCTTCTGATTACTCTATACCCTTCCACAAAAGCCGCAGTGTAAATAACCACGTGACCATGGATAACTGGCTCCTGGTCGTCGTGTTCCTCCTCGGGTGTCCTCTGCCCGCTGCCTGCAAGCCGCCTAACATCGTCTTCATCCTAGCAGACGACTACGGGTGGTACGATGTGGGGTACCACAGCTCAGAGATCCGGACACCGAACCTGGACAAACTGTCAGCCGGGGGGGTCCGGCTGGAGAACTACTACGTTCAGCCGCTGTGCACCCCCTCCCGGAACCAGCTCATGACCGGCAGGTACCAGGTGGGGGAAAAAAAAAGTCATTAGTTCATATTCATTGGTCCTGCGTTTAACCAATGCCAAATATTTGAAAGAATATATGATAAACAACACAATCTTCTTAAGTGGCACACATGCACACATTTTTTTTACTCCAGGACCTGGTTATAAACATGTCTGAACAGTTAATAATAGTGAACGAGTAGGTTCTTAGTCATCCAAGTCATGGTATTCAGGCAAGTGGACTAGTTCAAGATCTTAAACTGAATCTAATGGAAACTAATGATTATGAACATTGTTGTGCATCATTAGGGTCAGTAGTACATTGAATTTCTGTGTGAAAGCAACAAGGGATTAACATTCAAATGAGCTGGGATATAGTTTGACTCGTATTTGTGTGCTATCTGAGTGTTCACATTGTTTTGAGAAAGAAAACCCTTTCTTTTTTACCATGTGTTTGCTTTAAATATGGAGACGATTATAAGGGAGCACTTTTGCGATCGTCCAGTGCATCGTACCAACTACCCATAAAGACCCAGTATAGACAATAAATTGAGGAACTTTCTGGGAATGGAAAAAAAATTGGATCCTGAGGGGGGAAAGTGGAACAAGAGCAGAGGAGTTGCTTCCCTTCAGGATGTTTATTTTGAAACTTTTGTGTGCTTCATTGTCACAACCAAGACTCTTAGTTCCCTGTTGGCTCTGTGCCTCTTTCAACACATTTAACCTACAGATTCGCACAGGCATGCAGCACCAGATCATATGGCCCTGTCAGCCGTACTGCGTGCCCCTGGACGAGAAGCTGCTGCCTCAGTTGCTGAAGGAGGCCGGGTACGCTACAAACATGGTGGGCAAGTGGCACCTGGGCATGTACAAAAAGGACTGCTTGCCCACCCGCCGTGGCTTTGATACATACTTTGGTTTGTATATTTTTGTGTAAATATCCCAGTAAGCACAATTTCTGTTGATGCTCATGCCCATGCAGTAAATATAATTATTACGCCTTTTGTTTAGAGATTTATTTCATTTAGCAAAGGCATAATATTTAAAATGGTTATCATTAATGACATTATGGAAGCATAGCATAAAATACATAGTTAACATTTTTGTATTATTAAATATCAGGAAGTCACCTTGGAGTTCCCCTGTGCTTCCAAACACAGACGAGAAAAAAACACCCACTTCGACTGTGATGACTAGATTTCTGCCTCTCTCATCAGACAGCGACACCTACTTCACATAACACCTGAGTTTATTGCCTGGTGTGTAATCGACAGAGACCCTATTCCCCCAAGTGATAAGAGGCTCACGAGATAAAAACAACCAAAAATGGCTCTCACACACTTGTTCAAACATTTGCAGGATTACACAGCCTATGACATATGCACGCCAACTACAACTTGCCATTTCATAATATTTTTTTCTAATATTTAAGTACTTGTGAAATGTATTACATTTTCTTCTACCCTGAAGCCAAATCAGGCGATATTTTAAAAACTTTGCTAGTCTCAATGTGGATGTTGGTCGTCAGACTAAAAGAGAAAAATGCTAAAACTGAAAAGTTAAGTGGTTGATGTGATTTATTGATCATATTTGGGCCTCATTTCTCCCTGCAGGCTACCTGACAGGCTGCGAGGATTACTACTCTCATGTGCTGTGCAGTCCTGTCTCCTCCCTGAACCTGTTGCGCTGTTCATTGGACCTGAGGGAGGGAGAGGAAGTCGCCACTGCATACAATGGAGTCTATTCAACTGAGCTGTTCAGCCACAGAGCCATCAGCATTATAGAAAAACACAACTCTAGCAAGGTGACACACGCACGTCACACAACACAAAAATGCTTGATCACCTTTTGGGGATTTTTGTGGACATCATATAAAAAAAAAAAACGTAAAGTAAAGAATCTTTAAATCAATTCTGTACCTACCGATGGTCCATGAAGAGAGGCACAGGGATATGTGGTCTCTGTTCTTGTTGGTCTCTCCTCTTAGTACGATGCCACAGTCTAAATAAATAACTATAATTAACAAATAATAATTATAATCAGACAGTGAAGTGAGGTTTCAAAACCAGCTGTTGTATGAAACACAAAGACAATTCTTCATGTGTTGTCCCCTTTATCCTTCAGCCCCTCTTCCTCTATCTGGCGCTGCAGGCGGTCCATTATCCGCTGCAGGTGCCGGATCATTACCTGGAGCCATACCGTTCCATCAAAGACTCAAATCGCAGACACTACGCCGGCATGGTGTCGGCCATGGACGAGGCCGTGGGCAACATCACGCGGGCTTTGCAGCAGCAAGGACTTTGGGACAACACAGTGCTTGTGTTCTCCACAGGTATGAACTGAACTGAACTGATCTATAATGTATTTCATAGTTATATACTACTATTTCACTGGAAAGTTAAAAGGAAAGATAAGCGATGTTTTCTGTGAGCATCGAAGCCAGTTTATACCAAACTCAATCTTGATTAACCACTTACCCTAACCCCGTCCAAAGCCAGACAGCAAATAGGATAGATAAGGTCAGGATTGACAACTAAAATTGGCCTCAGGCTCAAGGCTGTTGGATCAAAACTATTTCTAAATGTGACTTACAAGTGTTATGTAAAACACAAAATTACGATAAAGAGAATTGCTTTTTACTGTGGATGTCTGACACTATCTGTGAGTGATGGGACGTTATACGTGCCTTTGTCCAGGGCTTTGGTTTCCAACAGACCACGTAAAACTGTAGACTATTTAGAATTACAAATATCAACTATTTATTTCAAATAATTTAATCTCAGATTTTCTTAAGCCTGCGTATTGGTCATCAATTAATCAGTTGTTAACAATAATTTAATGTAACTTATCACCAAGATCCAGAAGAAACTTAACACTTTAAAAAGAAAAAATCTTTCCTCACCAATGCCTTGAATATTCTGCGTTTTTGATATTTTGTCATTCTCCACAAACTCAGGCTCTGGTGACGCTGGGGAAAAAAAAAGACTAGTGTAATTCCCAGCTTCTCCACCAGGTACCAGTGTTTGTTGTGTCCGGGCATTTTGTTGTGTGCCCATCATTGCCGAGCAGGAAGCAGAGATTTATAGAGAGGAGGAAGACTCTACCTGGCTCATATCTTCAAATAGGCCACTGGAGCCTCCATTCTGTTGAATCTTAAAAAATATCCATCCAATAAACCTTTGAAGAGCATAATAAGGCGAAAAAAGCATGATCTAAGCATGTGCCTACTCACTGGTTTCCACATATGGCACTGATAATGAATGCATCTGAAGTAGGTAACTCCTTTAAGGGTTATTTTTAGGGGTTTAAAGGGGTAATTAGAAGTCAGGAACAATGCTGTGAAAGTAAAGTGTGAGATTTTTATGCATGTGGTAGGCTGCGGTAGGTGGCCTGTTTCATTGTTCTTCCACACATTAGGTTGGCTCCGACTCAGGGGGTTCAGCCCGCCATATGCTGTGCAGACACTGACTCTGCTGATTCAAAGCTGAGGCAAAAAGATTCATAAAACTCCCACTTTTCTGTGTTCACAAATGTAATGTATTGGTTACGTAATCCCCTGGGGGGGTGCAGAATGTCGTTTAGAAACGAATAATCATCTTTTTCGTGAGAAGTTATGAGGGAAAGATCAAACAATGGCTTTATTAGTCATTTTTTCCTTCTTTATAGATTGAAGTTTTGTCATGGTCAAACTGTTATCACTGACCCACACGTGTCAGGCCTAACGGGAAACAAATGAGCCCTGACTCCCCCCCCCGCCCCTTTATGATGACATTTTCTGCAAACTGACTGCTTCACTGGGACCTTACTGTAAGCAAAGGGGGGAAAACCAGCAGCAAGTGTGGGGGGTGGGAAAGGGAGAAGTGGCCGGCAGAAAGCCGAGGCAGCTTGAAAAGGCATTAAGGAGCAGAAGGTCTTTTCCAGAACCGTTCGGGAATCGGCACGGCTACTTCCTGGACTTGCATGACTCTCTGCCGCTGAAAGGGGAGCCCTGGCTGGATGCGATTGGTCAAGTGTGTTTATACTGGACCGACTCATTGGGAGGATGACAGTCGGTCAACTGCCTCTGTGTGTGCGCACTTGTGTAATGGTTGGATGTGGTGCAGGGGAGACAAAGGGATGAACTTTGCACTTTGATCACTTGCTTTTTATCCACACGAATGTGTTAGTTAGTTCAGGTTCAGACAGTTAACTGCCATTGGACGGATGGCCATGCTATATCGTACAGGCATTCATGGCCCCCGGAAGGTGAAATTTAATTCATTTGGTGACCCCCTTGCTTAGAAACCATATATTTGTTTCTCAAAATTGTCTTTTCAATTGTGGGATGGGATTGCTGTGAATTTCTTTCCGTTGTTCTCAGAAGAAGAAGTGTAATGAAAGTGATGATCCTCTGACTCTCCATCGAGTCCTGAAAGCAGGTCAAAGTTTTATCATCATTGCAATTATATCAGATATTCATTGAAAAGGCCCGAATGCTTTTGGTTAGCCCTTGACATTTCATTAAGCACAAAGGGATGGATTGGTGTTACCTTTGGTACAGACAATTATCATCTATTATCATGATCTCTCAGATTTGCTGAGATAAAACCAACAGACTTCATTATATCCCTCTGCACTGCTTCATTTAGACACATATTTAAACTCTGCATTATGTTCATATAATATTAGGCAGCCTCTTACTGTAACTATATTTCTATTGGTTACAGTAAGACATTCTGAAATTATCCCTTTGATTTAATAATTAAAGCATTATTACGGAGATTAAGACCTGGAGAGGGGAAGAGAAGCAACATTAAAAAACAGATGTTAAGGGGTAAAATAACGGTTTATAAATATAGAAATATATCCAAAAGAGCACCCTGACCAAGTTTCCTAGTGCTGCATCGGGACGCATAAGCCAGGAGTCAGGAAAACCCACCTCTCATAGCAAATCCCAACAGAGAGATGATGCATTCTGTCTTGCATAAACACAAAAATAAAAAATCAAGCACTAAGAATGAGGTTTATGGTCTAGGGCCGTAACATTAATTATTGTCTTTGTGTTGCTGTAATGTAATTAACCGCTCTGTTTAGCAAAGTGCTATATTAATGAGTTTATCTTTGTTTTTTGGAAACATTTAGTATTGGGTCCACATAGGCCTCGTGTGGCTTTTTAATGCTGACCTTACTAACTCTATACCTTTGTCATTATACAGTATGTACTGCTTCAAAACCTTGTGATCTGTTTTTGTCTTTTCTCCGCCTTGTGTGAATAAGTCTTTTTCATTTTTCGATTTTGTCAGATAATGGAGGTCAGACGATATCCGGCGGCAGCAACTGGCCGCTCAGAGGCAGGAAGTGGACACTGTGGGAAGGCGGGGTCAGGGCGGTCGGATTCGTCGCAAGCCCGCTGCTGAAAAAACCCGGCACCGTCAGCCGCGAGCTGATCCACATCTCCGATTGGCTGCCCACACTCGTCGGCCTGGCAGGGGGAAGCGTCAACGGCACCAAGCCCCTGGACGGATTTGACATGTGGAACACGATCAGGTGGGCAGGGATGAGGAATCTTTTCACCCACGGGACTTGAATTCTCTTGCTGAGAATGTTCCTTGGGTGGTGGGGTAGGCCTGTGGCATGCATCTGCGGCTTGAGCGATACCAGGTCTCGCGTCCTGACAGCCTGCCCTCTCTTTGTGCCCCTTCCATGGTCCTTCCTTCAGTGCAGCTCCCTCTGCCTGTCTCTCCCCCAGCGTCTTTCTCCTGCAGGAGGTCCTTTTCCTTCAATAAGCTCCTTTGTTACTGTAGCAAAGGGAGCTCAAAGACGAGGAAATTCCATCAGTCATTCACACACAAATCTGTAGTCCCCGCCTCCCCATCTCTCTGTTTTTTTGTCCATTACTCACTCTCCATCCCTTCCTCGGCCTCTCAGGACTATGAAAGTCTACCTTTGAATCACTTAATTGATTTAGCTACTAATCCCTTCATGTTGGAACCCATCTGAGATGTAATCGTTTTATGTGTAATATCTTGAATCGCGTGTAGTTGGATCTTGTTTACGATATATTTTTTTGGAGAACTTTTCAAAGAAACCGTTGACGTTCAGTGATTTGAAGTCGGATGAAGTCAAATCAGATCAAGTCAATTTTTCGTGTTTTTGTGCACAGGTCATCGCACAAGATGTCACCGAGTCCCATTTGACGGACAAATTATATTTGTAAACTATATGTGGACACAGTGATGGAGGTGAAATTGAGGGCTGCAGCACAGCCCTAGCAGAAAATCAAGGCTGAGCTAGGACCGCAAACTACTACTCACAGCCTGCACTTGACTCGATTGGCTGACGCACGTCAGCTGACCACCGGCAGCTGGCCTTGCCGTGTGAGCTATACAACAACACATGGAACAAACTGCTGTTTGTTTTCACTGCTTTACAGATCCATTTTGCGTTTAATTGGCCGACCGGTTACAGAAAACAGCAGGCTGACACGTCGCCCGGTGAAATAAAAACCAAATGAAACCATAATGGCAGGCAGGCAGAGGAGAGTTAGAGTTATTTTAGTTGTGTTATCAGACACTGTGGTCAGTGAGAGCCGTGCGTTTTTCTCTCTGGTGGAGTGTGGTCAGAGCATACGACTGGCCGGTGATCATCGACCAGCTGGTTCAGATTTACAGATCCCCGTGGACTTTATAGTGCATGCGTTAGACATTTAGGTGTGTGTGTGTGTATGTATGTGTGCGAGTGCGTGTGTGTGTGTCTCTCTTGTCGGGTTGTGTATTCATATATGCGCAACAATAACCCTGCTTTTATGTTGCAGCAAAGGGTTGGCCTCACCCAGAAAGGAGCTGCTGCACAACATTGACCCTCTCTACGATGATATCGCTCCATGTAAGTTCTCATTTTTAACGCACAATTCATTCTCGTCTTCGAACCCTAGCGGTTATGTCATATCGTTTGCAAATTGTTATCCCAATTAATCACTTCACGGTTTTGTCTATCAAATGTCAGGCAATTATGCAGATTGATCATTACAACAAATCCCTGAAAGATGTCTTGTTTTTTTTACAACCAACCTGCCAAATACCTAAGATTTTCATGTTTTCATTGCCATTTTGCTTGAAGTTGATGACTTGTGCAAGCAACAAGTACCTCTTTTGGGCAAAGTCAAAATGACCAAACTACCCTGTGTTATGAGTATATATACAGTATGTGCAGTCCAGTACGTACACTCTCACCAAGAAACAAGTTTGACATGAATTTTAAAATTACATGGTTGTCAAATACAAAGATAGACGAGCTACACAGACCTCAGCAAATCCTACCAATAGGTGGAGATCATTTTACTTTGTGTAAATCATACAGGCTTATGCTGCTTCTCATCCACCATATTGTCTCCAAGGAAAGTTGAATGGCATTGTCATCAGTGCACACAAGGCAGTCACAGCCCAGATTTGTCCTTGTTTGTGGTTCCCAGTTTAAGGAACGGGCTATGGGATTCTATCAAAGCAGGGTCGTCCCTTGCCACCTTCAAAAACATTTTTTCTATTTTTGATATGTGTGTAGAAGTTCTCACACTTCTTGTAGTAAATGTCCCCAAATAAAATTTGTTTGGAAAACAATTCAGATCTGAAGCCTAGAAAGGAAGTTATATGATAATCTAAGTAAAAGTTTCTTTTCATATAATTCATGTTAAATGTATTTGCAGCCATGGAGAGAATCTTATAGAGAGCCTTTGTTTCAAACCTGTGAGCAGTTCCAGCTGAACGGGAATTTTGCCGCAGACTGTTTCATAGCACTCAACATTTTAGCAGAGAGCAGAGAAAATTACCTTTGTGTTGCAAATGTTTTTTTGGATGACAATATAATTGTGTTCACTGAACATGAACGTCACCATAACCTGCGAAATATGTCAAAATGTACTGGATGAATTGATAACACAATCCATGTTCCAGAGAAGATGCATCTTGATGATTCATCTTTTAATTATTTCTACTGACTTGTCCCATAATGGCAAAAGCAAAATGATGTTTGTTCTTTGTACCTTAAGAAAAGTCTATACAGATACATACTGGATATAGATACAACTAAAGTTGGGGACTGTGTGGCAACATTTTACTTTAAAGTTATTGGCTTAACATTTGCACATTGACATTCATGGTTCCCAGAGGATGACGCTTGATGGCTTTTGGTGAACCCTCTGAATGTAGACTATACCCCTTTAATTATCTGCTGACCTCGCACCAGGTTGGGAACCACTAGTTTAAATCCAATCCGTCCACCCATTATCTATATTAAGATGGCTGCTGCATGGAACCTAGCTCCCACAGAGTGAGGGGAGGGGATCACGCAGGGCAAGTCACCACTCTGTCACAAGGCTGACAAATTTAGGCAGACAACCATTCACCCCTGTAGGCAGTTTAGAGGCATCACTTGACCTAAGCTGCATGTTTATCGCCTTTGGGATGAAAACATGTCATCCAAGCCCCTGGCCGGCTTAAAGCGTTTCAGCTCAATTCATGCGCCAGTGAAAGCAATAAAAAAAGATGCTGAGACGATGGGTAACTTTTGCTACCCCATCGTCCCTTTCTATTCTTGTGCTCCTTCTCTTCTTAATGATGTAATTGTGCTGTTTCCACTCTCTTTTCCCAAAATGGCCTCACGTATCAAGGCCTCATTGTTTGAGCCAGTACTCACAAACACCAGACATTGTAAAATCCAAATGACGCAAGTAAAAACAGACCGGGGAAGCACATTGCGTAACCCTTGACTAAACTCAGCCTATTAACCTATTAGACATCCACATTAGGTTTATTATGAGTGTTTGAAGTTTGTTTGTTAGTTTAGATTTTGAGTTCCTGGCTGGATTTGATTCTGTTCTGGAACGTTCTCACATGGTGTCTGGATTATCGTCAGTGGACATCCCATTCCGCATCTGATGGAAATGAAACCTCTTCCGCGTGTGTGTGTGCAATGGTTGTGTGAAAGGTTTCAGAAAATGTAGTCTAAAGACTATTTTGTCTTCACATTGTCGTTTTGTTTTTCATGACTATGATACCTCACAAAACTGTCTCGTGTTTTCATTTTAGGAATGCACGCTGATGACAGAAGTTTGAAAATGTAATCAGTCACTGTTGAAACTGTAATCAGTCATCTGAGATGGTTGACATTTGAGGGCAGGGTGTGTGTGTGTGTGTGTGTGTACAGTTTAAACTCTGTGATTGTAGGGAGGTTTCCAGGAAATGACTCTCAGTAACTGTTTCTTTTTTGCCATGAGACACAGTGGAGTGGTCTCATTCTTGTCAAAACCACTTACTATAAGGCGAACCAAAACCTCTGCCATCTCTGAGAAGGTAGTGGGGCTCTGGTCTGAGGGCACTATTTCTGACTCTGTGCACGATGCTACACCTTTGTTATGCATTCATATATAGAAGGGGGAAGAGAGAAGTAAATTTTTTGCACTCAAATGTTTCACAGATGTACCATAATTGGCACATAATGGGACCTCAAGTGAGCAGATGTGTGTGCTTTGATCCAACCCAAAGGTACTGCACAGTCGTTGATATTAAATACTGTCTTACAACCACTGCAATTGGTGGGTTCACCATTCAACTGTGTCAACCGGGTGGAATCAAATGTCGAGTGCTACAGTCAGTGCTGTGTGGTCAGAAACTATAAAACAGCCACCTTTCACATGAAATGGTAGTTTTGAATCATGGGTTTTTTAAAGATATCAGTAAGTGTAACACTAAAGTTGAACTTATACAAATATACTCTGCTTGATGAATAACAGCGCAGGATAAAGTTCAGTCACTGCTTTGTCGAATTTCTGAGAACTGAGCGTTTATTCCACTTCGGCCAGTGATCCTCAAATGATCCTGCGAGTTTACACGTTGGTCATTAGCATTTCAATCCTTCGGGTGATGAGGGGACCCAGTGAAAAACAACAGTGCAGCTTTACAAGCTTTCGGCCATGTGCTTTATGTGTGAATCTTTATTGTCAGCCTCCAAGGGCGACAACCGGCCTTCCTTAGTGCATTCCACTCTGAGATTTCTCTCTTTTCTTTCTCCCCTATTAACCCTGGCCTCTGTTTGGGACAGCACTCTCCTCCATTCGTCTAAGTCCCTCTTTGGGCTTCTTTGGACCTCTCTATTTAACTCATAGAAAGACTCTCCTCTTTTGCATATCGTTTTCCTTTTGAATTGCTTTTCAAAATCCCTCTGAAGAACGGAGCCTGACTAAAATGGGTCACATAGGGGTCCGTTTGCTCGAGAGACAGACAGAGAGAGAGAGATAGAGAGAGTGAGTGAAACCTTGGACTTGGACCAAGCCTTAAATCACCCCTTAAATTTCCCCTCTGTACTCCTGCGCTCTCCTTCTAGCCATTTCTTTACTCTCTCAGGGTCTTATCCCCACTGCTTCACCACTTTGTGGATCTCCTGCTGCAGTTCCAGATGAGCAAGGCCTGCTCTGAGGCACTCCTGGCCCATGCGAAAGGACGAACGTTAGAAATGGACAGAATTGCTGTTGAAGAATGAGGGCCCTTTCCTCAAAGACAGGAGAGAAGAAAAAGGCCATTACATTATTCTTACTCAAATGCTGTGATTGTCATATCACCTGCTCAAATAAGAGAGTCAACATCTGAATGTGCCTTAATAGCACCTGACCCGAGGTCTGAAACGTTACCTGTGCACAGCTCGTTGCAGGGACCCCTCCGCATCGAGCAGCACGGCTCAATGCACACGAGAGCAATTAACAGACCCGCATGTCATTTGCGCAACAAGCAGTGAAGAATTCATTGTCGCAGCTTTTATCCTGCGGTGGCAAAACAAAAAACGCTGAGATCAGAAATGTTTTAAATCTCCGGTCATGTCGCTGTGGTCGGATCGGCTCAATGAAATGAGCTCTGATGGGAACATGGCCTTTGTCTGGCCGGGGCTTTGTCTATGCGCAAAGAATGCGAGGAAGTACTTGTTTCTGACGGGGTGAGGAGGCCAAAATGACTTGCAAATCTGTCTGATCAGGACCATATTGTCAGGGTCAACCACTGCATGAACCCAAGTATACTCTCAAGGCCAAATATCTCTTTGAAAAAACAAAAAATAACAAAAAACCCTACACATGTGTGCTCACTTCTGGGAGACATTTTCCATCGGAACAGGAATAACTCAAGGCAGGAGGTATGGATAAATAAATGATGCCAGTTGGTATCTGGGACCTTTGTTCCTGACTGGCTTCCGTTCTTTCAATCTGCCCAGCTGCAATAATGTCTTTAATGATTAGTTCTGCTCGGCTGACATGTCAGTCTGGTGCTGAGTCGACCACAATACCACCAACTTTGTCACATTATTCCAACCCCAAAGTACAACGAGTTTGGGGAGTTAATAACATAGTTGTTAATAATCATGAAACTTATACTGGTCTAGTAAAGTAAAAGATGGTATTAGATATGAAACACGAAATTCCTGCAGATTTTTCAGCACAATAAGATTTGAGTCTTTCTTGCTGATCCATATATTTTTACACCTTCACCTCATAGCAACTGATTTTCCAGGTATGCAATGAGGTTTGGTGCCAGTCTACTACCAACTGATATGGTTTACACAGGGTGTTTTGTGCCCGGTGGTAGTTTAATACTCTCTTAATCAGCAATTTAATTTTTTTTTAAAGGATGGATGGCCTCCACGATCAGCTCTTTCCTTTTCTTTCTGCAGGTACTGGCAGGGAGCGCGAGTTACCTTTGGCTCCGGCGGCCCGCAGAGACCCCTGGGCCAACTCTCCCTTCAATGTGTCCATTCACGCTGCCATCCGATTTTCAAACTGGAAGCTGCTGACTGGCTACCCAGGTCAGGATCTTCTATCACCCGTCATGACATGTTTAGTCTAAGGGGAAAGTGGAAAGTCAAGCACATGTATGCACAATTATTCTCTTCTTATCTCTGCTATTTTAACGGTGTTGGAATTCAGTAAATGGACCCTTACATTATTGTAAAAATACTCTACTTTACAAGTAGAAATCCTGCCTAACTTAAGCACTTGTTAATGTTTGGAACTCATCTTGTGCATTAACCATCTCATGATCCCCCCCAGTTAAATCAAATGGGATATGAGATTATTAAAGTAGAATGAAAAGAATAATAAGCACTGTTGATACTCGGCTTGAACTGATTTTGGGCAAATTTTGACCTCTTATTCTTTGTTTTCATGGAACCATACATTTCCACAAAGTGCCGCACAATAGTAAATGTATTTCCACCACTTTTGCTCATGTCCTTCATCTTATTTTTTTCTCCAGGTTGTGACATTTGGTTCCCGCGGCCCGACCACAACACCTCTGAGTGGAGCCCCTCCAGGATGGATCCGCTGAAGCCAGTCATGCTGTTTGACATAGAAAAGGATCCACAGGAGAGGTTAGATTTGTCTGCTCAGTTCCCCGGTGTCGTAGACTATCTCCTAGGTAGGCTTTCCCAATACCAGAAAAGTGCCTTGCCAATAACCTACCCAAATGATGACCCCAGGTGTGACCCAGGCCCCACTGGAGCCTGGGGACCCTGGGCTTAGACAAAGGTGCAATTTTCAATTTTAGGCACATTCTAAGCTCTTTTTTTTTACTCAATTTTGTTTGGCTTTCTCCATCATGCAATAACTAATCAATCGAAATAGGATCAAGCATATTTTAGTGGAAAATATTTCTAAATCTTGTTTTTTTTAAATGCAAAAACTAAGTTGAACATGTCTTCTGTCATTAGTGTTTAGTGTTACGGAAATTCATTTCCCAGTGCCTTCATTCTTTCTCAGGTATAATCGTTGTGATTGTTTATCCAGTGTTTCGACACATATTGGTGTATCTTTCTGCTGTCTCAGGTATTTGCACAGTTTATGTAGTGTTGGGAAGCTACAGGCTCCTCATATTTGTCAAAAATGAAGTTGCCCTGATAAAGAAGGCTGTAATTAACCTGAGTAAAATATGCCACCAACCAAACTATACTATACTATACTGATTTGAAGTAAAGTAAAGTGTGTTTTCTGTAATCAGTAACTATCAGTAATGGACCCACAGAGAATTGTCACTGCAACCCGCAGTTTCTCCGAAAGTGATGACATTTATCTTTGTGGCACATTTCAGCTCATTTGCCATGCACTTTTAATATTGATCCTCTCCGCTCACTCACCAGCCTCGTGTTAGGCATCAGAAATCTGCTGTATCATCAAAAAGGCTCAAATGAGTTCCCTGTACACTCCTTCCTCAGCACCAAATGGCAAACGATAGTTACCGAGTAGTTGGTGAACACATTGGAACACTTAGTGGCTAAGGAGCCAGCCCAATTTTTTTCAGAGGTTGGTGTAAACCTGCAGCCCCATTTCCCCACTACTTTGTTCTTTCCTCCGTCATTTGTTATATATTCTTTATCTATGCAGTCTGTGCTTGCCTTCATCACGAGTAAAAAAAAAAAAAAAAAAAACTTTTCTTATATGGACATTCATTAGCTCTTAAAAACACAGCTCTGAAATGGAGTGAATAATAGATTTTCAATGAATTGTTCTCGACCGTTTGTTTCGTTTTTCAGTAATTGTGCAAACCGCTACAAAAAGCAGGTAAAATATTTGCAAAACAGAGTTAACATTTTGATTCTACATAGAGTTTATAAAGTATACCGCTTATTAAAGGTCTTGATATTTATATCAAGACCTTCTTTCCTTCATTGTTGCTTTGAGGTTAATAATGCGCTACGGCAGTGTGTTTCTGTTTAGATTCTGTATATTCTGTAATATGTGAGGAATTTCTTGTAGAGCTGTGGTATCTCTTATATTACTGCTTCAGAAATGACACATGCCAGTCTTTCATGAATGTACTGTTCTCATGGGCAGGATTTTACACATTTTCTTTCCTGCTTTTTTAATCAGCTGAAGTCAAACGGTTATATACAACAAGCATATTAAAAGGTAAAGCTCACATGCTTCCGAAGGTGTAATTTGCATATTTGGAGTCCGAACGGGAGAAACTAACTTCCTTAAACCCAGTTTGACCTTTGGCCCTCCGGTGTTTGACCTCCCACTGGCAGCAGCAAGCAGACTAGCACAGGAAATGCTCCCTGCAGAGAGTGGGCGGCCCCGTCCTAATGTGGGCTGTGACCCTTAACCTGCCACTTTGACTTGATTGGCAGCTTAGCAAGGCAAATAACAATGCTGGTTACTGGGGAAAACAGTGGGATCGTGAGGCCATTTGACGTTAGCAGAGTAGTTCTGTCAATGCAGCTTGTTTCCTTTAAGGATTAGTTTCTTGTTTTCTTTGGCACAATGGTCAGGCCTGTCCCCATTGTAGCCAAAGAGGTGATGTAGTTTTTCATTCTGAAGTCTGTTTTTTGCTTTTTGTACGGAACATAAAATCATATACAGTGTGCTCGATATAATAGTTGCACATTTTGGGGAAATTGGCTTAATCACGTTCTTGTTGACATAAAATATAAACATGACTCTTACAGTTACACACTTTAAATAAAGCCACCGTTTTTTTCCTTTTGGTTGACCTCTCATATTATGTGACGTGTTTGATGTGTTTATGTCATGTTTTAGAGGGAAACAACAGACCAGACTGTCCATCAAGTTTCACTAATTACAACATCATATCTTGTTTGTGTAATTATTCCAAGAAAGTAATTACATTAAAATGAATCACTGCGTCTATCCAAAACATAGTTTGGCATGTTAAACAGTTTTAACATATAATTAAAAAACAATGAATTGATTTGGAAGATGGACTTTGTGAGGTAGACATGAAAGGCACAATACCTCCACACATGTAATTTCCCAAATTGTTAGGGTTCTGTTTCTATAGATGTTTGGAAACTAGGCCTAGCAGTCTCAACACATTTCACTGAAAGCCTTGGATACAGCTAGAAAACGGTCCTTTGTCCTCAATTGCTCTGTAAAGCCTCCCCTTTGGTTACTTTGATGATTAATTAATGAGCAAGGATTTAGGGCGTATTTTTCTAAATAATTAATTTGATCACAGTCCTAGCATATGGCCTTACCAAGACAACTGGTGCAATTAGATTTATTTCCTTAAAATACAAAAAACGTGTTTTCAATGTGAGAGCATGAACTCATTTTTGGCTATGGATAACAACCTGTAGTCCGCTTGATTATTTAATGTTCCTCACAAAGTACATCTTACACTGCTGAGGCCATAATTTGTCACTTGCTTATTCTGTTAGTTTACTCTGCAATCAAAACTCTGCATTTCAGGATGATGTGAGGGTTCAAATAATTAGATGGTGTTAGTACTCTCCATTCACCTAAAACCCAAGGCCCGCGATTTGCTCAGCCTCGGTAATATACCCCTTCTGCATTTCACGGAGCCAGGCTGTGGTGAATTACCCCTCCTGACGGGGTTCCCTCCCTCTCCCCCCTCCTTGTCATTCTGATCAGCCAACCTTGGCGGTGTCACAACTCGTCTTCTCCCAATACTTTTCAAAGTGCTTTTGGTGTGTCTTTCACACGTAATTCCACAGTTTGCCTGTCCTGTGAAGTCTGCCTCACAAAGAGTGACTAACACACTCCTCTGCTGAATCAACACTGGCTGTGACGGCGCCCTGTCCCTTTTGTTTTGTTTTTTCAGCTGGGATGATGCGATGTGTGCCCCCTGATAGATATGCATGAAGATATGACTGCTGACTGGTGTGGTGTTAACAGCTCACATCTACCATGCGGTTCAAAGTATAATTTGGGACGAAAGATGAACGAAAGATTAAGTTAAAGTTCTACTTTTACCCATAAATCTAAGAATTATAAACATATGTTGAATCTTAGTGCTGCAAAGGTATGTTGTATAGACCCCAGATCCCTCCAATAAGTAACACTGCTGAACACCACTCTTAAAATGAATGATAATCATTATAATATTAACACATATCATATACCTAAAGCAGTATAATTAAGAGTAGAGCAGTTTTTACTTTTATAGTAAATTTAGTTTTCATACAACATATTTAACAGTATTTGTTAAATATACCTACCTATGACTCATTTTTAAGTATCAGATTTATTTTTAAAATAATAAGTCTGACACTTAGACTCACTGTCTTCCTCACTGTCTGCAGTGTTGCACTAAATACTAATGTTCTTCCCAGAGAATTTCTGAAAATGTCATGTCTATTTATGCATTATTTTCCTATGTGACTAATTCTATCGGAGTCATACCATTAATTTCATCATTTGTAATAAATGCAGGCACAGACGATTTCACGGTAAGCCCATGACACAAAAATGGTTGTCACCTTAAATTTTCCCCCCCTTGAATGTCCACAAGGAGAGACTGAAGGTCTCTCGCAGTGACGCGGGATTGGAATTCCACACAAGATTGTGTCTTGTCTGTCTGTTGTGCCCTGCCTGTGAAAACAGATTGAATTCGTACTGACCAGTGCAGCCAGGAATGCATTGAACCTTGAGCCTGGAAGGGGGGGGATCCGCCAGCTCATCCCACACAAAAAAAAATACAAAAAATACAAAACCATCCCTTGCAATGCAGGGAGACCACCGCAGAGCATGATGTGCAGATCACATTTAATGAAGGTGATGAGTAACTACATGGGGCCTTAATTACACTCAAATATTTAATGATAAGCTCAATTATTGAATATTTTCATTAGTTACAGGAGTAAAACCACCAAAGTATTATCAAAAAATGTCTTTCTTTCTTTTCTTTTTTCTCGCCATTATGCTTGCAGCCAGGACATTTAATCACAGAACAGTTCAAGGTTGTAAAAAATGATGGGAGATCATGTGAAGAGAGCTTTTCTCATGCTCCACGCTGTCCATTGTCAATGTATCTTTGTGAATCGCTGCATGTGTATTGATGATTCATAGCATGAGAATGTGAAATCCTCATTGCCACATTCAACCAGTTTTCCCAGTGTGCCCTGATGTGATATAGGGGTAAAGTTATGTTATTGTAAATAAATAACTGGCTCCAGAGAGTTGGAGTCTTTCAGAGGAACTATAAACCATGAAGCTCAAACAACATTTACTGGAGTAATCAGTCATTTACCAGAGGTAATCGGAGTATTCCTTCCGCGCCTATAGTTCCTCCAGTCCGACTATCAAACCAAACATCACTCAGAGTGACAATGATCCCAACAATGAGGAATGGAATGGATAACATCAGGGCTGTTATTGTTGTCAACAAAAGCCAGAAACTCCCCAACCAAGGTCATGTGACTCGCGTTGTGTTTTCCCTCCATTCAAGTTTCATTTGACTGACCAAGAAGCACAAATGAGAGGCCATTGAGGTCCCGGCACCAGTTGTTCGCCTCCGAGTCACAACACTCTGGAAATAGATCTTTTTTCTTGTTCACCTTCGTGCAAACCATGCATGAATGTACAAAAGTAGTTGTTTCACACCATCTCCGCTTTGCCAACTGCACCTCCCTCTTATTGTCTCGTACAAACAGGTGCCATATAGTTCCATTGGCTTTGGCAACAATAGAGAAGAATGGGATATGGTGCATTCCCAGACACGCATTTTCTGCGACATGTTTAGACCGAGCCTTCAGAATGTGAGCGTTCTGCAGTGACCGGCGGAGCTGTGGTTTTTGGCTCAGCTGTTAGCCCCGCAGCAAAGGTTAAGACTCCGATCATGAGAGAATTAGACATGCGGGATAGCCAAATGTTCATGTAATGTGGTGTGAGGGTTTGCTAAGATCAATTGACGGGAGAAGTAACAGACTATTTAACACACATCACAAAATGTTCATTTCTAATCTAAAAAGGAAGACATTTTAATGATTCTGACATATTATGGGATGTGTTAATTACATTGAAAAAATACCATTAATTGATGATTTTCAAAATAAATAATGTATTCGTAACATCCAGAGTGGTCCAGTAGAATTGTGTGGGGCTCAACAGAGAGCTCACTGCAGTCTTTGGTGTATCTACCTTTAGTAAGAGGTTCCTCAAACACTTAATGTTGTATATTTGTGTCAATCAAAGCTGCTTTCTTTCTCTTTGTTTGAGTTGAGCCATGAAAGGGAGTGAATCTATAATTAGATAAGTCACTACTCTCTACTACACCAAGGGCCTTTGAAATTAAAAGTCATTCCCATGATGCTTGAATAGAAGCCACGCACAGAGCCCACTCTGTTTTGTGGGACAGGCTTGTTGCCCTCGGGCTGCGTTCTGATTTCTTCATTCCATGTGAAAATAGACGACACTTTCAGATGTGGGAAATCTCCATCAGTGCCAATGTCACTTTACTGAAGTAAAAACAACGTTCTAAAATGTGCTTCCAAGTATTTTTCTCTTATACAAAGTTAAAATCCAGGCCGTGTAGAAATCCCCACCGTATGTGGACTATTTTGTTTACGATTATGAGTTATGTGAGTTTAAGAAGAAGGGCCTCTTTACCCATTCTTATTGCTATACTTTGATTTGAATCAATATAATGCGTATTATCCTAGAGGTTATATTTAATGATTAAGTCTTAACCCAGAAAGTAACCACTAACATCGGATGTTAGATAAGAACAAACAAACACAAAAAAAGGGATCAGGTCATTGCATTTCTCTGTACATTTGACCGCCTTCAACAACACAGTGGCTTCTGTTCACTCGTATAGTCAGTCGATCATTGATTCTCACGAGGAAGCGAGGAGCAGAGATTTGTGGGCGGGAGCTCGCGCAGCAGTCACTCCCATCCATCCATCCCACCAGCGGTGTGAGTGGCCAGAGGAGGGGACGCAGCCAGCCATTCATTCTTCTGTGGTCCCGGGGAAAACGTGGAGGATGAAGAGGAGACACTGATCGGCGGCGGCGGCGGTGGTGGTGGAGGAATCAAAAAGCAACCGGATCAGAGCCAGGACAGTCCGAGTGGGACGGTTGAACCAGCACACTGCGCAAATCTCCCAGAAGAGGACGCAGGGGAGATCCTTCCAACTTCGCTGGATTTCACAGGCGCCGCTTCACATCCGCTCAGCTACACGTAAGTAACGGAGGTCCAGCTTAAAAAAAATAATATATATATATATATGTATATACAATTCTAACCGTAGGTGCAGTAGCATGTTGAGTTGATCCGCCTCAGGGACGCGCCTCTGTCGGATGAACTCGTGGATTTTCTTTCTTTTTTGACGCACGTTTCTTGCCGCGTTAGTTTCTCGCTGACTTCCCTCTGTAGGAAAACTCGTGGCAGGCAGACAGGCAAGGGCAAAGCGAGCAGGCGGATGCGTTGCCAAACAATGCTGCACGCCATGAAGCCCCCAGTGCCAGCAAATGTGATCGGACGATGACAGTCGCCGGGGAGCTGCTGAAATGAATGTG
This sequence comes from Colistium nudipinnis, assembly GCA_016785305.1. Taxonomy (NCBI): domain Eukaryota; kingdom Metazoa; phylum Chordata; class Actinopteri; order Pleuronectiformes; family Rhombosoleidae; genus Colistium; species Colistium nudipinnis. Next base: position 160,804 of record JAFBJU010000476.1, on the reverse strand, counting down.
GTTTTCAATAATTGATAATGCGGCGGAATAGACCAATGGATCAGCAGAAATGGGGTTGTGGACACAAGAAGTCCTCTTTTTGACCAAGGAGCAGTTAGGAAAGCTAAGACAGCCCGGAGAGAGCAGCGGCGTCTCTCATTGGAGAGAACCTCAAACATGATTGTCATTTTCAACTTTAATAACAATAAGCATGAGTCATGTTAGCCCTTGATGTCCACACCATTCTAGCCGGCATCCTTTCTCTTATTCTTTTTATTTGTATTTGTTTATATGTATTTCTTGCATTGATACACAGATCATGCTCCATTCAAGATGAACAAAGACCCTTAAAGCAGCACTAAATCTCCTGTTCTGTCTGTAAAGTGAGAGAGAAAGGTGGACCAGGTTTCTGAGGTCTTTCATTTTTACAGCTACTCAAGCTACAAAACATCCCCCCTGATATGGATTTGTTGGCAGTCCAGGGATGGAGCGATTTTGTTTTCTCCAAATATTCGTTTTCCTTTGCAAATAAATAAGCCCCATTGAAAACACAGTCAACCCCAAACACCTGCTGATTGGTGTCAGCGGATGAAAGTCAGGCCGGACATTGCGTGACACAGATTCTCGTGTTGTTTTGCACGTTGTGTTTCGACAGTAAACAAGACAACTGGTTCCCACCTGTAAACCAGTGTTTGTGTGTAAAATAGACGTTTCAATGTTGAACCAAAGTCGGGGACAGTGTTATGTATTTGGCTTTAGGAAAGCCCTACTTTGCTTTCTCCTCCATGTCTTTTGCCGGAAGGCAGTGATTTTTTTGTTTCCATGTGCGATGCTTTATTGCAGCGGTTTAATAGACAGCGATCGTGAGCGATGTAGTACTCTTGTTCCAAACCTCAGCGACTGATTCATTGCGGTAGGAAAGATCAGAGCCATATGATCTGCTCTTTTTCCACGTGGATGTTGCATTCTGTGCTTGTAGATCAATACCATTGACATCTCTTGAGATTTTTGTTCAGTGTCCTGTTGTCACTTTACTACCAGCTGTGAAGCGGGATTGGTGCAGCCACTGTATGCTTTCAGTTGTGAATCTATATTCTATAGCTTGAGACATTGTTTTGTCATTCCCGTTTTTTTTTTTTACTTGAACTGAACCTCACATGAATAGCCTTAAAGATTGCGGTTGTTCGGTGTGCACTCTCAGGGATTGTCCGTGGTTTGAGCTGATGTGCCAGTGCACGGGGTCCCTCAGGGTTCCATATTTGGTCCATTTATAAAAAAAAAAAAAAAGGCCTGGGTTTCATTCATTACGACCCTGCAGGACGCTCCTTTTCACCATTAAGGCCACAAGAAAAGCAAAAATACGAGAGTTTCTCTTTCTTTTGGCAGCTTGGCGCAGAGCAGATGCTTTGGAAAACGTTTTTTTTTTCTTCTCTCCTCTCCGTTCCATAAACAGAATAGTAAACTATCAAAGTCTGGAAAAATAAAAAAAATTACAGTCAAACGTCACTTTTTTTTGCCCAGTACAGATGATGCAGCTGGTGATACTTTTAATCCAAAATAACAAAAGTTTAACTGCTCACCCAGTCATGCAGACCACATCATCCGCCTTCCGTGCTTCTCTGAGCTTTGATGGCAATGCTTTTGTCATTAATCCAGCATCCTGACTGTAGTTTATAGGATTGGACTGCATATTTTTTCCTGGAACGAAGCCTTTTTTTTAAGCAGAATATTTGATCTACATCTTCTCCACACTTTCTTTGGGGTCCTAAATAAACACTTACTTTTGTGTGAGTGGGAATATCGCTGAGTGGTCTGCTGATGGAAATCAGACCTGGGCACTATCAGTGTGTGCCTGAAACCAAAGCCAGCACCATAGTGTCGCCATGACCGGAGTGTGAAATCCTCTAATTAAACTGCTGCTCCCGGGTCAGAGGTTAAACCAGACGACTCCGGCCGTCTGCGGCCAACATCTGGAATACAGTTTGTTACAGGGAAGCCTCACTGTGGATCCTCCCGTGAAGATGGCCCTGGTGAAGGGGCTGGTTTATTTCTACCATATTTCCTCAGACTACTGTAACTGACAGACTTGTACATTGAACAGCAACATCTGTTTTTAACAATTGTTTTATTTTTAATTTTTTCCAATCACCATTTCATCCCACAATAGATTTTCTTTCTCTCTCAGTTAATGTGGTTGATAAAAAGTTTAACCAGAGCATCCAGGAAGTCCTCTAATGAAGCTAACACATCACAAAGTTAAAGTTTTTTTTATCGCCCCTTGTTACACTGAAGATTGTTTATTTGGCTATAAAATTGACGTAATGTGGGGGGAAGACAGTCTTAAAATTCAGACATGTCTTAACTGGGTCACATTACGTTATAAGGCTTTCCATTCCAAGCTTCTAAATGGAGTATGCCTGAGTGAATTAAAAGCAGCCGTGTGTCCGAGTTGGTTTCTGTTTTATGGAGCCCTTCAGAGACGGGCTGTTTCACCGGTTACAAAAAGCTTTGCAAAGCACATGGAAGAGAAGGCTTCTACCACGCCTTTCTCTTCTTGACTGCTTCAAGGATTTGAAAAATATTTTTAATATTATTATATTTTGAAATAACTGATTATATAATTAGTTCACATGTTCAAAGTCAAACTCAACTCACATGCATTCTTGTTTGGTATTGTATTTTACTTTTTGGCATTAACTATAAATGCATTGGTGTTGCAATCATTGTTCAGCATGGCTTTCACTAGTTTTAACAATAGCCTATTTGTAGCTGCGTTTGCAAAAGTGCATGCAATGGACTGCATGGACAAAGCATTTTGCTGTCACTCCTCACTGCAGGTCAATGCATGATCTGCTGACGACAGCTCTCTGCACAGCCCCAGTTGGCCCGTCTCTGAACGAATCTTCATTAAATATCCTCAACCACAGAGTCTTGTTTTGTTTCTCCACCGAAATTCCTAAAAAAATGTATTGCGTATTATGTTCAAAACAGCGGAGAACAACAAATGTTCAGATTTAAAATGCTAAATGAATTTTCCAAACACAGCCACGTGACCAATGTCACAGTTTTTCGATTACGCTGAACCTTAAGCCACAGTCTGCCTCACGTATTTCCAGTGCATTTACAGTTGTTGTCCGGTCGCGTTCATGTGAAATTTGACAATGTCCGGAGGTCGATGACCTCTCCCATGTGACCTGATACAGCCCATCTCTGAACTCTCCGGACCCCTCATAGGCCTCCGAAGTATACCACCCTATATACATACACTAAGACTGAACACACACACACACACACACACACACACACACACACACGCACACACACGCACACACACAGCACACAGTCCCTCATGCTACACTATGGGGTAGTCATGCATGCTGATTAGATTAGACAGTGTTGGAGCTAATCACCCTTCTCTCTCTTCTCTAATGCCATTCTTCTCTTGCCTGCTCCTGGTCCTGCCCCCCCCCCCTCTCTGGCTCAGAGAGATGATCCTCTCCTGGGGGGGCTCATCTTCCTCCGAAAGCTCTCCTGCCTGCTGTTTACTAGGAAACCTACAGGGTGGGGTCCCAGTTGGAACAAAGGCTGCACCCTACACTTGTCCCCTCTCTCAATAGAGAGCTCACTGCGGCCTAGTGTGGAACATATCCACCCTTGGAAAAGAAAGAGAAATCTGGGCAGATGAATGGCCTCGTGGTGGGACAGAGAGGAGGGGTGGCGGGGGGGCTCGGGACCCTCCTGTTGGGTGAAATGAGGAGAAAGAAGTGGGTTTTGTTCCTTTGTGGCGAGCCGGGGGTCAGACTCAGGGGAATCTGGGGCAGACAGACGGTGGGTTTTGCAGCTGCATGGCCTCCAGCACTTTATCTAGTCCCTGAGCAGCTGCAGGCTCATTAAACTCTGCTGGTGGGTTACTGCACTGTTCACTCCAGTTCCTCCCACCCATCCCTTTCTCCTTACTGGCAGTCGTCTTATCAGATATGTCTGAATATTGATTAAGCTGGAACCGGAGTCACTCTGGGACTCAGCCTCACAGCTGTATGCTAATGGAGAAAAAGGTTATGACCTGCCTACAATAGGCAGTGTGTGTTAAATGTGCGATAAGGCCGTATCATATGTTCAGTTTGGCGTAGGTCATGGAAAAGGCTTTAAGATTCACAAACGTGATAACGCTAAACTGCACTTTTGTTCGTGACGTGGCCGAGTTTCATCAGTCGGTCCTCAGGTCATATTACAACGGTAAAACAATGACTGCAAAGATGACTTTTTTTTTTTTTTTTTTTACCAGACTCTTGACTCTAAGGCTAGGAACTGCACTAAATATGATATTTAAGTTGGCAAGTAATAAAATGCATGTCTACCAGCACCACTAAAGTTCAATCATCTGTGATCAGAAAATGCAGCAGACACTTAGATGAAAAGGGATCATTAACACTCACATTCACTTAGGCCACCTTTATACACAATTAAATAGTTAATAATGATGAAATAAGTGGAGTTCATCAAGTTTCTACTTCTCTGAAATCAACTGACGGACCAACTAACTTCAGTTTTTGTACTTGTTTCATTTTGAGTATGACTCCATTCACTCAGAAAAACCCCTGATTAGCTCTGTCATACTGGACAAGGGACCTTTCACTTTCACTCACAGTTTCTGCAAAACCTCAGCTAGGCCCAGGGATCTTCCAGATACTCTCAGCCCATGTTGCTCCCAACTGGAGCTGTGATTCACTGTGTTTGGGCTTTTGCGTTTTCATCATCACCATGGCAACCCTTCTCTGGTTTGGACTGGCAGACTGTCACTGGCCATTATCGCCACTGCAGCCTGGTAGTCAGAGCGCAGCCGGGGCCAGCAGCTTTCATTTTCTCTGTGTCTTTGTCTATATCCTGCATTGGCAGACCTTGTTTTAATAAAAGTGACTCATGCTAAATATGAAACAGGTCACTAGTTCAGCCTAATCCTGTTCACATTACCTACTGCATTCACAGTAAATCACTGTCGATGCTTTTGTTTTTTTCACATATATAGCCAAACTAAAGTATTCAAATTAAATTAAATGTAAATGCCAATACCGCACTGTAAGAAGAATCTATTCCAAGTAAATTATACCCAAATAAAAGTATGTCATTATTTCCAGGGCGATGCACTTGTACTCTTATAATATTACTCATGTGTAAAAGTCATTTTTAAATAGAAAATGAGAGATTGATAGTTACCGGTGCTTCCTTAAAACTGGAATAATGTCCAATAATCATATTCCTTTCTCAGTTAACAAATTTGACAGATTGTTTGGTTTGTAAAGTTTCAGTGAAAAGTGACACCTTTACATACCTGTCAGAACCTTCAAGAGTATCTTACATGTATAGACATATTATATTTGTATATCTGTTTTAGACAAATCCTCACCTTTGAGAAGCAGCTTTGGGAGGAATCTTTGTTTGCTTTAGTCTAAAATGGTATATAGAATTTGATGTAAATCCTTGGGAACCTGTGACTGGATATCTACATTAATCTTGACTGTGTCACCAAGAGGCCCTGGTCATTGCCTAATGGTGTGTGCAGCTGTGACTTGATTTGTAGTGCGAGGACTCTCCAGGTGAGGGTGACTGCTGCGCTAGACTCGTCTGGGATAATGTTACGGCACCCACGGGACCACACAGACCTGCACACGGGCCTGCCAGATTTCTCTGCTGTTGTTCCAGTGAGTAAATGAAGAGATCTTATACCGTCAGACTCAGGCTCTAAGAGGGACAGAACCACAACCCATAGCTCTGGCATTAAACCAGGCAGATATGAACATGGATAATTAAATGTATCTGGAGGATTTGTGTGTCAACAGGTATAATCATATCTACATTATATATTTATATATAAATTCCTTTGGGGTTTGTTTGTATTCCTTAAGCCAGGGGTTTTCAACGTTTTTCAGGCCAATGACCCCCCAAACCAACAGATAGAAGGAACAGGGACCCCCACTATATATAACATTTTGTTTTTAAACTTACACTGGGCCCAGTGCCACGTATAAACATAGCTGCACTGTTATTGTGCATAAAATACTAAACCATTTAATTCATACACAGATTCATATATTCATGTGTATTCAAAAATATAAAAAAATGCTCCAATCAACCAAAAATTCCCCCCGTTAAAGACCTCTGCCTTAAGCTCAGGATCCTCAACGAGAGGCTGCGATGTGTTGGATTGTCACAGAAGCGTCTTTGCCCAGTCTGCACATGGGCTGCTGTCTGGTGTGGTAGATCAAAAAAAGAATGAAGGGAATGAGGCATTTCTTTGTTTGCTGTTGTCATTTGTTGTCGGCCCTCCACAGCTAAGTGGTATTTGCCATCCGAAGGCGGCACAGATGACGTCGTCCCTCCCTGCGTGGAGAGGGAGAACAAACAAAGGCACAGGAAAAGGCCAACCGTGCGGAGTGCAGTAATAACAGTGGAGGGAGACAGAAAGCAGGCATGAAGGAAAGCAAGTTTCAAAGTGGGGAAACGAGAAAAGGGAGAGATGAAAAGGAGAAGAACAAAGGGAAACGAAAGAGAGAGAAGGTGAGGCTTTTGTTTCTGCAATTAACTGCAGCGGCGGTGGGTCGCACATCTGTGACCTTTCTCGCAAGGCAAGCGTTTGGAACGCCGCCCAGTTCTCCCCAGCGTTCCTCTCCTTCCATCCGTCCACCAGCTTTGCCGTCTTCCCTTTGATGAATCCTCGAGCTGCCCCAGAGAGCCTCCACCTACCTCCAGGGTGCCCCTTTTACAAAAGCTGCCATTGACCTCCACCCATACATGTGTCCGCACTGGTAATGGTAAGGTAGAATCATAGTATCGATTATGAGATATAACATTTATTTGTAAATATATGCTAACTTACTGAGACTGCGGTATCACCTACAAATAAAATAAAACGGCGTGAACATATTTTTTTAAATATTTTTACACTTTTTTAACAAAGTGACTCTGGAAGAAGTTATATCTATAGTGTTATATTGGTGTATTTACCCACGCATTCCTTTTTTAAACCTTTGCATTTTGAAATACAATTACAGGCATTCAATCTAGATTCCATTCAGAAATTTGAATTTAAATTTCAGCGCGTGGTCTGAAATCTCCTGACTTTGAAGTGTGCCTGCAGTAGAGTTGACTTGTCTCAGTTCAGGCCTTTTAATGGCAGACAGGCACTTAACCAGATTGTGTAAACACTTGCACGATCTTATCCGCTCCCTCTCAGGACGGTTGGACGCATTACGGCGGCCGTTACTCGCTCGTTACCGCAGCACCATCAGATTCCTGTGAGCCGACGGCCTGGGACGCTTTATCACGGCATGTCCTCGGGTTCGGGGGGCGAGACGGAGGAGATGATGCCTCTCGGTCGTTCGGACGTGATAATGCAATTTGGTCTGCGTGGGCGAGGCTGCAGCACAAGTTCTGTGGGTGTGTGGGTGTGTTTGTGCGTGAACTCTTGCAAAACCCCTTTGCCCATTATATCTGTCCTCACGGTCTGGGAGAGACTTGGCTCGCGGCCACTCGAGAGAAATTACCCTCCTATCCGCGTTACTGCGGAGCACTTGATACACCTGTCTTCTATCATAGAGGGAGACCTCAGCGGTGACTTCACCACTTCTCATTAAAGACAACAGCTCACACACATGAGCTTAATCATCAGTTAAAGGTCATATATTTCTTTTTTTTTTCCATCTCCTCATCCTCTTTGATTCTGTGTCCGTTGTTTTTCCTTTATCTTTAAATAAGTATTATCAACCAAGTCTTGCTGAGTGATGCTCTGTGGCCATCTGTTGTGCTTCACGTTGAGCTAGCAGACTAATCACTGCAAGGTGATGTCATTCTTTGCGCGGTCTGTGGTTTGCAGGCGCACACACACACACATGCACACCTACACACATGCACACACGTACACATGCACATACATATATATATAAGAGGAAATTGGATAGAGTGTGGATAATCCTTGCATTAGTGCAGTGTGTGTAATCAGCGTGTGCCCGAGGGAGTAAAACACACCTTGTGTTTTTACTCTACACACAGAGTATTTTTTTTTTTTATTTAATGGCCCAGCTTGTGCTGCAGTGTTAAGTGCATTTTGTGGAAGTGGAAAGGGGGCGTGTGCTTTTGTCAGAAGAATTAGAGTCTGACTGAGGAGAGTGAGTGTTTTTACTCTACACACAGAGTATTTTTTTTTATTTATTTAATGGCCCAGCTTGTGCTGCAGTGTTAAGTGCATTTTGTGGAAGTGGAAAGGGGGCGTGTGCTTTTGTCAGAAGAATTAGAGTCTGACTGAGCAGAGTGAGCTGGACATTGTGGTGTAACGTCATTTAAAAGGGGGTAGGTGGGGGCGGGGGGGGGGGGGGGGGGGGGGGGGGGGGGGGGGTAATGTCACAGAGGATCTATTTTCCTGTGCTGATGATCATTTTTAAAGGATTCCATCAATATATGAGATAAAGTTCCATAAGGCAGAATCATTCATTTTCCACGTCTTTGGCCATCTGGCACTCGGCATCCCTGAGAATGAACTGTTTGTTGAACTGCCACAATAAAAGCTGAGTACGGAGCGTATCATTTACTACTACATGTAGTACTGCTACAAAAAAAATGGCCTGTTCATTACCAGCACATTCCCTTTTGTTTCTCTTCTGTGTGAATGCGACTGTTTTTAGAGTAAAGGTTATAACGTTAGCTGCTCTGTCCAGCTCCTCCTGAATTTAGGAAAGTTTACACTCCAGCAGAGATGGCCCATGTCTCCCGTTTGTTGGCCAGAAAACATAAGAGTCCTCCTCATCCAAGCATTTTCTCTTTGTAATATTGGAACTAAAAACCATTTGCCAAGACAAAAAGTGAGCGAATGACACAATTCTTTTTTTGACAGAATATTATACTATTATTTTTTTGGTTTAACATTACAATTCACAAGCAATGCCGTCATCTTTGTCTCCTGCATGGATCTGGTGAGGATGCAAGTGTTCGATGGGGACACGTTAAGTTTGTCCTCGGCCTTTAAGCACTAAGACACATTTCTATTTTAAAAATGCATATTGCATTTTAAAATATCTCGTGGCGTTAACCGTAGCTTAATTAGTTTGTTTCTGCAAAGGAAATCTGGCAATAGCCTTTGCATGTTATTGGCCTTTGCTTGGTAAATCTTACACTGTTCATCATGTTAAACTTCACATCTGCAGCCCGCAGCAACTCTGACGAAACTTCGTCTGCTGGACATAAATCGTCATCGAGCTAGTGAAACCGTTTCATAGTCGGCGTCCACAGGCCGCGCTTGCCTCCGAACCCAAAGCGGAAGCTGCACAGGCACCAGAAACCCAACGGTTTTCCCTCCGCTTTGAAGAGCTCCTGGCAAGCCTTTCAAAGCCCCTCTGTCTCAACACTGGCTCCCAAAATAATGTGTGCTGAATGTAACCCAGCTGCCCAGCTGAGCAAGAACAGGCAACGCTTATTATTCTCAAGAACAATAATTGCTTTCATTTATCTTCTTTTAATGTTTTACTCATTTGCCCCCCCCCCCCCTCGCGCACATTCCGAGCATTTTGCGCGACAAAGGTGAGACGCGTTAGGAACGGCCACTCGCCTTTGACTCGCCGACAGTCGTGAAAAATATTAGTCGTCCTGTCACACACGTATGATACTGAATCCACTGTGCTGTGGTTCCTGCGGTGCTGATGCAGCAACAGTTTGCTATAAAAATGTTCCAGTGACACAGGCGAAACGCACACACGTAGACACACACAGCGTAGTAGACGGCAGCTGCGATGCCCATTTAGTTAGAGTCGTAAGATAGGGGTCTTGTGTAACCCAGTTTACACTGAGAATACGTGTTTCTGTAACTTCTGATTGTTCCCACATGGTTAACGGTCGTGAATCCAGTTTTTACTGAGTACCCACACTCTAGACAAACATGTTGGCCTTTCCGATTAAGTGGGTGAGGTGCACTTTTTATTTGCTTGTGCCTGATCTGATTTGCAGTGTTTGGGCACTCCGCCCTTCATCACTCTGCAGAAGCAGCACATTGCGGCGATTGTTGCCGGTGCCCGGCATCATCCTCTTACACCTGTGCTGTGTGTGTGTGTGTGTGTGTGTGTGTGTTGGCCTGATGGATATGGGTCACACGCTGCTTATTTTAATGAGAATGCTTTCTGTTCATAACATAGCTTTCTAGGGAGTGAGGAGAAGTTGATGATTGAAGACAAGAACATATGGAGATAGCAATGAAAGAGGAGTCCGATTCACCTTCCCTTACACTTTTTTTTCCCAGCCAAGATGCAATATTCATTCTGGAGGTGTCACAGCCTTTAAACACACAACTTTTGACTTAAACAGCATCCACATGTTTGCCACATCTGCCCGCCGCATGTGCAGCTACAGAAACAGTTGGTTTGTGTGCAGATGTATCTTCTTCTCATTAAGTTTCTTTTTTTGTGAATGAGCTCGGCCTGTTGGCTGTCGCTTCACATTTAACGGCTTTGAAAGTGGTATCGATCCTATCGTTTTACTATAAGCAGGGAAGCACGGAAGCTCGCTTTGCAAATGTCAAACTATTTCTTTCAATGTTACCAACCCACATGCTTCCCTTCCATCCTGCTCCCCTGTTCCCAGAGTCCTTAAATACTATAAGAAAGGGCCTATTGTGGTGGGCCTGGCAGCGGAGAGCACACCTACAGAGATCCCCCAGTCCCCACATAATAACCTGCCCCCAGCTGGGGAGAGGTTCAACAGCTGAGCTTCAAACACCCGCACCTAACGCTGTCCAAACCAAGATCCTGTTGTGTGTTTGTTTGTGCAGTCAGTGTCCCTCAAGGCCTTCGGAATTGTAGACCTTGTAGACCTGATCCTGGTATAAGTCACATGTATAAAACTTGGGGGATGGACAGTATTTATTTAATGTTTACTTTAAATTTACCTTAAAATTGTGAACAGACTGCTAAATCTTCTTTTCTACAATTTTTTTTCTTTCTGGATTCACTTGAAAACTTTCTCTTGTACACCATTGGCCACTGGCAAGTGGCAAATGAACTTCTAGCCTCAGTTTTATTTATATTAGATTATATTTAGATTTATTGCGGTGCCATAAAAGTTACGGATACTAATTAAGCCACACTTCATTATTAATTTGTGTCTGTGTATACATGTGTTTATTTCCCACGTTGTGTAATTTGAAAAAAATAATAAACAGAAAACTCAAGATAATGACGTTGAGAAGTAAACATAAACCATAAAAGGAAGTCTAAAAGTATGAAAACTGAATGAAAGAGCATTGACTTGGAGGCCCGCTCTGTGGTTGGTATGCCGTTTATTAGTGTGTGGATGTCTTGGTGATCCCAGTGAAGCTGGTGTGTGGAATTGTATTATTTCAGGCTTATACCAGAATAAATGCTGCTTGTTTTTGCACTGATCACAAACTTGATGCCAGTGTTGATTGTATCTTATTTGATTGTTGAATTTCATTATCGGAGTCACTTTACATAAAAACAAAGCATCCGGTCGGTGAGGGACACCGACCCCGCACCCGGAGGAGCAAGCTATAACATCCTAGAGGAAGTAATATTAATCTATTATTCAGTAAATGTCGGCTTCACTAATAGCAGAATAAAACATTACCTGTTCCTTATATTTTTTCATTTTACTATATATTTTCAACGGTTGTAGACAAAAAACAATTCAAATCGTTTTTTGTGTTATTGTTAAAAGTGTTAACATATGTGAGCCAAAGTGTATTTATGTATATTCTGGGTTGTGGTGTGGCACACGTTTAACGAAAAGCTCTTCAGTCCTGTCGATGTCGTGACTATTGATGTCCCACTTTTGACTTGGTCATAAATGAAGCTGGGTGCTGCTCTCTCTGGACATAATCCATTAAAGGGTCAAGTAAAAGAGAAGGGAGTTGGCCATTAGTTAATTATCTACAGCCTGAATTATGTGTGGCTTCAAAGTGTAAGGCTGAGTGACCCGAATCTGTTGCTGACATCATGTGGGTTTTGACCATTTTGTCAATGGTCCTATGAAGTTTTCATTGATTAGTTCTAACGGATGATTGTTGTCTTGCCACGTACGATATATTATTAATACAGTGGTGATTTAGTAGCTTCTTTAAAGCTCTTCGAATCTGTATCTGCAACCACAGACAAAAGGAACGATCCTGAAAAGTGTGTAGGAATCGACAAAAGGGAATGTTCATTTAAAAAAATGCATATGGGATATCACACTGTAAACATTTTAAAGATGTTGTTGTACATCAATGTTTGAGTTGAAGCTGGTTTAAAGTCACCTTTATATTTGTGGACCCATGCTAATAAAGAAGACTTATTCCTTTCACACAGGGCTTATGACTTATCCCGCTTAGTGGCTTGTTTGGATTACATAATACACAAACTGGGTGTTTTGTTGTGCTAAACATTGTGCTAACCCCACCCCCTTGCCCCCAGGACTCACATTATGTCAAATGAGTGATGCAGACATCAGCGTCTGTCTTTGTTTTTTTTTTTAATGAACATTTGAAACCGTTTAAAAGCTTCTCCAGGTGCAGTTGCCCCTGAGTCTCAGGCTTGGATGGAAAATAATGATGAGCGAAGGAAGAACGATGCTCATTTTTGCTTCAGGGGAGCCAACAATGACTGAACTCTGGATGCTCCCTGGAGGTGGTATGGTTTTGTGATTTGGACTCATTGCATTGTTTTTACTGTCTCCACAGGTTGTGAAGAGCAGGACGGGACTCAAACACCATCTGGATTTAAGTGAAGAAATTTGTCTCTGTTGCTTCGCCACAAGATTCCACACAAGAGGTTGGTGTTTTGGTCCGCATAACATATTGTGTATTTTTTCCATTAATTTTTTTCCTTGATTTTTTTCAAATCTCTTTTGTCCACCCTTATGTGACTCCAGTATAGGTCTTTTCCTTTCCGGAAATGTGCGACTCTTTGGAGTCGTGCGGACCAACAAAACAAACAGAAACATGGTTTCCTGCTTTTCTTCATGTGATATTATTGGGGTTCCTGGCAGCTGCCAGTTAGTGGTGGAAATACAAGCTGTTCCCATGGCCCCTTTTGTTGCGGGCAGGTGTTTTCTATCATCTCTCCTTCAAGGACCCTTAAAAAACTTTTTTTTTTTTTCCAACTCTGCTCCTAATTGTGAGTTGAACCCTTTTGGGGGTTTATTTTCTGTCAAAGTCACTCCTCCAAAAGCTTTTTGAGCTGGTCTTAGGGTCTTATTTCCTCTTGCGGTGCATAAAAAATGAATCTAGCATGTTGGCACAAAATATGCCTATGTTGTGTACTCTGAATCAGATACTGTTGTCGTTATGAAGATGACACCAACACTAAATGTTAAAGCGACACCTTTTTGCAGTATTATCTTTTCCATACAAACCACGGAGACGCAAGACTGTCGACAGGACGCCTCCGACTGCAACCAATGACAACCAGTCCACGGATGTTTCATGTTTGTTAAACTTTCTCACATCCTGGAAAAGGGAGTTTTGTTTACGTGACGTCGTCCTAGCTGTAAAGCCTGTTGGCCATGTGGGAACAGTTAACTGAAGATGAAATGGCATTTTTATCCGCTTCGAGTCCTTGTTTTATTTTCATTGTCTGCCACCCTCACCCTTGAAATGAGTGTGGTATATTTATGTGCAGGAGGTAGGAAATTGGGGAGTGTTGGCGGGTTAAGGGGGAGCTGGGGGGGGGGGCATGTTTTTCCAATATGGAGCAAAACAATGGCATGAGAGATAAGTGAACAGAGACCACCTGTGAAGGCCATTGCAAAGTGGAAAGCCCCCCTGCTTAGATAATAAACAAAATGATCATTTGTCACTTCGCTCCTAAAATAGGGAGACCTCGTGTCATCGGCCCACTTCCTGTTATCCTCTTTTCTCTTTGTGCTCTACAGTATCGCAAACACATCAACAGGAATACGCTGAGCTGCAATCACTGAACTGAATCTGCTTAAGTTCAAACCTTATCATTTTACTCAGGAAGTGATTCCCCTCGTAGGTGTTTCTGTGTTAATCTACTTCCTCTGCGCTGTTATCCGACGATGCCTCATGCTCATTTATCCTGGAAATATGAGACGTGACAGTTTTTATACGTCCTGCCGTGTCGGCTCTAATTCCGACAGATTTGTCCCATTGTGTCTGCAGGGACACAGTGGCGGTGTCCGTATCTGCAGTGTTTTATTATAACCTGACATGGACAGTGGTTTTCTTTTGTGAGGGCTTTCTTCAGAAAAGACAGTTTAACACTCATCACTTTGTCAGCAAGTGAAAGCGCTTACGCTTCTCATTTTACTCCCCCGAAACCAGCGTGACAATAGGAACACGCTCCTTCATCTCTCGGCTTCCCACCTCTTCTCTCTCTCTGTCCGCGCCGTCTCTCGTTCACTCACGCCCCCTCGCCTCGTTTGTCTCCATCCTTTGCCTCCTCGACTCCTACACATGCCCGCTAACTTGTTTTGCCAAGAGCCTGAGAGCGGGGATGGTATCACCCGATACTTTTATTGTGCGAAACTTAAGAGTGAGGGAGTCTGGTGCCAACATTTGTCAGCGGTGCTTACTTTTGATTTTTTAACAAAGTATCAGGTTAAGCAAGGAGTGCCCACAACAGCTATAGTTGCCCCCCCTCAGGGGATAAAGCAGTCAGCGAGGTCTCAGCTTGCAGGGGGTATGTGGGGCCTTTTTTTTTGTCATAGTGGGAACTTGTTTGGTAGCAGCAGCTCAGCGCCACAGGGAAGTTAGGATTAAACTGCACTCATCCCAAACACAAAACACGGGGGGGGGGGGACAATGGTCTCAGCCCTGATGAGAAGAGGGCCAAATACCATCCAGTCTGGCCTAGAAACCAGAAACATGGGGAATGTGAAGTGGAAGGACTTTCCTGCACCCCGGGGCTGTTTCCAGTCCAAAAGGTGGGGCTGGAAATGGTTAAGCATAATGGAGACAGTGTTGGGCCTGAGGGCCCCCGAACTCTGCAGCTCCCTAACAGTGGGAAACTGAGCAGAAGTGCTGGGACTCCTCCGGGCTCCCCACTCCATCAGCACTTAGAGGAAATAGGTGTGAGGAATGCAGCTCTCCATTTCACGAAGCGGTATTTTAACCTGGCGGAATATTCGTCTTCAAGTAACTTTTAAAGTTGAGAGAGAATGTGCTATGTTTCCTCATCTTGCCTTGTGTTCAATTAAATAATTTGGTTTTAGGACTGTTGGGTTTGACAGAGCCGGACACCAAGAAAATAAGACACCTTGTGCCCGGACATATTATCATGGATCGTATTGCACACTTTATATATATATATATATATATATATATATATATAATATCGCCTGATGTTTCCTAGATCCAGCCATTAATTATTATAAATATAATGAATCAATAAGGAATATGGTTATTGGCTGCCTTCCTACAACATACTGGCCTAGAGTCACATCTGTGTTTGTGGGGGGCAGTCTCATTTTTCATGTTGAGTTAGCAGTTGATTAACATTAATCCTCCTTTTGATATTTTTTCATTGTCTTCTTCTTCTTCTGTCATGTCACATAATTACAGTACACACACAAACACACGTCTTTGGCGATCCCGAACTCTGCAGCTCCCTAACAGTGGGAAACTGAGCAGAAGTGCTGGGACTCCTCCGGGCTCCCCACTCCATCAGCACTTAGAGGAAATAGGTGTGAGGAATGCAGCTCTCCATTTCACGAAGCGGTATTTTAACCTGGCGGAATATTCGTCTTCAAGTAACTTTTAAAGTTGAGAGAGAATGTGCTATGTTTCCTCATCTTGCCTTGTGTTCAATTAAATAATTTGGTTTTAGGACTGTTGGGTTTGATAGAGCCGGACACCAAGAAAATAAGACACCTTGTGCCCGGACATATTATCATGGATCGTATTGCGCACTTTATATATATATATATATATATAATATATATATTATAATATCGCCTGATGTTTCCTAGATCCAGCCATTAATTATTATAAATATAATGAATCAAGGAATATGGTTATTGGCTGCCTTCCTACAACATACTGGCCTAGAGTCACATCTATGTTTGTGGGGGGCAGTCTCATTTTTCATGTTGAGTTAGCAGTTGATTAACATTAATCCTCCTTTTGATATTTTTTCATTGTCTTCTTCTTCTGTCATGTCACATAATTACAGTACACACACACATACAAACACACGTCTTTGGCGATACTGGGTCATATGACTTTCAACGCTTATTTGAGATATTGAGTTTCTCACACCGAACACCCTTGTCACTTCAAATCTTGTCACGATAACGTTATCAAGAACTGAAAATTCTGCTGATGTGTTCAAGGACACGTTCAACATTATAGGTCTCTCGTTAACCTTGGCACAATGCAGATATGTTGTTATGCCTTTGCCATTTACTGAAGCATACCGCATCTTCTCTGGTGAGAAAATACACTGTTTTATAAATATATATTGATAAAGAAAAATACTGTTCCACTGAAGTGACAAACCTTTGGTGTAGTGCTTGCACACGCAACAAACCGTAATCATTGTAGTGGCATAGCAGTGACGTAATCACTCGGGGGTGAGTGACTTTATCTCTGTTTTGCTGCTTTTTCTCAGCTCCTTTAATCCTTGGCTCAAAACCCACGAGCTGGTTTCTTGGCTGCTCAAAGACGGCATTCAGATGGAGTCAGACTGGGGGGAAAAAATCCAACTCTTTTGTGACACACAAAACAATCCTTTCACAAGATGCCTATCCAGTGACTGCCTCCGGCCCCACCGGGGCTCTGCGGCGGCCCGGTCGGCCACCCACTTTGAGGCCGGGCTGTGATATGTCAGATGGTCTTTGTTTTCCATCACCTTCTTAACTCTCACGGCGTGGGCCTCCCCTCGCGAGCGCTGTTCTGGTCAATGTGGAGAACATGAGGGAGGGTTGACCTCCGCCGGCCACCACAGAAGCACAGCTGAAGACTTACCCGCTCCTT
Organism: Colistium nudipinnis; assembly: GCA_016785305.1. Taxonomy (NCBI): domain Eukaryota; kingdom Metazoa; phylum Chordata; class Actinopteri; order Pleuronectiformes; family Rhombosoleidae; genus Colistium; species Colistium nudipinnis. The sequence goes on along the minus strand of JAFBJU010000476.1, from coordinate 143,856 downwards.
CCTGCCGGAGTGCCCGCTGCTCCACCTCGCCACCCAGACCAGACAGACACACAGCCAGTCAGATTGTGTAAACAGATGTTTCCAGGGAGGGCTTAAACCGTTGACCGCTCGCACTGAGATCAAACAGAAGGGTGCATGTTTTGTGCACTCAGGCCCACATGTGCTCATGTGTGTACACTGCTATGCTGTGTTTTTATTATGTATTTGGACTAAAAAAGACTCTCGGGACCGTTGACATTGTCCCTCCCCCCCCCATACTTCTCTGCAGTCCCATTGACTTTTGCACTCAGTCGGAGTTTGTATTAGTCCTCTGTGTTGTTGTGGCCGACATGTCGACTCCACACCTCTCACAGGTGTACTCCCTGCTGACCACAAGCTGTGGGATCTGATCCACACGCAGGCCTTTACACCAATATTCCCCTTCCCTCCGTCTCTCGTTCCCACGCTCCCGTCTTGCCTCCCCCCCAACCCAAAGCTCAGCGATGAGATTTCCTCACCTCCGACACATCCGTGTGTTTATGCTCCAGCGGTACTCGTCAGAAAGTTCATAAATGTGCGAATATACTTCAATGATGACCCTCCCTTTACGGAGATACGGCAAAGAACCCCACCGTTCACAAAAGCATGACGGATAAAAATAATGCGGCGTGACCTTGCCGGTGGGAATGTATCTGTCTCTTGACCTCAGCTGCCAAATTAAATAAAAAGATAGTCACATATATGAATAACATGTTGAGGTTTTCAGTGAAGATAAGGTGTAGACATTTTATGTAGTTTAGCAAAAAAAATTATGCTTGGCTTTCAGGATATTAATTGCACCTATTTGTATGTCGGCCCTACCCAGTGGGTTAGAAAGTATATGGTGCGCAGTTGGTGCAGCCCTTTCCCCTCGTGTGTTCATGTTAAACATATGTCTCCATGTGCCTGTTGACGGGACTTACACTCATCAAGCTGCGGCTGGTTGCAAGGCCAGATGTGGTCTAAGAGGCCAGATGGTCATAGCTGCCTCCCTCTGTGGTATTCAGACTACGCTCTGACTTCTCTGATTGCACCGAGAAGCAAAAGTGCAGCAGGGGAGAATCCCCAGAAACAATTTAGTTTCTCTCCTGATCTGCTTTTAGACCCCCGGTGTCGCCTTCTGTTGGGGTGCGGAGACATGCCGGACATATTTGACAGATCAACTGGGAAGGGTTTACATCCATATGCTACCATCAGGTGTCCGATACTCTTGTCTAGACTTTGGATGGGGGGGGGGGGGGGGGGGGGTAGGGCGCTTTTTTTTGGGGGGGGGGGGGGGGGGGGTAATAGGAATCTGATTTTGTCCGCACAGCGTGCCGCCATTATTCTTTTCCTCAACTGGAACCCCATAAGCCAGATATCCAATATGTCTCTCCGCCGCTTCCATTCTTTTCCATACGGCCCTGCTCCGCTGCCATCCCTTTTCCCCAGAGGCTCTTACAAAACTAAACCCTACGTAGCCTCTCCAGGGTGGCTGGGAGGTGGAGTGACGCAACAAGTGCGGACGGAGTTCCGATTGAAAACACGTGGAGATAAAAACTTCGCTGAGATATCGCCGAGGCACGTCCAAGAATCGTGTGTCGATGCGAGCCAAAATAAAGCATTTGGTTTCTGTGATATGTAATCAGTTCCTTCCTCGGTGTGTAACCTGAATGTGAGTCCAGATCACAGGTGTGTGGACGCAAAACGTCTACTCTTTGATGTATAATATTATTTTACACCAGTGTAAATTCTTTTTGCATGCACCAGGTGCATTCATTTTTTGGTCCGGAATTGGAGCAAATACCAGAAAAGATAGTTTTAAAACATATTTTGAAATCCCTTTAGATGTTTGTGTATTAAATATTTAACAACCAAATTGTCAAATCGGCTTCTTCAGGACCGAGTTGGTGTCGCTCGATCAGATTTGATTGCGGTCTCTTCGGCAGTCAGGGCACCAATCCAACATCTGACGTCTTCTCAGCTTCTCACAAGAAATGATGTAGGGCTTTTTTTTTATTTATATTTTTTGTGAATAGGTAATGTCTTGGTTTTTGACTGGTCCTTGGACAAAACAGGACGTATGTGGTTGCATTTTTAATTGCAGTCCTAATGTGATGGACAAAAACTGCTGATTGTTAGAGGGTAATGAAGAAAATCGGTATTCAGGGTCTAATTCAAAATACATCTCGCTGTTTGTAGTGACTGAAACCACCATTTGTGTCCAGCTAAATTGATGGCTGGATTCCCTTTGTCCAACCTCTTATCTGACTCTTATCAGCTGTGACCCTGCTTTGCTCTACACTCGTCCACTTTCCTTAGATCTACAAGATACCACTGATCCCATCCTAACAGGGGATGATGAATGGCCGCCAGGCCACAACCAGACTCTACCCAGAGCTTTGTCGGATCGGTATGAAGGATGATTTTAGCCCGGCATGTGTCTGGTGCGTACATGTGTGCGGATGCGCTGCGAGGATCGGGACTGCCGAGGATCTTTTCTCTCCTCTGCCGTCTCTGATCTTCTGGTCTTTGATGTGAGGGTCTGTACTGTGTCGGCCCTCCCCAAGCTGCCATTAGAAACCTCCAGTGGCATCTTTAGTCCATCTTCAGAAGCATTACGGCAGGTTTTCCATCAAGCATTTAAATCTTATGCAACCCTGATTTGTACACGTGTGCCTTGCCTCTGTATCTCAAAGTCAAAAAACATAAGTATGTAAGAGCTACTGTGTGTCTGTTCAAAGTCAGGTTGGCTCCTTGTTATCTCTTCATACTGTCCACTATCACACACATGCAGTCTGTTTGTGTATGTATTTCAAGTAAAATAGAGCGCAAGAAGATGGTTTTTGGAATCCAGTGTGCATTTGGTCTCTGATCATAAACTTTAAAGTCTGTGTGTCACTGGTGTGTTTCAGGAATAGCCCAGTCTTTAGTTAAACTGTACCCATAGCTTAGCAACCATAATCAGAGCCAGCAGGTGGGTCAGGCTTTGGATTTCTCCACATGGCGAAGTGGTGCGCATGTGGCTTTGGTGATATTGAGACTCCGCATTGTGGAGTTTTTGGAGGGTGGTGTCATTTCAGCCTCACTCAAACCAGAAACCAGAAGAGCAGAAGGGTAAGGAATGCGTGTGTTTATCTGCTGCCATTATTAGCACATAGATTTCATCTTACCCTGAAGTGAGTCTCACTGGCTAGAAATGAGAAGCCAGTTTTGTCTACTTGTGTCTGAAATCAAGGAATTATTCTGGAGTCGTAAATCTGTAAATCTGTTACCACTGTTAACTGCAGTGTGAGAAAAAAAAATATTCACATGCATAACAACTGTATGCAAAAGAGAGAGGGCAGGGTTTAGGGAAGAGTGAGTTGTTTTGAAATGGATTTTTTGAACACAGTGTAGACGTGTTAGGGAGACTTTGTGTGGTTTAAGCTTGTCTATTAACCTCTTCCCATCCATTAACAGCCACGGGGAGAGGATGAGCCACCTGGGTTTACTAAAAACTTATATTTTTTTTTAAAGAGAGATTCTATTCTATCTGAGAGGATCTATTTCTGTACTTTCGTGGCCTAGCTTCCATTCAGACAGATAAGAAAAGGCTTCCTCCTCCTCGGGCCTTCCATGTGCCTGCCCGACCTATCGCCAAGCCTTCCTGTTTGAGTCGACGTTCCAACCCCCCCCCCCCCCCCCCTTCATGTGGAAGTCATTTGCGAGCCCCCCCCCCCCCCCCCCCGTCTTCATGTGGAAGTCATTTGCGAGGGAACGCGAGTCAGACAAATGCTGTAGCTGACTTCAGTGTTGGCTGAATGCACCCAGTGCTGAGCAATGCTGAGACACTTTGCTCCCATCAGCCAAAAAGGTAATCCATCAGTCAGGCAGATAAGCGTCTGCGCTTTCAGTCACTTATCTAGGCACCCAGGCAGATATACAATGTGTCTGTTGATGACTTAAAAAAAAAAGATAAAACAAGTATTTTGTGTGTTGACAGTCATCAGACATGTATGGCAGTGATCAGGTGACCTTTGTGCTAGAACCAGTAACTTATTGTAATCTCATAAAAAAGGCACTCACAAGTGCACAGTCAATTCAGACTACACAACTTTGTATGCTTCATGATAGCCGTGTTATTTTACGAAGTGCATAACACAACACAGAGTTCTCTTTGGTAGTACTTGATTTACAAGTTAACACTTAAGCTGCACACTGGTATTATAATTGCCCCACCCCCCCAAAAAACTTAAATAACTCGAAGTTAAACTTGTAAACTTCATACTTATAACACTTCAAGGTACCTTTAAATGTGTTTCAAGATGTTTCATGTAAAAGCACAGTTACATTTTTCACGTGTGAATACTTGCAACTTAAAAGTAACTTTACACACTCATACTGTGTTTAAAATGTACTGAAAGTCAAGACCTATTGTTTGATTTTCTCCACACCTCCACGGTCTGTCTCCTCTGTCCTCCTTTACGCTGAAAGTGTTCTCTGTCTCCTTAAAGCAACAAAGGAAAGAAATGCGTCAGCATTTTTTTTACACAGAAGTTTGGATAGATGGCGCAATGAGCTGCTCAAGTGTGTATCTGATTCCTTGATCAGTTGAACCACTCAGTGAGTTGCATGGGTGATGAAGCACGGACCTGTAAGGGGCAGTTTATGCTCCGTCAAAGATAGTTTGTGAGACGTGCCGTCGGACCATGGTGGAAATCAAAGGTTATAATATCTCATCTGCGCTGGAAATATATTGTCAGGCATTCTTTGTTGTTCATATGATAAGGGCCTCGAGTCCGCGTGTGATCCGTGGAAAAAACAGAGCTCGAGAGAAAGTCTAGAAAAGTCTCCACGCCAAGCCTACCTCTGTATAACTCATTGGTTACAGTGTGAAGAAGGTACAAATGTCATATCTCCTGATTTGGAGTCTTCAGACAGTGTGACATTGAGAATAAGCCAGGGGAAATAGACATATTCTCATTCATAAAGTGGCCAAGATGCGTATGCAGTATTTTGATAATACATACATTTTTGCATTTTATAACAACATAAGTATAACAATTGTTTATCCAGCAATACATGATCGCAGCTGTATGAACACACAGAAATGTGTGTAATTCCTTCTTTTTGGAGGAGGGATGTAAAATTTGGTTGACATGTAGGCTAATAGTTAGACATAGGTGCTGGCTGATTGAAAGAGTGTATGAAGCGAGAGAAAAACAAAACGAGAAGGTGCAGGAAACTGAGACGATAGAGGGAAAGAGAAGCAGAAACCCCTTTGCGGCTCCAGCACTTGTTGTTTTAACCCAGATCCAGCCCTGAAATATGGCCACCATGTGGACCCTCTGGAGAAGTGTGGCTCCAGTGAGGGCCCGGCCAATCGGAGAAGCCCGTGGCGGCCAGGGAGGAGGGACGCGGGGAGGGTCCGTGTGTGGAGAGTCTGAGAGAAGCGTGAGAGAGTGAGTGAGCAGTGGAGGAGAGTGAGGGCAGAGAAGCCACATCTCCAGGAGAGCTGGACTACCCACGGGCCGATGGAGACAGGTTGGGCTACTGTAACTGTGTTTCTTCTTTGTTACCTTGCATCCATTTCCACCTTAATCCACTGAGATCACTCCTTGAGGGGAACATTTAGCGGAACAAACTGTCGGCAGGGTTCCTCGCTGATGTAATGGGATATAAAGATTGGGTTTGAGGCGTTAGTCACAACCTCGTTGTAGCGTCAACAGCGCTCCAGGATGCTGAGCAGATGTGCACAAGTGTTAGGAAAGACTGGCTCCTTTGCCGTGGAAAATCTGACTGCGGGCTCGTTTGTTATTGACTGCTATTATTAGCACTAAAGTCTGCAATTCTAGAGTAATGACCAAGCCGCGGGTTTGTTTTTTTTCGGTCCTCCAACATCGACACAAAAAAAAGATAATGCCACGCTTTTGATGTGGGGAATTGGGATACGTGGTTGTCGCTTACCCGGTGGGTGACTGTACGTGTAGTTTTTCTTGCATGTGGTTCATCTTAATCTCAGTGATGTAATTAGAACAGGAGATGTTCCTGGACTAGTATTTGAGGTCCTCCGTGACCAATCGTCTACTTCATTCCCTTGCAGTAGCTGCGGGGGCTTCTCATTCAAACGGATCGGCACAGATTATAAGGAATGTCCTTGTTTTTAAAATTGCTTTTCTGTCGGGTCACCGGGGCAAGAGAGGTGTGTATATCAGATACCGTCACTGGGAAATATTTATCACAATGAGGCAGCTCCATTGAAGTTGCTTTGTAACAGTTTTTTTTTTTTTTTAAGTTTTTTAGGTCTCTTTCTTTTGACTTCTTTTTTTCTCTTTTATGGATTTTTTGCTAACTTTAAATCCTAAACAAAGTCTCCATGGTGACGCATGATTCTCCACTCATGGCACGACCACAGATATGCAGATTGTTGCCTGTCAGTGGGCGTCATCTGTCAACACTTTGGTTAAAATCGAAATATATGATGAAGACAATTGCAATGAAGTCTTTTACAGACGTCTCTGTTTCCCAGTGGATGAGTCAGACAGGTGATTGCCTGGTTTTTTCTTTTTCTATTATGTGGAGGACATTTTTGACAGTTTTGTCTTTTGACAACTGTTTAGGATTATAGGTGAGATAGGATTGAGACATGGCAGGGAGTAAGTGTCCAACCTTATGGGGATTAGTGGTAGGAGTTGGGTGGGGGTTAATGGGCTGGTGGGTGCAGTCTGAGGGCCGTAAACTCTTATGTGTATGTAAACCGAGACTCATATAATCCTTAGTCCCCCCCCCCCTGTGGTTACTCAGGGAGCGTAAAAGGACATCATAAATCCATCTCGAGCTTCACATATACAGACGACCATGCCTCGGTCTATCTTGGGAAACTGCTGTTTCACGATTCAGACACATTCGCCTGGGAACAGTGAGCCTGGACGTCTGGACATTTGTCGTGACAAATACCAGGTACATTAATAGAAGCAGACTTGTCTGGGCTTGTTACAGATCAAATGACCCATATTCACGGCAGCTTCAGACAAACATACTTACTTATTGTGCAACCGACAGGCGCGTGACGCAAACACACTGCAGCGACGCGAGGTCGAAGGTTAAGTGTCCAGGCCTTCAAAGCTTCGTATCCCCCCATGTGGTTCGAATTGTTTGAGCTGCAACGATATTCCTGTCAGTGAGGAATTAGTCTTTGCAACGTGCCAGCAAATGTTTGACCTGAAAGCGTTGGACTGCCCGTGCTTCGTGCTTGAAAAGCCGTTTGTCTTAAGCCCCAACCGTCAAACATCAGTCTTGTCAAAGCACCTCTGGGACTCAGCGCCCCCCCCTCCTGAAAAAAAACGGTCAACGGTCTTTGTATGACGGGCGCTGGAGGAGTTTTTCCAAGAGTTCAGTTGGTGAGTGTGTGTCTGCATCTGTTCCTGCATCTGTTCACGGTGAGGCAATGTGAAAGCTTGTGATTCATAGAATAAATTGTGTTCCAAATCTGCAGAGGCGGCTGTCCGTGCCTGTGCTCATGATCTCATCTGGCTTGCACAGTGCTAACGCATTGTACGTTTGGCGCGCGCACACACAAAGTGCAAACACACACCACCCTGCAAGAGACCACAGGGGTCCGGGTCATTTTCTCCACTGGAAAACAGAGGAATAAGAAGGGATATCTGTGGCTATCTCTGCAGGGTGACAAAGATAAAAGTGTGTGTATTGCTTTTACTCACATACTAAGTCTTTGACCAAAAAGGGCAACCGTTGCCCCTGCCCCTTGCGGTAAGGGGGCAAGGGGAGCCGAGTGATGGGAACCGCACAGCGCAGGCGGCACACGTGTCAGCATCAACCCCCAGCTCTCTGGGCTGCCTCGCCAAACTCTGTCTGGACAATGACACCCAGGAGACAGCGGAGAAACCAGAGCGGAGAGAAAGGACTTAAAAAAAACAAAACAACTGTCAGCTTTGGCCGACGCCTGTTTTTATATCATGTTCATGGCGAGGCCTGTATATGCATCTTTTAATCTAACTTCTGTGTTTTAATATTCAATGTTTTGCTCTGGTTTGTTTATGTGCCATTATATAAAAGCTGACTTTTTATTATGCAAAACTATTTTAATTGTTCAGATTGTCTCGAGTTCTCAGTTTCTCCATTGTGAGGTTTTTCTGCTTATTTTGGCCTCGCTGCTATTTGAAGACATCTGGGAACTAACTGTAAAATGAGCATTTTCTTACAGTTTAAAAAAAAAGGGTTGTTTTTATGAACTGCTCCTTCCTCAATGTAGTGTCACTGTGCAGTGCAAAGCAGCAGGGTTGAAGGCACTGAGGTTATCAATGGTCATTTGACAGCCGGGCGGACGTTGTGTTATCAACTGTTGGCTGACCTCAGGTCAGCTGTGTGGGCTGCTTGATGAGAGGCCTCTGGCTTGTTTTGCTCTCTGTCTGCATCCGCTTCCCATTCTGCTGTTTTTTAACCCTCCCATCTCCACGCACACGCACACACACACACACACACTCTTAAAGGTAGACATGCATTGAAACATTCCTATAAAGTGAATTCTTATTTTTTTAATTTCAGTCATGAAGATCCACTGGGAGTAAAGAGTACAATGAGTTCCCTATACAACCCCTTTGAATATAAACACTCTTCAACACATTTCAAGAGGCCCCATTTCTAACGAACACATCCCTTCCCAACTCATTAGACAACCGCTCAAACATCTACACCGGGAGCCTCCCTTCCCTCCCCCCTCCCGCTGCTCCTCCAGACTTTACTTTAGCGCTCCACACTTCTGCCTCTTTTGCCAAATGACCTTTATCTGCCGATGCAGTCACATTTTATATGTGCAATTAAAAGCACTCACGCCTCTCTGTTTTTTATCTTCTAGGTGTGTCTGATGTGACGCCAGCGGGCTGGCTCAGGGAGCACGACTTCAGTACAATGTAGACACCAAAAAAACAGACAGAATAAGAAGAGTCAGAGCAGCGAGCCGACAGAAGGAGGGTGAGCTCAGGGAGGAGGACCAACAGCTGTGATTAAACAACACCGGCCCAAGATAGGAAGTTGGAAGAATCGGTGAGTAAAGCGGCAAGCAGCCGATTGTGAATCACACGGTGAATCGCACTCGCTTCCACACCTCTGCCGGAGAGGGATACCAGCCTCTGCTCCCCGTCCTCTGAGGAGGCATCCGTCCCACCCACAATCCAACTCTTCACCTCCGGGCAAATCTGCACAGAGAGAGACTCCAGCCACCGTCAGCATGTGCCATGTGATTGTCACCTGCCGCTCCATGCTGTGGACTCTGCTGAGTATCGTGGCTGCGTTCGGCGAGCTCATTGCCTTCATGAGCACTGACTGGTTGGTGGGCTTCCCCCGCACCCCGGACGCCGTCTTCGGCCCCCGTGGGGCCACCGCGGCCGGAGAAGCCTACAGGCCCACTTTGGGCATATATGGCCGCTGTATAAAACTGCCCCACCTGCAGCGCGGGGTCCTGTGCGGGCCGTACGCCGTGCACTTTGGGGAGATTGCCAGCGGGTTCTGGCAGGCGACGTCCATCTTCCTGGCGGCGGGGATCCTGCTGCTGTGTGCCGTGGCGTTCATCTCGGTCTTCACCATGTGCTTCCAGAGCATCATGAAGAAGAGCATCTTCAATGTGTGTGGACTGCTGCAAGGGATCGCAGGTGAGATTGGCACATCGACACACGTTTGAATTGTTTGGGTGCAGATCACAACAGAAAAGCTTCCATCTTGTTCCAGCTTCAGGTCAAACAGCTTCAGAAACATCCTCTGCTCATATTATTCCCACGTCAGAAAAAACCTGTGTCTGACCAGTCTTTCCAAAACTGACCGTCTATCCAGGTGGAGTCCGGCATCGAGCTTCTCTTACACAATGACTTTCTTTGTGTTTCCTGTTGACAACACAAGGAATGCCTTTCAGCAGAGACTCACATAAAAGTGTCTTTACGAAAATGATTGCCATGTTTAAATGATATCACGTCTCCCTTCCCTCTGAATAATGGCTGGCTTCTCACTCCGCCTTTGCGTGTGTCTGTTCGGAGCAACTAGAAACACATGTGATTTCAGATCTGATCGGACAGCCAAACTGATTCTCTGAGCATGACCTGATTTTTTTTTTCAGTGGCAGTGGTGGGAGTGGCTACAACCACAGGCTCTCAAAAGATAGGACATAGCAAATTTTCCAAACGCACACCTGAAGCAGTCCGATTCTTCTTATACTGTAGCTGATGAAGATCCAATTTTTGTCTTTGTATTTTTTTAAATGCAATGAAATGTTGAAGTAAGTCATTCGCTTTTACAAAGACTAGAGTTTTGACGCGGAAGAGAGGAACACGAGTTTTGCTCCGAACTCGTGAAGACAGAAGATTCTAGAAGCTAACTCGGGTCACGAAACCCTTTTTGTTTCGGTTTGTTCCTGCCGTCTCAACCGTTTATCAAGGTAAATGAAAAGGAATGCTCTGAGCTGAACGTATTCATTACGAGCGCCACAAACTCCCTCTGCTGGAATTGTGTGTTTGATTGTGGCGGAGCCTTCAGTCAAGTCAAGCAAGCTAGAGTTTCAACTGTAGATTGTTTGCAGCTCCATCTTCAAGGCTGCTGACACCTAAATCTTTAACTTCGGCATGCTCAGTTGATGTTTTTCTGACAGAAGTAGTTTGCCGCACATTTATATCTGAGCCTATGTGTGAAGGGTGTGTATACTGCGACTATGGTTTTGCGTCTGAGGCCAAATCTCGAGCCACTTTGACTCACTGTGGTGAATTATGGAAGGGAGGAGGCCATGAGATCAGGCTAGCAGAGACTCCTCTTATTTTTTTATTTTTTATATTCACAGACTGTAGCTCTCGGGCTCTCTTGTGATTATGGCTCTCCTCCCCCACATTTGTTTATTTGGTGCAGGCCCAAGCAGAAAAAAGGTGGGCGTGTGGTGAGGGACACACTGAACCGTGCACCCGGTTCTGTGCAGCCCTGTTTACCCAAAGTGTGCTTTAAATCTATTCAGCCTGTGAATGATAAGTATGAATGGCCAGTGGAAAGCTCTGTATAGATACATGTGACATTGAGTGAGTAGATTTTTTTTTGTCGTGCCGAGGGAACTCACCCTTCAGCTCTATTTCTGGACAGGAAGTAATAAGCGATGTTGTAAATCAATGAGCAGTACTCCTCAAATGTAATATTGGATTTCAGTATTGTTTTTTTTTTTTTTGTCAACTTGATTACAAGCGATTTTTTGATTTTAAAAGTAATGCTCCACAGAAAATCTAGTATGAAGTAATGTCCAGCGGAAGGCTCGGATGGCTCTTGAAAAATGACATCACCTGTATTTAGGTTTGATTCCCTGTAGTACATTTTTTTCAAGAAGTAATAACACCATTGGTGTACATATCAGGGCACCGTAACATCGTTTATATCTGTGTTAAGCGAATATTGGCTTATTGACCGTTGGCCTGCAGTTCAGGAACATTCATTGCATTCGATCAATGTGATCATTTTGGCTGGGCGAGGAGGAGTTTATGTAATTGCTGTAAGTTATGTAACATATGGTTTTATTTAAGTTGCGACCGCACAGCAGTAGATATGTGATCCACAAGAACTTTCGGTGGAGTATTCCTTGAAGCACAGCTTTAACAATTGGACTTCCAGCCGAGTAACGAACATCTGCTGCTTGATACAGCACTGATTCTATTGAGTTTGAACAACATGCATGGTTTAGTGTCTGGGAGACAAGTCTGTGGTCATGAATGTGGGGAAACGCACCGCTGAGTCTCCTCATTGTGGAGAGGATGAGGATGTGGAAGAGGAAAGGGGGCGAGAGGAGCATCAAACTGCTGAGGAGGCGGGAGAGTTTCCTTCTGGAGCCAGGGGACAGATAACCCTTTAACTCCGGGGAGAGACGGGACACGTGGTGCTTGTCGAACGTCCTCCGGTGTTACTGCCGATGTGGCTTAGTTGTTCCTCCGGAGTTGTTCCTCCGGAGTCGATCATCCATCCGCGATGGCCGTCTTTCCAGGAGGCCCGTGAATGAAGTCACCCTTGCTGATATCCTGCAGCAGCAGCAGCAGCAGCATCACCACACCGACTTTCTACTTATCATTATTTCCACAGCGACTGCCGACCCTTCGGTAATGAGAAAACTGGAGCCAGACGGCAGATGTTTGGGGAAGTGATTGACCTCAGATGGGAAAAGAGTGATGTCGCTGCCAGAGATGGTCACGTCATAGCGCTGGAGTACCTCCAAACCCCACTGACCTAGTCTTCACATACGCTGCTGTCCCTTGTGCCTTTGTCCCCCTGTGACACACTTTCTGATGGCCGCAGTTGGCAGTGACCTTGCGGTCTCAGGTCTTTTTGTGTCGTTTTTCTCCGATTTCAGTAGGTAAATCCATTCCCGTTGCCCAACGTAATCCAATGGCTTAAACAGACTCTCCTGCTGGAGGTCACTCGAGTAAACTTTGTGTCCTGCGTGCACATATTTAAGGGCCCCTGAAGGCATCTTTCACACTAGTTTAGACAAATTGAAAGAGCTTCTCTGTACGTTTTCACTCGTTCCCGCTCACGTTAAAAAGGAGACAGGAGGACAAACGGACTCACCCGTCAAACTGTCTCCAATTGTGGTGTGTACGGTGTCGAATGCTTTTATTAGCTGCCATAAACTTTCCCTCCAGTCGTGAGTCACAGCCCTCATTACAAGTTTAACCAGTGACTGTGACTTTAAGTCCCAGGCTGGGAGTGAGGGCAGAAAGGAAAAAAAACAATACCTCTACAGGAATTTAAGCAGCATTACTGTCTGCCGAAGACTCTGACTCAAGTGTTAAAAGATGAGTCATATTTATGACTGGCTTATTTCTGGATATTTTTGTTTACAATGGAGATACGACTAGTACCATAAGTTTTCGATATGCCAGAGATTTACCTCACCGTAAATGAATATTCAATTTATTATATTTTAATTTAGAATATTTTAACCTCGTTGTCACGTTTACATCCCCAGGGGGTTTCCAGTCAAAGTGCCTCATGTCGCTGCTATCATCCTCTTCGCTAAAGAATGGAAAGCAGAAAGAGAAAAACACACACACTGACTCTGTCTTTTCCCTTCTCGTGGATCTCAGAGGATTTCGTCTTCTCTTTTTTTTTCTTGGAGAGGGGAAAGGTTGCCAGATTTCTTGGAGCAGAATGCAGACCTGCTGTGCTGTGTTACAAGGTGGAGGCCGGGGAGGGGGGATCGGCGGGGCGGTTGGTGACAGCTATCAGAACGATTGAAGACTGATGTCGGAGAATTGACAGTTTGAAAGTTAACTCAGACAAGAGCAGAGGGAGTAGTGAGGCTGGGAGGGTGGAGTGCAGAGGGATTTTAGGTTAGAGGGTCTTAGGTCCTGGGGGAAAAGTGTGTGTTGGTGTGTGTCTGTGTGAGTCTTGTGTGTGTCTGTGTAAGGGAGGAAGAGGGGGGTCTTAGGAGGGGCAGGGTTGAGAATTAAAACCATACCTTCAATCCATCACTGAAGCCTGTCTGGACGTCAGGGCAATGCAACAACATGTGGAAAGAATTTATGACCTAGTTTTCATTTCCTTGTTTAATACGATATTGGTTGCTGCAAGAGAATGGGTGGAGGAAAAAAAGGAAGCACGGAGAGAGGGAGGGAGAGATTAGGAGAGAATGAAAAGAGAGAGTTTCACCTCCACTGTTGTTTTTATGAAATGAAGCAGTGAGACCTGCTCGATGAAGGAGAGCTAGTTGGGTAAAGGCATGGCGCCTGAAATTCTCATCTCCGGCCTGGTTCATTTATTATTTGTAATTTGATTATTGTAAAGGTTTCCTGCTGAGGTCCGATTGGTTGGCGGGCCCCTCGTCTGATCAGCTGACTTATCCACTGCCATGGGAGGACGTGCAGAGCAGGGGAAGCGAAGTGGGTCTCAAGAAAATGGCTTTAAATCCAGTTTCACAGAAGATATTTCATCTTATATATCATAGACAAAAGCCTGGAATATTCTCCTTGTCTGCCATAAACAATAATGTTATCGTCTGGCTGTCGTGAAACGGTTAATGGAAAGCCCACTAACTCATATTCTGAAGATTTAAGCACATTTAACTTGTTTAATACATCCATCAGTTTTCTGCCACTTGTCTGGTGCCAGGCATGGGTGGGGTTATGGGTCAGCAAGCCTCTGGTTGGAACAATTCCCAAAAACAACAAGGACGTACCCCCCATTGTCCCTCCACCAACACACAGGACGCCGGAGGGTCGGTCAGGGGCTGGGGGAAGGCAGCAGAAGCCTTTGGTTACCTTTTCCTGTTGATCTCCTCTGCGCTGTGAGCTGAGTAGCCAAGATTCGGCCTCGCAGTTGCTGCAATGTAGCTCTTGCTGTAAATGATCGTCAACAAATCATCTCGGTGTGGTGTGACTTCTTTTTCCCAGCCCAATGGGATTCTTAGGATGGCACTATTGCAGGAAATTGGTTTTTACAGTGATCACATTATGAGTCGGGTTTTGTCAGTCATTCTTATACAATTTTGATATCACATTCACCAGATTAACTCATGCTCCTGAAACCCTCAGAAAAGGCTTGCAAGTGGATGTTTAATGACTATTTTAATGAAACACTATTTCCAGGTGAAGAATGAATCAAAGGCTCCGCATATTTTAGCGTGTAATTTGTGCACTTCACTCAAATAATCGACCATCATTTTAGTTCCTTTCTTCATGTTCCCTTTCATGCAGGTCTGTTTCTGATCCTGGGTCTGATGTTGTATCCCGCTGGCTGGGGTTCAGACAAGGTGCAGCTGTACTGTGGTCTCGATGCAGCTCCCTACCGGGCCGGGCTCTGCTCCATGGGCTGGGCCTTCTACACTGCCATGGGCGGCACGGTGCTCACCTTCCTCTGCGCCATCTTCTCTGCACAGGCTGAGATCGCCACCTCCAGCGACAAGGTCCAGGAGGAGATCGAAGAGGGCAAGAGCCTTATCTGCCTCCTCTGAGGTCTCAGATACTTTAGTCCTGTGGGGAAAAGAGAAGAAGAAGAAGAGAGACAGGACGATAACCATCAACACTTGCTCTTGTTCCCTTTCTCATGTGGCCGGCCTGTGAAATCAGAAGGCCTCTGATTTGTTTACCACTAAAACTGACTCTCATTTTGTCCGTTTCGTGTTTACGTGGGAGAAATCTACAAGTGCCAAGTTTTTTTTTCTTTGTGTGCGTGTCTTTGTCTTTTTGCCACTAGAGGTGCTGTGTACGTTATTGTATTTGTGTTTAACCATGTGGACTTCCAGACAGGCCTCGTCTGTCCCCACATGCTCTGTAAATATGTGTGATTATATTTTGTACATAGTTATTATCGAAGAATGATGATCAGCCAGTCACACTTGCCTTAAAGTAAAAGAAAACACACTGGTGTTAATGTCGCCAGACCATGACCAGTGAACCTGGATTTGTTTGCCACGTTTGAGTATTTAGCTCAACAAGGGAACCACTACACAGTCAGAATAAACTACTCACAGAACACATGGCCCTGAGCTCAGAGTGGATGTCTTTTTGAAGCTTATAGAATGTACTGTGTTTGCAGACCCTTGAAATGTATCTATGAAACACAGACTGCATGAGGATGAGTGAGTGAAGCTCTGCCATGCATTTTGTGTGTCCTCTATGTTTTGTGAGAAAGAAGGTTGAAAAGAAGTGAGTGTAATCTTAGTTTAAACTGCAGGGGCCTCCCTCAGCACACCTCCTGCAATCGGTGCACAAAGAAATAAAATGAAGTATTGATGTTACTAGTAATGTCTGGTTTCAGGGAGTCTGTTGAGTCATAGATAGTGTACTCTGTGTTCTCATTTGTTTTCTGCCGAATGAATAAAACAGTTAGGGGAAAAACAAATGAAGTTTGGTTTTCAGTGTTTAAACGAAGAGAAAGATTCCCAGCAGGGGTGGGGCTGGGATGCAGCAAGTGGAGCATCCAGTTTGGTGCTGAAACTTTAGGTGTGTGTGTGTGTGGGGGGGGGGGGGGTATGTATGTGATGTATAGTGTTTGTGTGCACACGTTAGTGACCTAAAAGGGGACCTAATTGGGGGGGGGGGGGGGGGGGGGGTTATGTATGTGATGTATAGTTAGGTATGTATATTCCATCCAGCGGGTGACGTTTTTCCGCTGATGCAGAACTGAACTCGACTTATGTGCCTGGGCCTTACATTCAGCAGTGGAGAGTACATCCCTAATTAAGTTCTAAAGTTGTAAAAAAGTGTTGAGGTATTTCGATTTTTAATTACCTAGACACTTGAAATACATTTTGCTGCTAATACTACTATTGTGACTAGTATTAATAATGCTGAATTAAGTAACCCCCAACTTCTAAATGTGAGTGTGTGTCTCTGTGCGTATATTTGATTGCAAAAGGACGACACCCTCCCCAGATGTAGCTCCCTCCGCGTTGACTACAGAGAAATCTCTGGCACATCCCTGTGGCCACCTTCTTCCACCATTGCACTCATACTAAACAGAGAGCTTGATGACTTCCAGATTAGGCACATGGCAAATCGTGCAATCTGAAATTCAGGCCTGTTTCACTGCCAGGAGCTCTTTAGTGTTGCCTCTCATTTTACTTTTTCGCAGAAAGCATCAGTGGGGGGGGGGAGAATGAGGGGAGACAGAGCCTCAGAGCTTTGTTTTCGTTCACACCTCAAACGGGAAAAATATGAATATTCAGACAGAGGATCCCTGGTCTTCAAGTTCACCAGACCATTTGTATACATATAGTTATGTGTTACCAGGCTTGGGGAGTAAAGAATTACATGTTAGGTAATTAGGATACAAAAAAGTTAGCGTATCACCCTACCGTACACAGTTCTTCGCTGTGCGCGACCGCTTTGCTTTATGGTACACCTCAACAAAGAATCACGTGACATCCGGGCGTCTTACTTCGAGTGAAAACACACACACACACACACACACACGTGTAAAATAGGGACTTTAAAACAGTCGTCAAGCGAATAATTCATCATTGTGGCCGCAGCTGGTGAGAAAAAGGCTTTCGCTGCACGTCTAACTCAAAGAAACATCTAAAGGTAAGAAGACAAATCGCTAACGTTTGCTGAATTACACAGAAGCCGCTAAGCTAACCCGTCGCTAACGCAACTTCTGGTGATCCTGATTTACTATTAAATACGTGGGACTGTAGGTTGTGATGCTGACGTGAGTCGTGCGAAAACTCACTCAACAATCACTATAGACTAACACGTCTAACATCGCAACAGCTGCTTTTATCGGGCTCAAACTGTGCTAGTCTAGCCCCCGCTGTAATTTCAGATAGCGTATGCTGTTGTTATGCAGAACATAGGGCTAATGGTTATTTTTCTTATTTATTAAACTGACAATCATTATGTATCCCCACACAAGTTGATAAGTTTAGAGTGTTGAAAGACAGAGTAATGAGTGGTACCCAGGGGGAAAATGATTATCTTTTTCAAAAGTGGTTCTTCAAAGTTTTCCCCTTTGAATTAGATTTGATCTGATTAGACCAACATACTTTTTAGCCCCCCCCCCCCCCCCCTTCCTTCATGCATTGTTTGAATCTTAAAAGATTTTTGGATGGAATATCAAATTAAAGTTTGCACTGCTTGAAATCTTTTGCCTATAATGATCAACATATCCATTGTGAAATCACTAGATTGTGTGTGCAATCAGTGCAAATGGAATTATTCTTATGATAGTGGTTTCACACCCATAGCTTTCACATCAAGCCTGCATTTTGGTGTCATTTAATGACACATAGATTTGCTTCAGTTATAATAAGTGTTTGCTCTCCACTGGCATGACGAGGTATACAAAAATAAAAACAAGCCGTACCAAATTAGACACTGCCAATGTCTACCTGGCACCTGTGCTGTAATAACACATATTGCAGTGTAAAAGGTGCAAAAGGTTCAAGTGCATTTTGCCTGCTAAAATATCTTTGAATGCATCGTTTTTCTGTATACTGTATATGTTGGAGCTGCAATGTGCCTTTTCATATTCTGAATGGGTCTAATTGTGTCTGTTGTGTGTCATGTTTAAGCCAGTTAAGCCTCTGTGAGTATATGATGTGTAGGAATTATTTCAAATCTTAAACTAAGTGCAGGGCAGAGTCTGGGATTATTCTTGACATTTATTTTGAATCTTTTGAGGATTTATGCAGATCATATGTCTAATATCCTAACAGCTGCCTTTTCGGTTTTTCTGGCATTGGAAGATTCAACTAAAATTTAGTCTAAATCTGTAACACATTGGCTGTGAACTTTTATATTTGTTGGTAACTACTGACCCCAACTGGTTTTCATCTGCTGCTACAAGCTCTCCTAGTTTGCATTGTAATCCACACAGAGGATGGATTCCTGTTTTAAATTAACACAAAGCCTTTCCTTGTCTGGATGTTAACACAATGAACAATTTAGAGACATTAAAACATATACATAGGAATTTTATTCAGTGTAGATACAATAAATATACCAAACTCAAACTACTCACCATGCAACTGAAGATGAAACCACAGTGCATAAAAATTACGCAAATTTAGAGCAAACTGTCAACCATCTGTAGATCATACAAAATATACAAACATCCCTTAGTATATTTCTGAATAATTTGATTCAAATGTAACTGTTAGAGAAACGTATTTAAAGTTAAATTCAATTTCATTTGTTTCTAACACAAGCCCATCTATAGTACGTCAAACAGCTAACATTGCACTGCAGTCTGACACCTTCTTTTCCTGTTCATCCCATTTTGTCTTTTTAAGGCTGGTCAGAATATGATAGACTTGTTTTTAAAGCATAGTCTCATGTTACTTGGTACATACAGTAAATGTACTTAGGCATAAACATGCACTGATCCCAATTAAGCCAGTGTGAATTAAAAAAAGGCAAAAGAGCAGAGAGCAAAACAAGGCATGTTGTAGCAAGCCTCAAAAGCTTAAAAATAAATGTCAAGAAGAATCCCAGCCCTGCACTTACATTAAGACTTGCAATATCCCCCTGTATTTACACTTTTACACATCACATACTCACAAAGGCTTAACTGGCTTAAACATGACACACGACAGACCAAAATTGAAAACATTCAGAATGTGAAAAGCCACATTGCCGCACCAACACGTACAGTATTCAGGAAAAAAAGACAAATTCAAAGACATTTTAGCAGGTAAAATGCATTTTTGAACCATTTTCAATGACCACAGAATGGAAATTCAACAAAAAAATGAGCCCATTGTCAGATTTGATTGTGCATCTAAGGTTTTTTGCTGGAGCTCAGAGATGGTCAATCCACAACTCTCATATTATGACTAAGCATGCAGTTATACATTACATCGACATTAATGGCCATGTTGGTCAACCGTTTCAATATTTTATACTGCAATATGTTAGATTACTGCACATGTGAAAGGTACACAGTGCCAGTGTCTAATTTTGTATAGCCTGTTCTAATTTACTTTACCTCTTCATGCAATTGGAGCGCACATCCTGAGTACAACTGAGGTAATTCTCGAGGAAGAAGAGAAGCTGGAGATGAATTAAACTCGACATAATGGTTCTATAACGGTGTCATTCAAAGATTTAGATCTGATGACATTACACAAAAAGCAAGCTTGATGTGAAAACTATAGATATGAGGCCTCTAGCATAAAAAATATTTCATTTGCACTGATTGCACACACAATCTAGTGACTGGATTTATAGTGCGGCTTTGTGTGATTAAAAAAATAATAATAATAATAATTTGATCATTATAGCCAAGAGATTTCAAGCAGAGTTAACTTAAATTGATATTCCATGCAAAATTTCAAATTTAAAACTTTTAAGAATCAAACTCAAATCATGTAGGAAGGGGGTCTGCTAAAAGTCTATAGCTCTAATCAGCTCAGCTATTACCATCTTACAATTAATTGCAAAGCGAATATTTTGAAAAACTTAAATCATATTGGTTTATTAAACAAGTAAAACAACCATTTGCCCTATGTTCTTTAGGAATGAGTGTTACCTTAACAGATGAGATGAAGCACGATATTAAGGATTTAGACTACACACTTCTGAAAACCTATTTCTGATGAAAAGCAAAAGAGAGGAAGGCAAACAGCAGTGAACTGGAATGCACAGCATTCATTTTTCAACTTACAACATCCCTCCCCCGGGGGGCAGCAGTGATAATGTGCTTAGCCAAATAAAACTCAAGAGTCCTGCTGCTGTACTACATGATAATGTCCAATGATACATTAAGTTTCAAAATAGGAAAAAGTGATTAGGGTTGACACATTAAAGACTCCAAGACAGCTGAGGGGGGGAAATGCCTGTTAAACTATTGAAAGTCAAACATGGTTCAACTACATTGCAATCAGTCTACAAAGACATTTCAGGACTCAAGGCGAAAAAAGACAAAAATATGTAAATGGACACTATAACAATCATTTAGTTGTCCGCACACTCACACTGACAAAATCAAGTTGTGCACGCTGGTAGAGCGGTGGGGATGCAGCCTTGAGTGGGGTGTAAGGAAGGAGCCATGACCCACCTTGAATGATCCTAGTAGTGGTTTTCTCTCCGATCACAGATCATATGTGACTAAAGTGCCCCTCCATAAACCATTTTGATATTGTCAGAGGGCTGGGGAACTCTCCATGGGTTCAAACAGGGCACTCGGCTCAATTGAACTTGGGTATTTTTTAGAGCTGAGGAATGGGGCGGGAGGTGGTGGAGGGCTGGAAGGAGACATGACTGTAATCTATGAGCCAATCAGATTTGCTCTTTGAAGGCTCCCTGTGCAGCCCTGGAGGCAGCATTAGCGGTGGCCGTCTGGACCGTCTTGTTGGACATGACGCCTGTGGCAAACTCCTGCTGGGCCTTCTCGAAGCTGGCGTCTGTGGTACGGTACATCCCATGCACCTGGGGTGGAGGACAGAGGAGAAGGGATGGATAAAAACATATGAATTGGGCCAGGGCAGGCAGTGACAGACTTTACATGAATGTATCATCTTGGCTTGTTGTGTTTACAGTACCTTTTTGAACATGATGAGGGACATGACAGCCAGTGAGGTAAAGAGAGCAGCGATGAGGATCATTATAATGCCCACTGGGATGCTGTGATTAAGGCCGGTCAAAGCTGAGATCCATCCACTATAAAAAAGAATTGACATTCTTTACTCTATGTCGTTTTTCTTTTTTTACAAATTCTGCATCCAAATCCTATCAAGTTATAAAATCCTAAACATTAAAACAATTAATTGTATTTACAAGTAAGAGGCCAGGGCAATCATAAGTTTGTTATTTTAACAAATTAGTGCTCTTAAAAATACACACTGCGATGTTCTAATCGAGGATCCTTATTTCTTGAGTGGCACTGAAATAAAAATTACGTTACTTGAAACATTTGCATTCCGTGTGATTAAGGCCGTGTTCTCTCACCTGGCTCCCCAACCAGTGATGCCAATACACTGGAGAACGTACACGCCAAACTGACAAATGTACACAAAGAAGAAAACGAAAAATCTGAATGAGCTGTCACTCCTGCACAGAGAAGAAAAGAAAGACGTGAAAAACATGCAAGGTGAACACATTTGTATTTGCATTACAAAGGGAAATGTACAGAATTTTCTAGTTGATGTTACAGTGACAGATTTGCTCTCTGCATGCGTGCATATTTAATAATAAGACTTTTCTTTTTTTTGCCTTGGGAAAATATTCTTCCCTCACCTGAAAGCTCCGTAGAGTGGTCTGTACCAACAGACAAAGGAGCAGGGTGTGAAAAGCATTAACCAGAGGATGGACAAGCCAAAGTCCACCCCACGTACTGGATCCACACAGAACCAGGCCAGGCAGCCGACCATGTTAATGAGCAACGTCCCGCTGTGAACTGAAGTATGAATAGACGGAGAGAGAAAAAAAAAAAACTCTTATATCAGGTTGGATGTTTTCGTGAAGGTGGCAGACCTGCTGTGCAAGTGTGCTGTATGTCCGAGCTTGGAAATTGGCTGGGGGATGTGGTGGTTTCCTGGTTGAAGCAGGAGTGTTCAGTGTCCTGCCAGGCCAGGGTCATGATGGAAGTGCAGAGAGCGCTGACGATTAATATTTCAACATGTTACACTGTGCAGGTTGGAGAATGTAACCCACACTCACATACACACACATACATATATAAAAAGAATCATTGTAACGGCTTGTTTTTGGGTCACAACAGTGACTGTGTGGCTAAAGGCATTGTACAGGGAGTGTAAAACTGAGTGGATTTTTACACCACAGAGTGAAATATGACATTATACTGTTGCCTGACATACCACAGCTGAGTGGGGCTGGTAGGGACTTACATCAAGATCTGTCTCTACATGAGCTTGGGAAAAAAAATCCAGCTTGTATGAAAGCATGACATTTCTTCTTTAAAAAGACATTCTGACATTAAACTGGGATTTAAGTAAGACAGAAAGAGTTATTGCCTTCACAGTATCTACTGCTCTCTGAGGCCTGCGTCTACACAAACCGCTAAACAATCATCTGACCAAGTCCCTTCATCGCACCACATGACTGACCCACATGTCGGTGTCATGTGGCTGCTGAATTCCAATGGCATTCATCCAGCATTAGGGCTGTGGAGAAGGATCAATAGTTGCTCTTATTCACGAGCAACCCTAAGTAAGAGATAATTTCACATCTTCTCACCTGCTATTGAGATATAGTTTAGAAAAGTACATTAAAATGCTTTCAGGTTTTATTGTTACAAACTGGCCTGTCTTGAGCTAAAATAACATTCTTGTGACTTAATGGACAATGTATACACATAATATTAACTGGAACCAGGTCTTTCATACTAAATTCCGACTGTTATTTGTCCATGATGATTGGCTAGTGTGTGCAGAGTTATCAATTTTAAAGCAATGTAAAACAACTCACACATCCAGAGGTAGTACATAATCTTAACGGTCTTCTGAAACTCTACGGGAATGTCCACAGTAATGTCGTGGTAGAAACAGGGAGCCACAGGAAACTTTTCTGGGAGAGGAGGCCAGTTGTTTTTTCTGCCTGGAACAGTAGAGAACAATTCAAGCTTATGATTGATAGCGAAGGCTTTACTGGAAATATGACTTCATGTTTTATTTAGTACTCCATTCTAGCCACTAATAAACTACCACTTTGAAAAAATTATGCTTATGGCTGAAAAATATGATTGCATTTACTTTGCATAAATTTGTTTTACAGTAGCCATGTTACTGCAATAACATGTACGGTACAGAAAAAGCTTTCTCTGGTTTCCTGTCTTAATTCTCATGTGCATTTAAACATACTAATTAGTTAATTGGCCCTGAAATATTGCAGAGATGCTATTTACTGTGTCTGGTTTGGCTCAAAACAGAAACCCCCTGCTGCCTTCTCTGTAGATGATCACAGATAAATGATAGGAATAGATGGCCCTTATGATAAATCTATTTCATTGCTTTTTTAATGTAAATAAGGCGATATTATAAACTTTAAATACTTTATAAACATGTTGCTCTTTTTACAATACCTTCAGCTTCCAACTTTGTACTGAGCATACAGCCATACGAACATTTACAGACAGTGTGAGACAGAAAACAACTAGTGGTTTAACCAAATCAGGTTCTTCATAAGTATTGGCAGTTTTCTATTATGTTCTATTTGTATGGTCAGTAATGATCGGCAGCTGTATGCAAGTGTCTGATGACGATACCTCCTGAAGCACTGAGTGACTGCATTTCTCTCTCCCGGCGGTCCAGCTCTGCAGCCTTCCTTTCCAGCTCCTCCTGTCGTCTCAAGAGCTCAGCAGCTCCTCGCGTCTGCTCCTACGCACAAATACACAGAAAACGTGTACATACACTAGCAGCCTAATATGTTTTTTTCCCCTTGCTCTTTTCAATTCTCTTGTTTCTACTTTTGGACTACAACATATTCTTCGGAGCAAAGTTAGGCAAACTAAGGCCCGTTGGGCTGTTTAATCTGGCCCCACGAGTGCAGTCGCTATTGCCTGTGACCGTCAAACCTGCCATTTATCATTTAACCATTAATCAGTTATTTTTTGCCAATGTGAGGTCCAGTGGTGGACAATACCTGTGCCTGAGGCTGTGAGTAGGCTGGAGGCTCCTCTGTGGGTTTCATGATGGCTGGTTGTGTGTTGGTGGGTGCAGTAGTCTTGGGGGCCATCCCTGCAGGCATCTATTGAAGGAGATGCATACACTTTACAGTAAAACTCTGTTTTTATACAGCTGACGGGATGAGACAAAGCTGTGTATTTCAACGAAAGCATTTTCATTTGCTCTTCTTTTATGGAGCTGAGTTCAATTAGTGATTGTAAATTTTAATAAATATGTGTTTGTTTGGAATTCTTCAGTTCTTTAACCAGTTCCCAGACAATCCCATTTAACACAATTTTCTAATGTTCCCAATGTTATTGCATACGATGACAGTCAGGAAAAAACAAGAACCATTCAGAGTTAAATATAAATAGTCCTGTTAATGCTGTTCCAAACCACTATTCGCTTTAATAATCTCACAGCACAGTGTAATCTGTAAAAGCACTCACTGGTTTGGCATCTGTGAATGGATTGTACTCCTCCAAACCAGGGGGAGCTGCTGGTCTTACTTGGGTCACTGACGGATCCTATAGAATTAAAATTAGATGAAAGAAGAATATTAGAAAGGCTTAAAAAAGGAGGCCATACTGCTCCGCTCTGATATATAATTTTGACACGAGAATCGCAAAACCTTGATACGTCTATCTCTGAACATCTCTGTGGTAAAGACATAAAAGAATGGCTCTTGAAATTGTGAAAACCCTCCATTATTCTGCCAGATCCAGGCCAAATAGCCTTCAACAAACCTATAATTTTGATACTGGCAAAGATGGGTTGATTCCAATAATTTTCACAGGAGGCATCTATAAATACCAAGTCCATGAGTTTCACAAATGGGGCAAATGTTTTTCTAGTTTGCTGTGCTATGCACAAAACACTTTCAAGTCCTTTTACCCACATGCTTGATTTGCCAGATAGGCATATTCTATCAATTATGTTGACAAAGGACTTGGATGACATTTTCATTGTGACAGCAAACAAAGGATGAAGCCAAAACATTCAGAAGCCAGAGGAGTATTATAACTTAAGGAGAGCACATTTACGTTCTGTATTTATGTACTACAAATATAGCACACATTGGTGTAATTTTGCTGAAGGCATCAGTTAAGTTACATTTCTTTTACAGATTTCTTTTGAAAATAAGCTTACCATCAGCTGTTGTCAGTTTCATTCAAATTGCAGCTTAAGATTAACATCCAGTTTGTGTATTCCTGAAGTGCTTCTCACATCCAGTCTCAGCGTAGTCCTCTCACTGACTCTTACATTTCAAGAAGCATCTATTCCACCGTGCATGCATGCTGCAACTTGTCACCAGACCGGGGTCATGAATATTTCACACTATGTTATCTTTAAAGTTTAATGCTTGCCATACTGCAGCCTAAAAAAACACGAGAATATTCATCAAGTGTGGAGGTTTCATCTTGAAATCTATAGTTCATTATCGCCATGCATTTTATATCTGCATGTGTGAAAATGGATTTTCAATGGCTTTGAGAAAATGACCTCATCCAAGCTTTGAAGATGCTGTATGCTCTCATGTCTAAAGGTAAAGCTACAATTAGAAACAATAATTACAGCACCATTTCACACGCCTAATTTCTTTAATTATCACAAATCCAGAAAAATAGGACAAAATAGCATCCTAACACCAGATGTCATCCATAATGGCACCATATGATTTCATGAACTATTGAAGATAGCGAAGGAAGTTCCATCCCTCCTCAGGCAACAAAAATGTGAAATATGGGACAACCAATGAAAGAAAAATGGCAGAATGGCAGGGGTTCATTAGTCATGCCACCATATAAATGGGAAGACCATGAATAGTTACATTTTGTGCAGCTGTAGGGTCAAACTAACTGTGTGCGCGCTTTAAAATGTATGTAATAGATTACAACTTCTAAAATGACAGACATCAATAACTATGTCTATATACTAATACTCAATGATGTACCCAACAGTCCCAAATCCCTAAAGTGTTCAGACTCACATTTCTCTCTTTTATTCATTGCCCAATGAATGTCAAACATGTTTAATGTGGAAGGTTGTCACTGATAGGCTGATCAAACGCATACTTTTACCATGACAGGTCAAGAATACTGTATGTGTGT